>OY743186.1:24257911-24748411 GCA_963555705.1 Ligustrum vulgare
AAATCATTTTTACTGTGGGGTGGGGTAGGGTAGGGTGGGGCTAGGCGGGCGGGGTGGTGTAATCGTCTGTGGTTGGGATAAGATCAATTTGTCACTTTGCGATGAGATGTGGTAGGGTCGAGTGAGGTTGAGTTGGGGTGGGTGGGATGGGGAAGTGTAGGAAAACACGAGAGAAAACAAAAAAAAAAAACTTATTTTTGGGGTGTTGTAGGATATGGGTGGTGAGGTGGGGTGGGTGGGCGACGTGGGGGTGCTGTTGGGGGCTGTGGCCAGGGTGAGATCAATTTGTCACTTTGCGATGAGGTGGGGTGGGTGGGATGAGGTGGGTGGGGGCGAGGCACGGACAGGGATGAGGGAGGTTGTGACGTCAAAATTTGAGTTTTCGATTTAATATTATAATAGTTTTAATACAATTTATAATAGATAATTATGTTTATCTTATATATAATATTATATTTATTTTTAATTATAAAACACCTATTTAAATGAATTAACACCTGAAATTTGGAAAAAAAAAATTGCATCACAAGATTTTTGTATTGCATCTTTGAAATACAAGTCTCTATGTAATTTTCCCTTAATTTTCTATGATATATTCTATAATATTTTAGATAGTCTTCCAATGTTCTTGTTTTATCATATTTTTCTTTTTTAATTTTCTCTTTGTCTTCTAAAATTATTTGCATTTTCGGTAATTACTTCAAAATTCTATTATATTGTTTGTTGCATCCGGGTTCAAAGAAAGGTACAGTGATCTACCAGCGAAGGCCCAATAGTGGCCCAACGGACCTTAACCCACAGCTAAGGCCTAAAATATCACTTTGGGATGAATGCCGAGGTGGTACGCCAAGCAAACCTCTTTAGCCGACCTGGTTAACGCCTAACCGATGTGCTTTATACTCAGCCGGAGCGCTTTATGGCGGTGACCAGAAGAGAGATGGAGTCAGTGATGGGACACCGCCTTTACCAAGACGTGACAGGCGCCCATCCCCTACGAAATGTAGCAATGATTACGGTTGAAAAGCAAGGTTGTCACATCCATGAACTAGGGTGATGACAAGTGTAAAGTACGCCACGTGTCGTGATCCGAGACAAGAAGTTCCTCTATAAATGAAGCACAATTATCTCCAAGTTAAGGGTTAGCATTTTTACTCTCTTAACTGAATATTTACTCTCACTCCCTTTTCTCTCTTTTACGCACTTATATTTCCCGCACTCAAATTATATTTGCTTGACATGGGCACTGACTTAGGCATCGGAGTGCAAATGGGAGCCACCTCGGCCCCCTTTGCAAACTGATTGTTTGTCACAGTGCACAGGAGATCCACGTGTTCAAGAGGGAGGAGCTTAGACGTGTTGGTCCAAGGTCCAGCCGGATTTTGTGGTCAACATTTTGGCGCTGTCTATGGGAAACCATACTGCTAACCACGAAAGCACATGGTAAAAAGCCATACATAGAAAGGTAGTCCTGAAAAAGGACGAAGAACCATTTACGAAGGAGTGGATAACTGCAAAGAGCTTTGAAAGATAAGTTGGTTGGTTTTGAAAAAGGTAAGAGCTTTGAAAGATAAGCTGGTTGGCCTTGAAAAAGGTAAGCGCTTTGAAAGATAAGCTGGTTGGCCTTGAAAAGGTAAGAGCTTTGAAAGATAAGCTGGCTGACCTTGAAAAAGTTAAGAGCTTTGAAAGACAAGTCCGTTAAAAAAAAAAAAAAAAAAAAAAAAAACTTTGAAACATAAGTTTATTCACCTTGAAAAGACGTATAACTTTGAGATATAAGTTTAGTAACCTTGAAAAAGGCGGGGATTTTTGAAACGAAAGTCCACTCATCTTTGAAAGACAAGATAAGATTAAGGAATTTCCCTAAAACATGAACGAAAGTGATGGTGATGTTAACCCCCGTAGGGGAAGAAGTGGCCAACACAGAGAGGGCGAGGTTCCTCAAGGACTTCATGAAAACGCCAATGAGGAAGTGACACAACCTAACCCACCTCGCCGGCACCGTAATCGCCGCATGATGCGAGATATGACACGCATGGCGGCCCAAATGTTAGAAATGCAGAAGCAGCAGATAGAACAGACTGCTGCAATGAATGCCTTTATGGCCAGAGGGTATGTTATGAATGAACCCGTGATGCCTCAGCAATACCCACTGCCACATTATTCACCATCCGAGGCGGCCACTGCCTCGTATTATTACCAAGATCCACAGGCATATGCCGAGGTGGAATCCGAGCCCATCTACGAGGAAGACCCGGAGCATGAAGAACAAAACCCACTCCCACCTAGACACAGGGAGGCTTCTCCCGCAAGATTCGGAAGTGTCTTCAGCTGAATAGGAGGGTTATTCAGGGGCCAACGACGGGGGCAAACGGACCCAGGTCGGCACAATGCCGCAGAGCCTAGAAATAGGCGGGAGTGACGCGCTGAAGAAGCCTTGTTGCATGGTCAAATGTATAGGGACTAACATGGTACGGGAGCAGAAAGGTTGGCATCAGCACATGAGCCTAGGAATAGCCAGGAAAGAAGAGCCGAAACAGTTCGGACAAGATCTCGCAACGAGTTACCAACCCATGGATGGCTAAACCACGGCCATGTTTTGCCACCACAAAGGCAAGAGTATGCTCCGCCGCTCCACGACCAATACCATGGTCCAATGTATTCCGGTCACGATGAAAACAGTGAACTGCCCTCTTATGAGTTGGATGATGAAGAGGAAGTAAGTCCCTTCACAGAGGGCCTCCGTAGGTGCCCCGTACCTCATGACTTTGAGATGCCAGAAATAGCAAAATACTCTGGCCGAGGTGATCCTGATGATTACCTGTTAAATTACCGCGCTAGCATGGAAATAGCCGGAGCCACTCCGGCATTGAAATGTAAAGCCTTTGCTTTAACCCTTGAGGGAAGTGCCATACGATGGTATTAAGAACTCCCTCCTGGCAGCATTCACAGTTGGAGAGATATGAAGACGGCTTTTAAAAATGGTTTTGTTTCCTCCAGGCCTGGCCAACTCCCGCTCCAACGCCTTCAGGATCTGAGGCAAGGAAGGGACGAGTCTCTGAAAAGTTACCTAGCTAGGTTTACTGAAGAAATGCATATCTGCGAAAATATCACAGAAGCGGAGATGTTTTCCGCTTTAAAAGGAGGGCTAGATATGACCAGCATGTTCTGGAGGGATGCCCGGAGCAGGAAACCAAGGGATTACAATACCCTGGTAGACCTGATGAAGGAAGAGATTGTATCGGAGGAAATGGCTAGGGCCAGAGATAATCATCCCCAAGGGAGATATAACCTTGGATATTTCAATGAAGCGGACCTCAAGAAAGGAGGAAAGAAGGATAGGGTCGGCGGTAACCGAGGTGGCGCGCCTCGCCCATTTCCGGGGACATGATCTAGCTTTGCCGCAGAAATCACGGAAGCTATCCCTCACTTGCACTCTAACACCCCTTCTCAAAATCCTCCCACGGCTCAAGGGAGAGTGGAAAGTGGCCAAAGTGGAAAGCAGCCCATGATTGGGGCTTACTGCGCCTATCACAGATATTACGGTCACGCAACGGAGGATTGCAGGGAAATCCACATGTTAGCTGACCAAAAGGCGCAGGGGAGAAGGGGAGGTGACTATCCCCCCGACACAGGGAGAACTCAAAAAACTAGTGGTCAAAAGTTCAACCGAGCTGATAGGAGAGCTCCGTGGAAGAACTCAACTAAGGAAAGAATTGACAATCGTCAAAGAGACAGGAATAAGGGTCAGGATACCGCCTCGGCACATGCTAAAGATACACGGGAACCACCCGTGCCTGTGGCCGACCTCCCCATTCGTGAAATCGACACAATACTGGGAGGCCCCCACCCAGGTGGGAGCACAAACAACTCCCAAAAGAGGTACATCAGAGAGGCCAAACAACTCGCCAACGTGAATTACCATATCCATTCACATCCTTTAGGGATGCCTCGGACAGAGCCAATCACATTCACCCAAGACGATGCCATTGGAGTACATTTCCCCCACAACAACGCATTGGTTATCAGGGTAGTGGTGGCTCGGAACGGGTTATCATGGATGATGGTTGATGATGGTGCCTCGGTAAATGTGATTTACGGGGTAACGTTCGATAAAATGGGGATCAGCACTCCCCTTATTTCGGTCCCGGATCCAATATATGGATTCACGGGAGACAGCATAACCCCCAGAGGGTCCATAACCCTAATAACTGAGGTGGGGCAAGCACCAACTATTTCCAGAATCCCCATGGAATTTTTGGTTGTGGACAAAATATCCTCCTATCAAGGCTCAATTGGGAGACCAGGTCTCATCGACTTGGGGGCTACAACGCATACGAAACACATTTGCATGAAATTCCCCACGGAGCATGGCATTGCAATTGTAATGGGAAGCCAAACTGAGTCGCGGGCCTGTTACACTAACGCAATCCGAAAGTCTCAAGATCGAAGCTTGAACATGATTAGCGATGTAGCCATGGCCGAGGCTGCTCCAGACCCTGAAAGATTGGGTTGAGAGCTCTTTGAAAATAAGGACATCACGATGACACTAGAAGAAGACTTGGAAGATCTGAACCCAAGAATTGCAGGAGACAATTGCTCCACCTCGGCAGAAAGGCTAGAATGGTTCGGCGTAGACCCACATGACCCAATCAAGGAATTGCAGATTGGGTTGGATTCACCAATTGAATACAAAGATCAATTGAAGAATTTCTTACGTAAAATCTCGATGTATTCGCGTGGAAGAATGGCGACATGATTGGGATTGATCCTAAAGAGGCCTGCCACAGACTCCAGATTGACCCTCGAAGCCCCGGGCATAGGCAGAAGAGAAGACCCATGAGTTCAGACAAATATGAGGCTTTGAAAGACGAGGTCACGAAGCTGTTGAAAAATGGCTTCATCAGAGAATCCCGCTATCCGAAGTGGATATCAAACCCTGTATTGGTACCAAAACACAATGGGAAATTGAGGGTATGTATTGATTTTTCAAACTTGAACCAAGCATGTCCAAAAGACAGTTTCCCACTGCCCCGGATCGATCAGTTGGTTGACTCAATAGCAGGGCATGAACAGCTGAGCTTCATGGATGCCTACTTCGGGTACAATCAAATCCCCATGTGTGAATCGGACGAGGAGCATACTTCGTTTATAACAGATAGAGGACTCTATTGCTACAAAGCAATGCCATTCGGATTGAAAAATGCGGGAGCTACCTATCAAAGGCTGGTGAATCGCATGTTTTCAGAACAATTGGGAAACACCATGGAGGTGTATGTCGATGATATGTTGGTCAAAAGCATGGTCGCCGCGGATCATATCCGCCATTTATCAGAGACCTTCGAGGTGTTGAGGAAATATCGAATGAAGCTCAATCCAGCGAAGTGTGCATTTGGGGTAGCGTCTGGGAAGTTTCTTGGATTCATGGTGAATAAGAGAGGAATCGAAGCTAATCCCAAAAAAAACCAACGCTTTGTTGAACATGCAATCGCCTCGAAGTCCAAAAGAAGTGCAAAGCTTAACGTGGAGAATTGCGGCCTTGAATCAATTCGTCTCCAAATCTACTGATAAATGCTCGCCATTTTTTAAGGTCCTCAAAGGGGGAAAGCGATTCCAGTGGACACCGGAATGTGAACAGGCTTTCGCTGACCTTAAAGCATCTTTGGGACGGCCCCCGTTACTATCAAAGCCAAAGGCCGGCAAGCCTCTCTACTTGTATTTGGCTGTATCCAAAGAGGCTGTCAGCTCAGTATTGATCAGAGAAGAGGATGGGAATCAGTTCCCAGTGTATTATGTGAGCAAAGCCATGATAGATGCGGAGACACGATACCCAGACATGGAGAAACTCGCCCTCTCGTTACTCACAGCCTCTCGCAAACTTCGTCCCTACTTTCAAGCACACTCAATACGCGTGCTCACCAACTTTCCCATGAGACAAGTGTTGCAAAAACCAGACGCATCTGGAAGGCTACTGAAATGGGCAATAGAAATCAGCCAGTTTGACCTACATTATACGCCTCAGACCGCTGTAAAGGGCCAAGCGCTGGCGGACTTTGTAGTTGAATTCACATATCCCTCTGAGGTTGAAATGGTAGATAACACGGATGACAGCCAAGATGACAGCCAAGAGTGGAAATTGTTCGTTGATGGGTCCTCGACTGATGGGCGATCCGGCGCAGGCATATTGTTAGTAAGCCCAGAGGGGTTTAAATTACACAGCACAATCCGCTTCGAATTCAAAGCCTCAAACAATGTTGCCGAATACGAGGCGTTACTAGCCGGGTTAAGACTTGCGAAAGCCTTGAAGGTCAAATCCGTAGTGGCCAATAGCGATTCGCAGCTTGTTGTGAGCCAATTAAACGGGCAATTTTCTGCCAAAGAACCTTCTATGGTCGCTTACTTGAAGAAAGTAAGAGATTTGGCTGTGTACTTCAGAAAAATGGAGTTGCAACACATCCCCAGAACAGAAAATTTCAACGTTGATGCGTTGTCCAAATTAGCAAGCAGCAGCGATTCAGAGTTACACAATCTAATTCCAGTTGAGCCCATGTTGACTTCGTCTATTGAGCCAGGACCGGAGATTTTGGCGATTGAAGAAGAGGGGTCCTGGACGAACCCCCTGGTCGCATATTTGAAGCACCAGATAGTGCCAAACGAGCCAGAGGCAGCTCGGAAATTACAGAAATATGCTGCGAATTTCCTGCTCTTGGATGATATACTTTATAAACGAAGCTACACCTCTCCGTTACTAAGATGTGTGGGGCCTGAGGAAGGTCGATATGTAATGAGATAAATCCACGAGGGCATATGTGGCAACCATGCCGGGGCGTTGTCGCTAGCCCGGAAAGCCCTCAAACAGGGATATTTTTGGCCTACTATGCGAAAGGATTCCCATGACTTCGTTCGCAAGTACGATAAATGCCAAAGACACGTAACCATACCACATCAGCCACATCACAAGCTAACTGTGGTAACCAGCCCTTGGCCTTTTGCAAAATGGGGGGTTGACATTATTGGTCCTATGCCTAGAGGATCTGGTAACAATTGCTTTGCGATAGTAGCAATTGACTACTTCACCAAGTGGGTCGAAGCGGAACCTTTGATGAAGATCACCGAGGCCAACACCACCAAGTTCATTTGGAAAAATATCATATGCCGGTTCGGGATACCACATTCCCTGGTTAGTGACAATGCGAAACAGTTCAAAAACAGAAGCGTCGAAGAGTTGTGTGACGATTTGGGAATTAAGAAGCTGTTCTCATCTCCACATCACCCACAGGCCAACGGACAGGTCGAAGCGGTGAACAAGACCATAAAAATACCCTGAAAAGGAAGTTGGAATTTAGAAAGGGCGCATGGGTAGATGAACTCCCACAGGTGTTATGGGCACTTCGAACCACCTCGCACACCGCTACTGGTGAAACACCTTTCTCGCTGGCTTACGGAGCCGAGGCGGTATGCCCCGTTAAAATCGGAATCCCTTCACTTCGTCAAATTCATTATGACGAAGTTAGGAATGAGGAAGCGCAAAGGGCCGGTTTAGATTTCCTCATGGAAAAGTGGAATGACTCTCAAGTGGTAATGGCCAAATACCAGAAAAAGATGGCTCGATACTACAACAAAAGAGTAAAGAGCCGACGCTTTAATATTGGGGACTTGGTCCTCAAAAAGGTTCTTCATTCAACACAGGAGCCAGGAGTAGGGACTCTAGGTCCTAACTGGGAAGACCCTTACAAGGTCGCTGCCGAGGTGGTACCCGGAACATACATAATTGAGGACTTGTCTGGAGTACCTCTATGTAATCCTTGGAACGCGGACCACCTTCGCCGTTATTTTCAATAAAATTAAATTCCTCCTCTATGATTGCAACATTATCATATGATTTCAAAAAATCGTGGGCGAGCTATGCTAAAAATTACGCCAATCTCTATATTAGACAGACATAATGGATAAACGCACGTTCCGAAATTATTTTGGTCATGATGCCATATGTCCACGCTATGCATAAAAAATTGTTAGGAACAAGGGACTCTCATCAGGTTAAACTACGATCACCGTGTAAGGATTGAGAGTTTTAGTACGACCAAAGGGAGTTCATACAAATATTGTGTATACAAATCTTAAAAAGTATAACTTGGACGCGTGAAAATGTTTGTCACAATCAAATCTCATTGGTAAACACAAATGTTTCGAATCACTCAAATCTAAGGTACTGTACTCATTAACCGTCATTCGCCGCGCAATACGTTTGGAATCATTCAAATTTAACCAAATATTGTCGTACAAACCAAAATCCTTGGTGCGTTAAATTAGCCCATACATAAGGAGCGCTCTCTTGTGCGTAGTGATACTTTTACACATATATTCGGACAAAGCGTTTGCAAGACATATGTATACTGAATGCTGTGTGAATACGCGTAAAAGACAAAAGTAAAAAATTCTTATGTTGTTTTGGTTACAAAAACCACACGCCTCCGCCAGGCATGAACTTTGTTAAAAACGAGGGACTCCGGCGTATTTACACTGCGACATTAACAGAAGTTATCGCTCAAAAGTTGGTCAAAATCAGATCTAACCAGCAAACATGAACGCATTAAGCTGGTTAAATCTGAGGGACTAGACATTTTAGACATTTACAGACATTTACAATTTCCCACATATCATAATGCAATTACGGAGTACCCGCACTTGGAAATACTCATGCTTAAACAGTTAGAAGCAAATATGAATAAACTATTCCATTCATGAAAATGAGGCATGTACAAATCAAATGAAGGTTACATTTACAATATCAGGTGCCGTGGCACTTACAAAAAAAAATGAGAAGAAGAAAACAAAAACAAACTAAACTAATAAATGCAGAAGAGGATTATTGTGGAGGAGGGACATCTTCCAAGGAGCCCTTTTCAGATGCGTCCAGAGGATCCGCAGGAGTACCTTGAGGCTCGGGATAAAAAGCTTCAATGGAGGACAGGTCCAATGTTGGAAAAGCTTCCTTCACGTCCCCCAAGGCCATCCTGCCCCCCAGTTCCCGAAGACCCTCTGCATAGCCTCGTATTCTGGGGTATCTTCGAAAGTATCTTTGAAGTTCTGATTTGCCTTCGAAACTTCTTCACCCAGAACCTCCTTCACCCTAGCTGCAATAGTACGCTCCAAGGCCTCAGCAATTCTGGAGTAATTATGTTTCTCCAGGGAAGTATAATCCTCCTCAGCCTTCTTCCTAGCCCCAAGCTCCCTCCCCAGCTTTTCATTAATTGCTACCACCTCACACTCCAGCTTCAACTTGGTTGCATTAGCGGCGGCCAGAGCCTCAGAGGTGATTGACTACGCTCGGTTGGAATCATCTAGTTTTTTTGCACAGAACCGCCACGTCTGATTCAGAAGACCCGAGATCATGCTTCAGTTTGTCATTGTCCTCTTGGAGGCGCTTCGCATTAGCCCTCTCTTCTGAAGAAGATTTGCGGGCTATGGACAGCTGGGCCTTGAGGTCATTGATTTCCTTGAGCATATTATCAGTGTGGCGGAGAGCAGTCTCAGCATCCCTTTTGTCCCGTTGAGCTACCTCCACGGAGGACTCTACCTCGTCAATGAGGGCCAGAGCTATGGCGTTCATAGCCTTGGCAGCGACCAGCTTCTGAGATGGAGTAGCACTGGAGGAAAAGGCGGCCCAACCCTCTGTCCAAAACTGCTCCGTAATTAAGGTCGCCCTAGTTGGTGGCGAACTGGGGGAGTCGAACAACGAAGGGCTGAAAGTGACATCTCTGGGGAGGATGCTAGTTTTGATATACTTGAGCTCTTCCGCCCCCTCTGGTGTCACTTCGTAGGCCAAGCCTGGAATGGGCACAGAAGGCTCATCCTCCAGGTCTTCTATCATTGGAGGCGGAGGTGCAGAGGTTGATTCCTTGCCCATACCTCTTCTGAGTCTCTTCAGAGGGGCGGGCTCCTCCTCATGGGCATGTTCAGATATGTCCTCGGACAGAGGAGGCGGCACTGAGGCATCCTTAGCCTCCCTGTCTCTCTTAGACCCGCCCCAGTCAGACCTCTTTCCTTTCCCCTTTGGAAGGACTCCCTTAGGGTCGGCCTCCTTCTCTGTGTTAGGCTTCTGAGGGCCCACATGCAGCAGAGTAAGCGGTGGCATTAGGGCTAGAAGAGGGCCCTGAAGTTGGGCCGTTGACGCCTCGGAGACCTCCTTTGCCACCCCGACATGCAAGTTGGCCAATACCGCCTTTTGTTTCCTTTCCACTTCACTGCCATGGCGAAGTGCAGGGGGAATCTTCGTAGCCATGAGACCTTTCAGAGAAATCTTTGGAAAATCCTTAGAACCTAGCAAGAAAAAGAGGGAAATGAGGCTACGAACAGAAAAAGCATGATATATAAAAGAAGTTACAAAGCGAACTTACCCATGGCTCGCATAAGACCGTGTTTGACGAATAGTTTGTTTTGTTGAATAACCCCTTGAAAGGTGCCCTTGTAAGCAAACAGACGCCTAATGGCCGCTAAATCCGCGTCAAGGAGTAGGCGTGCAAAAGTGTCCCCTGTCACAAATCGGAAACATGTTAAAAGCCAGCAAAGGAAGGTGAATGGAAAATAAAAACAAATGACACATGACACTCAAGGACACTAAAGCAAACGCAAGACTCACTAGGAATGGAAAGAGTTCGGGGAACAGAAACTTCTGGACAAGGGTCCACAGGAGAGCTCTGCCACTCCCGGCAACCCAGAACCACTGGTTCCTCCAGTTCTTTATTGAGGTTGGGTGACCAGTGATAACTGGAGGATACGACCCCCTAGGAGACAAGTAGTACCAATCCTTGACGTCCGACCTCACATCTCTCTCCCTTCTAACTGATTTCTTCAAGGTGTAGAGGGTATGAATGATGTACAGTGGGATGGGATGGTCAGGGTTGACCTCTTGCCACACCAGCCAAGTGCCCACTGCCTGTGTCCAGAAGTTGGGAGCCAGCTGGTAGGGACACAGGTTATAACTCCTAAGTAATGCCCTGAAGAAGGGGTGAAGGGGTAGCCTCATCCCGCAAGAAAGAGCGTCGTAGCATATGGCAGCTTGACCTGGGGGAGGGCTGCAAGGTCGGCAAGAAGATGAGGGGTGCACCAATTGAACCCCTTCTGGAATTCTGAATTTTTCTGGAGCCCCAGCCAAGTTGACCTTCGGATTTCAGTGGCAACCTCGATGCTCTCCCATGACTCTGGGTTTGGATCAGGATCAACGTGATAGCCTGAAGCTTTGTTGATCTGGTCGACCCAACCCTCCACTTGGACAACCTCCTCTGCAGACAAACCCAATCCTTCCCTATGAGCCCTAGACGGTGCTCTAACGATTAAGCCAAGGTCCTGGTGACCAGAAGAAGAGCTGGTCGCCTCTTCTCTCCTCAGATCCCTGTCTCGTTTGCTCCGAAACTCTGCCAAAGATGCCTCTTCCTCGGATGACAGATGAGCCATGTAGGTCTGATGTTTATCTTTTTCGCTGTCAGAATCACTCAAATAGATTATGCCACTGTTTTTCCTATTTCTCCTCTTAACCTGCTCCCTAAAGAAGCGGGAACTAAAAACCGATAAAGAGATGGGGCAGAAGCCTCTGAAGGGAACCGCCATTGCTAACATTTCCTGTGAACCCGTTCCCCCAACTCTTTCCATTTTTTCTTTTGTTTAAAAGGTGGGTCAGACTCAACGAAAGAAAAACAAGGTGCAAAAAACAAAATTTTCAAATCCACAATGAGAAACTAAAAATAGAAAAGTTTCGCATATACATTGACCAAGAGGTTTACCTTCAGGTGACGAATGCGTGAAATTGTGCACTGGGAATGGAGAACTCGCCGGTAAAGAAACTGTGGAACAGTAAAGGCGGACGCTGGGTAGAAAGTCCTTGAGGAGAAGACTTGAAACTTGCAGGAAAGAGAGAAACAGAGCAAGCTTTCGTCAGGGTATTGCTGCAAAAGACTCTTAGAAAGTGGTAAAAAGGGAAAATAATGAAATCAAGAAGGATTTATAGGGATCTCGACAATCTAGATTCCTTGATCTTTGTGAGCCGTATGATTAATGTGGTTAACCCATACTTCTTGGAGAATGGGCTAATCAAAGCGCCAGCCGTCAAAGGGAGGGACAAAACCGTTCAGCTACCACAGTGAATTAAATGCGCCGCCTAAGAAGCGCATTAGTACGGTCCCGGCTCCCATTTAGGAGGTAAAATCCGAGGCATAAGATCGGCTATAATATGGATCCGAACATTACATAAGGAATATCATTATTGACTCCCTCAAAATTTAAATGCTGGGAAATTATGGCAAATCCTACACGACCATGAATGATCCCTTCGGATTTGAGGGACTAGTGTTACATCCGGGCCCAAAGAAAGGTACAGTGATCTACCAGCGAAGGCCCAATAGTAGCCCAACGAACCTTAACCCACAGCTAAGGCCTAAAATATCACTTTGAGATGAATGCCGAGGTGGTACGCTAAGCAAACCTCTTTAGCCGACCGGTTAACGCCTAGCCGATATGCTTTATGCTCAGCCGGGGCGCTTTATGGCGATGACCAGAAGAGAGATGGAGTCAATGATGGTACACCGCTTTTACCAAGACGTGAAAGGCGCCCATCCCCTACGAAATGTAGCAATGATTACGGTTGAAAAGCAAGGTTGTCACATCCATGAACTAGGGTGATAACAAGTGTAAAGTACGTCACGTGTTGTGATCCGAGACAAGAAGTTCCTCTATAAATGAAGCACAATTATCTCCAAGTTAAGGGTTAGCATTTTTACTCTCTTAACTGAATATTTACTCTCACTCCCTTTTCTCCCTTTTACGCACTTATATTTCCCGCACTCAAATTATATTTGCTTGACATGGGCACTGACTTAGGCATCGGAGTGCAAACGGGAGCCACCTCGGCCCCCTTTGCAAACTGATTGTTTGTCACAGTGCCCAGGAGTCCACGTGTTCAAGAGGGAGGAGCTGAGACGTGTTGGTCCAAGGTCCAGCCGGATTTTGTGGTCAACATTGTTCTCTCTTTTTCTCTAATAATTTTAATCTTAATTTTTCTTGTCGTTTTATATTTCTTTCTTCTCTTATTTGATCAATTAAATTTATTCTTTGTTTTATTATTAAATCTAATTTTTCATTTGTTTTTATGTATAGATATCTAACTAATTGAGGATCTGATCTATGATAATCCATTTCTATAATCTTTATATAATTCTTCTAATGTGTCTTTGTGGATTAAATCGAATATTTCGTTTATAATAAAATCTTCCTTTATTATATCGAAATTTATTAGATCATAAATATCTATTCTTATATTTTTGTCTGAATCTTTTAAAGTACTTAAGATTTCTATTTTATAATTATCGGGTAGTATTAATGTACGCCTAATCATAAATCATGGTGTATATATTATGTATTTATTTTTATTTTTTGTCATATAATATTTATTTTTTAGATCTGTCATATGGCTCTGATACCAACTGAGGGGGTGTTACTATGAGCGAACAAAAATCAATTAAAAATTATATAAACAAAATTATCTAAAGACTTAGATGGAATTTTTCTATATTTTAATGACTAATATTGTAAATCTCATGTATGAAGGTATTTTAGTAAGTTTGAAGAGTCAAAGTCTATTTTCACAATGTTATGATTTCAAAGTCTATTTTACAAACTATTATAGTTGATGAGGCTATTTGTGGATATTTTCCATCTTTAAATTATTCCACGTTGAGGAAAATTTCAGTCTAGGCGTGATCGCAGTTCATTACTCTCTTCTATTTCTGACTTTTGGAGCTTAGCCTTCCCATTTTTGTTTTCCGTCCTATTTAGTGGTTGCTTTAGCGTGCTGCGTATGGACGATTGCTCTTGGAGCATGTTTGGCTAAGCTTAAAAGCAAGTAAATATCACTCTTAAACTAACCTTTTGTTCTCCAGCATGAGTGTATATCTTATTTTGTTTTTTACCTTTATAAGTAGAGAAGGTACTCTGTAAAAATAAATCTTCTGTTCGGTTTTCTCATTAAATTCCAAATTAAACTACAATTTAAATAACACAATTTCTTAAATTACTTTTTAATCACACACATTTTCTCTCTCCAATTTTTAACCACATTTTACCTAAAAAATAACAAAAATACTTCTCTTTCCTCATTAAACCGCCGCCGAACGGTGCAAATTACCTATAGTGAAGGGTAGTCACTTGGCCTCCACCCTCATTTTTAGACTGATAGCTCTACATGTGTCTCATTTATTACTATTTACTGTGTTCTAAGAAGCACAGAAACCTATATGAACCAAGCGTTTCGTTTCAGAAACGTTTCGAAAACTCGGACACTCATGGAAATTCTTGGAAACTCCGCGAAAACTCGAAAAAGAGTTTCCTATTTTTTAGTTAATTTTGGAAACTCTATGAAAACTTTCAGAAACTTTTAGGAAACTTTTTGAAAATTTTTACGCCAAAAGATTACAAATTTCACCGGAAGTAACTAACTTCATTAGGACAACCTGCGTTCTCTTTGTGTTTCAGTTTCCTGTTTTCATTTTCGAAAATGTTTTCTATTTTCCATTTTCTGTGACTTTTTTCGAAATTGCTGAAAACGCGTTTGGTTTGTTATTTATGAAAACTGTTTTCGAAAATGAAAAGCTGGAAAACGCGTTCTGTTTAAAATTTTGAAGAAAATTATTTCATATTATTTGTGAATATAAATGAAATAAAGATATCATATTTTGAGTTACACAACAAAAATAAATGAAATAATTCCTATCACACAATTTGGTTATACAAAAAAAGTTCAAAAATTCATGTTGCCCTTCTAAAGTAATCGTTCCACATTTGAGTAGTAATTTTCCCTTCTAAAGTAATCGTTCCATTTAATACTTTATATAGATACATCCTTCTAGTAAGCACTCATAACGTTTAAAATTTAAGTTTCAATAAAATTTGCAAAAATCAATTTACGTTAATTAATTATGCCCTTACAAAATAACTTACAATACAAAAGTAAAAAATAAAGGTTTAATAATTAAGCACATGATACATCATCAGAAAGATGGTTGAATTTGGAGTTCTACGCAAAAAACAGAGTGCAATTTGGAGTTGTACATCAAAAGTTATACATGTTTGAAGACAATGACCTATAAAGCAAATACGAAAAGGACTAAATTAAAAGAAAAGTAAAATTTGTGAACTAATGTGCAACAAAATCTGAAGTTGAGGGATCTAAGTTGCAAATAAATTAGGATATTTTCGAAAGATATTTCAAAATTTGAGGATTGTAATGACAAGTTTTGAAAATCAGGGACCAATAATGTAATTAAAAATGATAAATTTTGACAAATTTCAAAATTTTTGATTATTTTAATTTTTTTTTTTTTTTTTTTTAAGTGGAAAACGCGCGTTTTCCGCATTTTCCACTTACAAGACAAAAATTTTGGAAAACGCGAAAAACGTGATTTTCACGTTTTTCATTTCCTTTACAGATTTTGAAAACGTTTTCGAAAACGTTTTCCGAAAACGGCTCAAGAGAACGCGTTTTCCGCGTTTTCGGAAATGGAAAACGGCTGGAAAACGCCAAAGAGAATGCAGCCTTAGTTTTTCATTATGTTCTTAAAGGAATTGGAGTATATATTCTTTTATTTATTCGATGAAGAAAAACAAATTAACACCAAAACATGTTGAAGATTTAATTTTTATTCACAGTAACCTACGTCTTTTATCAAGAAGAAGCCCACAATATTATGCTAAGGAAACTAAAATGTAGGATATAACTGCAGATCAGTTTGACTCTTTTGAAGATATTGAAACACTTGATATCGCAAATCTTTTTTTAGATAATCAGAGATGGAAGCCATGTTATTCGATGATCATGTTGATAGTACTATAGACATTGATAACAACGATAATGTTATAGATATCAATAGTAATGATGTATTTGAGTAAATTTGATTGTTGGATTTTTATATTTATATTTCATTGAAGTATTTTTTTATTAAAATTTATTAAATATTTTTTAAAATTGAATATTGCATTTAAATAAATATTTAATTAATTTTAATATAACGTTTCATAACGTTTCGTTTTCTACATTTTTCAAAAATCATGTTTCCCGTTTCCTGTTTCGTCTCTCGTTTCTGTGCTACTTAGACCGTGTTTGCAATAAAAAGTTTCATATTGATCTGCTATAAGGGAATAAAAAGTTTCATATCGATCTGCTATAAGGGGTCATTCGGCAAGACTTTTGTTTTAATTTTTGCTTCTTGTGGAAGAGCTTATCGAAAAATCTAGTTTATTCTTTGTTTTCATTTGGAAACTAACTTCTAAAAGCACTTTCTATTTCGAAAGTGTTTTTGCTTCCTGTAGGAGAATTTACTAAAAAAACTATTTTAATTTTTGTTTGCATGCTAATTTTTAAAAGCATTTCCTACTTTAAAAGCGCTTTTGGAGAAAGCTACGTTAACAAGATACCTCTAAAAACTCTTCTAATTAAATGAATTAATTTAACAAATTTACAAAACGGGTCAAAATCAAGTTTTGATTTCTCAAAATCTGTCCAAAACAATGTTGGATGAATTTGTGAATAGTGACGCCAAAATAAGTAGAAAGATAGTTTGTAAATTCGTGTTGAAAATTGGACAGAGTAACGGCAAGGAAAATACAAATAAGAAGAAGAAGAAAAGTAGGGACAAAGCCGAGGCAAGAGTTGAACTCTTTGTCCTTAAGTCGAATTTGCCCCGCAACGGTGCCTACGTATTCCGACAATCGACTCCCAAAATACAATAGATACACTTGTGTTTGTAGCACTCCAAAACATAAGTACAACGAACCAAATTTTGACTTATATACTCCAAGGATGAAATGAAGGAAAATAAAAACAAATGCAATGATTTTGATTTTGGAGAGAAGAGAGGATGATATATGTTTTGCATATCAAATTTTGTGGAATAGGACATCCAAAGGGTCCTATTTATAGACCATGAAAGGATGTGTACGAAATGGTTGAAGCCAAACCATGCACATTTTCCAAACCATGCACCTTTATGAAAATGTGTCTTTACACCGGACAACCGTGCGGTCGTACGATTTTACTCAAAAACCGCAATTGAATTTGACGTGTGATCGCATGATTTCCTAACCATGCGGTCGCACGGTCAAATATTTCGCACGGTATCATAAACAAATGAAGTTGATACAAAGTCCCTTTAGTCAATTTTTCGATACTTAATCAATTTCTTGATTTATCGATTTATTAACCAATATCCAACAAACAAGCCCTAAGAAGAAGAGTACATAGGATTCGACACAACTAGAAATTGGTCGAAGAAAAGAACCGTGGAAATATTTGTTCATTATTAACATCCTAAACAATCTATTGAAAAAGTTTACCAATTTAATTCATAAAGTAAAATCAATCGATTCTACATTCAATTGAGAATTAAACAAAGAGTGTTCTTTTCCTCAAAAACATCACAAAACCAACCAAATTTAGCAAATTCCTCATTCGGATTCCTCGACAGCAGCTTCAATTCTGAGTAGAACAAACCCAACTGCAACTCCAACAAGAACTAATCCATTAATAATTGCAGCAATCCTAAAAATCTCTTCAGCTGCATTGCACGTAGAAGACAGAGCCCCACCACTTTTTCCTTTGCTCGATGTCTGTTTTTTCATTGAACTAACAATCTTGGCAAAGGACTGTTCAGTACAAACTGGAAGCCCTAATGCTGCTACACTGTTATGGGCTTTAAGCCCTTCAAATGAGTTCAATCCATTGATATACTTCACCTCAGTTCTTCTCCGGGACGGACGTGCCTGGCCCACAATTGCTGCAGCCGGAACCGAGAGCGTTGCCGTTGCTGTTGCCATTGGTTAAACCTGGAGGAAGGAAGGAAGAATAGACGCAAGAATTAGACACAGAAAATGCATATATGCTTCAAGATTTTGTGGGCAAGAAGTGTAGGGAGTTTTACCTGTTGTGTTTGATGAGTTTAGAGATGATTTTGAATTGGTGGAATGTAGAGTTTGTAAGGGAGAAATGCGAGAGTGTGGATAAGGTGATATAGAGATTGGTTGGCCAACAAGAAGAAGATGGGATGAGGCAGATTTTGATGGCTGAAAATCTTAACCTCTAATTGTGGCCAGGAAAGAGGGTGGGGCATGTTGAGAACTATTTGCAAAAATTGATTCTTTAACTTCATTTAGCCCCTCTTTGGTTCAAGATTTTTATTTTTTATTTTTTTAAACTTTTTCCTCAAATTCAATTTCAGTGACACATCTCTATAGAATTATTAATTTTCACACTTTTCAACCACACATTATCTCAGAAATAAAAAATTCCTAAAAATTTTCCAAAATTATCTACGCCAAACAGATGATGTTTAATTTAATGGGTCAAGTTTTGTTGGATCGAAGGGTTAGATAGAAGTATGAGTGTACATATCAAACCCAACGTTTATACCGGTATAGTATATTTGCAAGTGAGCTTTTTTTGAATGGATAACACAAGTTTTTTTTCTTTTTCACTTGTATATCTTGGATGATCTTTAATAACTGTAGAAATACATTGAATGATATGAGATAAAAGATAGGTAGAGCCAATCCAAAATTTATCATAAATAAAATAGGAAAATCAGGGCTAAGTTTCCCAACCATTGACATGATATGATCTATGCATTTGGATCTTCATGTGACCAAAATAATAATTGTGGATGGTTAAAAAAGAAAAATCAAATGTAACAATTACATGACTTAAAGCTAAAAAGCAAAAATGTCAAATTACTTAACATTTTCCTTCTATTCAACTGAAAGTCATGTATGATTTTAAATTTCATATTGATAAATTCCGTCCCAATGAACTCGAATTTACGTATTTAAGTAGGTTGAAAACCAATGAAAATTGAGAACTCATAACAACACATGAAAAGTTAGCGAGCCCATTTAATTTTCCCTAATAAAATTTAATTCGTTTATTTTATCTTGAATTATAGTTGATATAGCTTTTTAATATCGCTCAAATTGCATATCAAATACACACAACTAGGTATTTCACTGTATTTATCTCTTGATTGTAAAGAAATATTTCCTTCAACGAATTATGGTCTATTAGAAATTCGATTTCCATTGGAATAATGATATTCTCGTCGAATTGGTTTACAAGAAGGAGTCTTTTCCAAATCAATCACTAACTTGATGAATGGTTAAGAAAACCCTAATTGGAATTTCGGTCCTCTCTCCACCTATAAATATAATGCTTTCGTCCATCACAAAGCATATTAAAGAAACTCAACACATCAAGTTTATAGGCCAAGAGGGAGAAACCAAAGCTCTCCATTCTAATCTCCATCAAAGAAACAAAAGTAGCAGCAAGCATCAGAATTAGGAAGCTTCTGCATCACGATGAGTAGAGGTATTCTTCCATTCTTCTCTTACATATCCTATGCTGATAATCATGATGTTCAAACGATCTTAGGGTTCATGTAAATAATAGTATTACATGTGGTATCAGAGCTTAGGTTTTCGAACACATGATTGTCCAAGAAATAAGATAGATTTGAATCGTCATAATTGATGATATAATTGTAGTTATTGCTATTTAGTTTTCTTCATAATCGATGCAGTGCCAAAAAAAAGGAGTCGCGAATTTATTCACATTACAGTCCGCTCATAAAGCTTTTATCCGTATATACGCAGATATATCAAATTTTACCCACCTTTTATCCCCTTATAATAGCATATTTCCCTATAAATGGGGATTAAATGGGAATCAATGAATTGATTATTTTATCCACATAAATGGGGATTCATCCATATATATGGGATTATAACCACATGTCCCATTTAGTAGTATATTACGCATACTGTAACTACATGAAACATATTAAATTATCGTTCATATTATGTTTTTAAAAGATCAAAGTTTCACAATTAGGGTTAAGTTTCACCATAGTGATCCTAATCAGTATCCACTATAAATTATTACCATCATAATGTTGAATTATATGTTTGTTTAACACATGTGATTATGCTTACAGGCATATTGTATCATATGTAAAATTAAAGGAGTGTTTGTTTCAATAAAGACAAAGGATATCCATGCCTTGCTTGTCTAAATTATGTGATGCTTCACTCAGTTAAAGTCTAATGAATATTACGACCTAGATGGTATGATGCATTGAATTTATGGTGACTACCCATAGGAGCACCCTATCTTCATGTCGTGTATATTCAATTCTTATGGGTGTTGATTATTAAATATTAAAAGCCTTATTAAATTTTGTTATATCTCTATTTAAAGTCACTATTCCAAATCATTTGAATTCGTCTGCATCATCTGTCCTCTCCTCACTGGAACCAACTTATCCTCATCTGAGCATCATGTTCCTACGCATGACTATTTCCAGCAATGTCAAAACATCCCTTCCTAAACCTGAGAACGCCAAGGATTACATGAAAGCTATAGAAGAACAGTTTAAAACTGCAGAAAAATCCCTTGCTGGGAAACTTATGGCGAATCTTACAACCATGAAGTTTGATGGAACACGCTCAATGCATGATCATGTCATTGAGATGACCAATATTGCAACCAAACTAAAGAATTTGGGAATGAAAGTAGATGATTCTTTTCTCATCCAATTTATCATGAATACTTTACCTCCTAAGTATGGTCCTTTACAAATTCACTACAACGTTATTAAGGATGAGTGGGAAGTGAATGAATTGGATAACGAATTGGTCCAAGAGGAGGCCAGGCTGAATCAACAAGGTATTAAGGTTGCACACTTCTTCCAAGGAGTTGGACATAAAGCTGGGAAAAGGAAAAATCCAAGCCCTAAATGAGCACCACCCAGACTTGATGAGGCTAATCAAGTACCACAGAAGAAGGTAAAAAGGATGACAGGTGCAAATTTTGCAAGAAACCTAGACACTTTTAGAAAGAATGCCCTATACATAGAGAATGGTTTGAAAAGAAAGGTAACCTTATGGGTAGAGATGGCAAAAAAATCCGATCCGCCCCGTCGATCCGTCGACCCGATCCGAAAAAATTCCGATCCGTGGATCGACGGATCGAAATTTATGTGATCCGCCCAGATCCGAAAATTCACGGAGCGGATTTGGATCGGGGGCTGATCCGATCCGCGATCCGACATTTTTTTTAATATAATTTTTTATCATGTATAAAAATTTAATATGTAAATTTTGTAGCAAACTTTAATTTCTGGGAATAAGCTGCAGTCTTTGCATTTTAAAGAAAACACATTTTCATGTTCTTCATTTGAAGAAAGAATTCCAATAAGTGATGGCAAAAAAACTCGATCCGTTGAATCGGCGAATCGGCCTCTATACGTCTCGTTTCAATAAAATAAATAAAATTTAATAAAAAAAATAAAATTTCTAAATTTTTAATAAAAGATTTAATTTAAAATATATTTAAAAAAAAAATCTGGTGGATCGGTGGACCGACCCGAACCCGACCCGAAATTTGACGGATCGCGGGGGATCCGGATCAGGCAAAAAAAATTCGGGGCGGGGCGGATCGGGGTCCGATCCGCCCCGTTGCCAACACTACTTATGGGTTTCATAAGCTTTTTTGAATCAAATCTCACTAAGATTCTTATAACACTTGGTGGATTGATTTTGGTGCTAACGTTCATGTTTCTAACTTGATGTAAGGATTCCTTACGACCCAAATCATAAAGCTAAGTGAAAACTATCTGTTCATGAAAAATCGAGACAAAGCCCCAGTTGAAGCTAGTGGAACCTTTTATCTCATTTTAGATAGTGGTTATCATTTAGATTTATTTGAGACCGTTTATGTTCCTTCTATTTCGCGTAATTTAGTTTCAGTTAGTAAGCTTGATCGAGTTGTTTATTCTTTGAATGTTGAAAATGGATGTTTCAGTTTATTTATGAATTCTAATCATATTGGTTCTGGATTTTTAATTGATGGTCTTTATAAGCTTCAACTTGATAACCAATTTTCTGAAACCCATCTTACCCTGCATTCTAATATTGAAACAAAACGTAAGTCGTCGAAAAACGACTCCTATTTCTTGTGGCATAAAAGGCTGGGTCACATATCCAATGAAAGAATCAAACGATTAGTAAAAGATGGAGTCCTTTTTAGTCTAGATTTTACTAATCATAAAGTGTGTGTGGATTGTGTTAAAGGAAAAACAACAAAACACACAAAGAAAGGGGCCACAAGAAGTACCCATCTTCTTGGAATCATACATACAGACATTTGCGGACCCTTTGATGTTCCAACTTTTGGTGGAGAAAAATATTTTATTACCTTTATTGATGATTATTCAAGTTACTGCTATCTATATTTATTGCATAATAAATCTCAGTCCATGGACGTTGTACAAGTGTTCATCATTGAAGTCGAAAGGCAATTAGATAGAAAACTGAAAATTGTAAGGTCGGATAGAGGTGGTGAATTTTAAGGAAGGTATGATGAAGCATGACAGCATCCTGGACCTTTTGCAAAACTCCCCCAAGAACTTGAAATTTTTGGACAATACACAACGCTTAGTTCTCCATGGTAGAATTGTGTAACTGAAAGGCGAAATCGTACATATATGGAAATGGTTAGATCTATGATGAGTTATGCTAATTTACCTGTATCATTGTGGATGGATGCTTTATGTACAATTGTTTATATATTGAATTGGATTCCTAGCAAAGCAGTTCCAAGGACGCCTTTTGAACTGTGGAAATGTTGGAAACCTAGATTAAAACATCTCCAAATCTGGGGATGTCCAGCTGAGGCTAGAATTTATAACCCACATGAAAAGAAACTAGACTTTAAAACGATCAGTTGTTACTTTATAGGCTACCCAGAAAAGTGCAAAGGATATAGGTTTTAATGAAACCGGCGATGCCAGATTCTATGAAAATGGCGAATTTAGTGGAGTGATAAAATTAAAGATGTGATCATATAGGAAATAAAGGTACCTATCCCTTTACCATCTATTCCGAATGTTGTTGGAAATGCTCCCATTGTTGAACTATTAGACAATGTGGAACACCAGTTTCGTTCTCCTGCACTTCATGTGCAGGAGAAGAAAGTGACACTCAGATGGAACCATTGTTTTATTTTCATTTTTTTTCAAATCCATTATCATTTTGTTTATTTATTTATTTTTTACTTGTTTAATCTCTGTATAAAATTGTCATTAGTTTGATCTTTGTGTAATTAGTTATTCTTGTCCTTTTTTTGTTTTAATAAATTATAATATATGTAGATGTATTAAGCAAGTGTTTGGTAGAGACAAAATAAATTGGTTTATAATTACGCATTTTTCAAACCATTCTTAACCACACGTTTTTTCTTTCCACTTTTCAACTACTAATTTTTACCTAAAAACATAAATAAATCATTTTATAAACCAAAAATTCACCTTAACCGAACGGTTGCTAAGTAGGTTGATAACATAATTTTTTAACCCATTTTCAATTTCATTTGCTTATTTATTTTTATTTTTTGTCTTGTCTTGTTTTGTATATATTTATTCTCTCTGCTTTGTCTTGTAATTTGGTCTTCTTGTAATGTATTACTCTTGTCTTTTATTTTCACATTAAATTTAAATTCACCTTAAATTTCATTTTTTGTCTTTTCTTGTAATTAAAAGAAATTAAAAGGAAATAATAACACATTACAGAAAGACCAGATTACAAGACAAAACAAAGAGAATAAATAGACACATACAAACATACATACACAAGACAAGACAAGACAAAAAATAAAAATAAATAAACAAAATGAAATTGAAAACGGGTTAAAAAGTTATGTTATTAAACCACCTAGCAACCGTTCGTTTAAGGTGAATTATTTATATTTTTTATGTAAAAACTTAAAAGTAGAGATGGAAACACTTTGCTTAATACATGTACTTATATTATAATTTATGACAACAAAATAAAAAAAAAAACAAAAATAACACATTACAGAAAGATCAAAATACAAGACAAAATAAATAGAACAAATAAATTTATACAAAGATAAAACAAGTAAAAAAAAATAAACAAAATGAAAATAAAAATAGATTTAAAAAAAAAAAAAAAAAAACAACAATGGCTGTCAGCCACTTTTCAACCATTTTGAGTTTTCTTCTCCTACATTTTATGCATAGGAGAATGAGACTGTGTGAAACACCCAATAAATGATCAACAACCACATGAAGAGATTATTTCCAATAATGATATGGATGAAGAACCTGAGGAACCAACATTAAGAAGATCTCAAAGACAAAGGAAATCTGCTATTTCTAATGATTATATTCTTTACCAAGTAGAATCTGATGTAGGGATAACTAAACATCCGATTTCATATTCACATGTCATTGAGGATGTTAATTCTAGTAAATGGATTGATGCCATGAAGGATGAAATGAAATCTATGGCTGAGAATCAAGTTTGGGATGTTGTTCAATTGCCTATAGGACACAAACCAATTGGCTGAAATGGGTCTTCAAGACCAAATGGGGCTACTACAATAAAAAGCTAGATTTGTTGCCAAATTAAAGAAATCGCTATATGGACTGAAACAAGCTTCGAGGCAATGGTATTTCAAGTTTGATGAAATCATTAAGGACTTTGATTTCAAAGAGAACATTGTAGATCCTTGCATATATCTCAAGATCATTGGGAGTAAGTTCATATTTTTGGTTCTATATGTTCATGACATATTATTGGCCAGTAGTGATCTTAGTCTATGACACGAGACTAAGAATTATCTCTTTAAGAACTATGAAATAAAAGATATCGGCGAGGCTTCCTAAGTGATAGGAATAGAGATATTCCGTGATAGGTCACTTGGAATTTTGGGATTGTCTCAAAATGCATATATCGATAAAGTTCTAGAGAGATTTGGCATGATGACATGTTCTTCTAATGTTGTTGTTCCACTGTAGAAAGGAGACAAGCTTGATCTCAAGAAATGTCCACAAAATTAACTGGAACGTAAAGAAATGGAAAATTATCCTTATATTTCTCTTGTAGGGAGTCTGATGTATGCACAGGTTTGTACTAGACCTGACATTAGTCATGTTGTTGGCATGTTGGGTAGATTTTAGAGTAACCCAGGAATCGCTCATTGGAAAGCTGCAAAGAAAGTATTGAGATACTTAAAGGGAACAAGAAATTACATCCTCACGTACAGAAAATTAGATCACCTGCAAGTGATTGGTTTTTGCTGATTCAGATTTTGGAGAGATGTCCTAACACTAGACATTGCACTCTTGTCTATGTGTATCTCTTATCTGGAGGTACAATATCATGGAAAATCCAGAAATACAAGTTTCTTTACACATCCACCATGGATGATGAATTTGTGGCATGTTTTTAGGCTACAAATCAAGGAGCATGGTTGCGAAATTTTATCTCTGAGTTCGGTGCTTTAAGTTTCATCTCTAAGCCATTAACTCTTTACTGTGACAATGAGGCTGCAATCTTTTTCTCCAAGCATGACAAGATATCTAAGGGAGCAAAACACATGGACCATAAATATCTATCAATGAAACAAGATGTTAGAAGAAAAAAAGTTGTCATTGAACATACAAGCACAAAACTCATGGTTGCAGATATATTCTTGAAAGGACTACCTCCAAAGACATTTCAGAAACACACTGAAAGCATGAATCTTGAAGATAGACCCTAGTAATCATTTTCTGTCATTCTTCTGTTCTTACATTTGACATTTATTGAGCTCTTTATGCACTTCTACATTTAATTTTATTTCTGTTCTCCATTGTGTACAAATTTATGATGTGATGAATAATAATAGAAATCGTTTTTCAAACAAGACATTATAGGACCATTATGTAATCTCCTATTATGGCCTAGCTAAGGAAGTTGCCACTGTTGTGGTACATGGAAGGAATCATATTGCAGAATGATGTGCAACCACCATGACTCTCATTGACAATTGAATTATCCAAGACACTTCTGATAACCAACTAAAAAGAGTTTGGCATATAATGCATGCCTTATGATTCCTAAATGAAAACATTAATGAATTTTATAACAGCCAAGTGAGAGACTGTAAGGAAATATTTCCTTTCCCGAATTGTGGTCTATTAGAAATTCGGTTCCCATTGGAATAATGCTATTCTCGTCATATTGGTTTACAAGAAGGGCTCCTTTCCAAATCAATCACTACCTTGATGGACGGTCAAGATTGAATCTTAGGAAAACCCTAATTGGAATTTCGGTCCTCTCTCCACTTATAAATATAATGCTTTCGTCCATCACAAAGCATATCAAAGAAACTCAACACATAAGGTTTATAGGCTAGGAGGGAGAAATAATAACTCTCCATTCTAATCTCCATCAAAGAAACAACAATAGAAGCAAGCGATAAAATCAGGAAGCTTCTGCATCACGATGAACGGAGGTATTCTTTCATTCTTCTCTTACATATCCTATGGTGATAATCATGATGTTCAAACGATCTTAGGGTTCATGTAAATCATAGTATTACATTGATATATTATGCATTGGTAAAAAATAATGACTTCGAACAAATTGGGATAATACTCTTAATTTAACACATCAAACAAAATTGCAATAAGTAACTTACGCTTAGTAACAAAATCAATCATAGCCCAAAAAACGTGGCTAAAGGCTTTTCATCTCGTCTTTTCTTTTTCCCCTCTAGCATAGTAAAATAGAGATTTCAAGACGGGTGAGTCAATCGGACCCATGAAAATCGGTCTGAATCGATCCGGGACCGCGAGTCGACCCCTGACCCGAGTGGGCAATTCATGGATTAAGAAAATGTGAACCGCGGGTTTCACGGGTCACACCTTCGCGGCCGCGGTTAACACATCAACTCATGAAATAATTAAAAAACTATTTTAAAAAAAACTATTTTTATTAAATATGGTAATAATGAAAATCTATTTTTTTTTTCTACGAACTAACAACTTCTAAATGTAAATCTTTTTTTTCCTCCCTAATTGCTAAAAAAACGTGATATTCTTTGATAGTAGTTATTAGAAATGCATTTAGTTGCTATTTGTTAAGTTGTATTTAACTTTGCAAAGTTAGAAGCAATTCATGTAAAATTAGATATTAATTTGAATTCCATTTAAATATTTCTTTGCATAAATATAAATTTATCATTTTGATCTTTTGTATTTGAAAATTTAACAAAAAGTTTTTTTGTATAAATATGAAAAAAATCTATATTTTTTATTCATACGGACCAAATTGGAACGAATTGCGACCCGCAACCAACATGGACTCGATCCATATGGGTCAACGGACGGGCCTGACTTGTAGTTCAAAATTTTTGGGCTAACCCGTAAACCCACAGCGGGCGTACTTCTTTCAGTCAGGCCCATGGGGGTTGTTGGGAAAAATCAATTTTTCCACCCCAAATCAACTAACTCAGCAGAAACCCAAAAACGCAAATAACTAGACAAAAGATAAAATGAAGAATTGAATGTGGCACAGCTGCTTGCCAACAACCACGGGAGAAGAACACTTTTTATTGATAAGAAAAAAATAAATCTCTCATTACAATATTTTTCTCACCCTCACAACTTCTCCCTACACAAAGAAAGAACAACAAATACTTTTTCTTTCTTTTTCTCTCTTCACAAATCTTTTATCTCTCAAACGCACACAACAGTGCCCCTACCTTCTCTCTCTTTTTCTATCTTCTTTTTTACTACTGCTCCTTTTCTCTCTAATCACACACACACACACTGCCTCCAATATGACCCAAAATTCTAATAAACATGAACATTATTCAAAGATTCATGAAACGTCATCTTTCGTTTTGACATCTTTGAACTATTTTCTTCAACCTTTGCATCATTGGCCACAGATCCCATCTTCACGTCACTGCCCTCGGTGTGACTCCAATCTGGAAACTCCACCTAAAATTGACTTCCCTATTAACTTGTACAAATTACCAATCTTTTCATCTCTAATTATGGTACATAATTTTTCTTCACAATCATCACACCACCTCTGACAGAATATTCATAACCCAACGTGTATAATGCTCCCAATGATATTAAACTTCGCTTCAATCTTGGGACATTCAAAACACCTATGAGTCGTCGTACCACTCCATCAAACATCTTCACATTCATAGTACATGAACCCTTGACTTCGAGTTTTTGATTATCAGCCACAAAAACATGACACTCATCACATGACTTGTAATTCTCAAACCACTCTCTATTTGGACACATGTGATAAAAGCATCCAGAATCTACAAACCAATCACTAACTAGACTCTCATCATTAGAAACACATAAAACATCTTCATGATCATAATTTTCCTCCACCACAATTGTAGAATCTGAATTCTCTATGATTTCTTTACCTTTCCTCTTCGATTCCAGATGTTTTGTCAATTCTTCACAATCTCTTCTAACATGATCCTTCTTGTGACAGTAATAGCATTCCATATCTCTGCTTAATGAGATTGAGAATGATCCCTTTGACCATAATTTCTTCCTCGAAATTCAACTCTACCATACCTATTACCCGAAGTGGTCAAAAAAACCTGATCACCATTCAGATTACCACTTGGCTTCTTCATATTGACTGTCTCCAATAAAGCAATCGAAACCTTGTTCATCGTCAAAGTAGATTTACCAACTAACAACGTGGTCACTAACGTCTTATATGCTTTGGGTAACGAAGATAACAAAATAATAGTCATATCTTCATCCTCAATTTTCACATTCAACAACTCAGTCACACACTTATTAAACTTATTCAAGTGGTCTCTAACATCAATATCATCATCCATCTTTAACTCATACAATTGCTTCTTCAATTATAGCCTATTAGTTAGGGATTTAGACATATTTAAATATTCTAGTGTTTTCCATAGACTAGAAGCGGATTTCTTATTCAAAACACTATATTTTACCTCAGGTGTAAGAGTCAATCTGATTGTACCGACCATCTTCGCTTCCAGTTCTTCTCAATCTGCATCTTTCATCCCTTCTGACCTCTTACCCTACAAATCTTTGTAAAGTCCCGTTGCATGTAGAGATGAAAATTTTCCCTGCGAGATCCGATCCCCAGGGGGACCCGCCCCGAATGGGGGCGGGGATGGTAATGATTTTATCCCCGTTACGGGGATGTGAACGGGATGGAAATGAGGTCCTTGACCCATCCCCACCTCGTTTATAATTTAAAAATTAAAAAATATTATAAATTTAAAAATTCAATACATTTTGAAAAATTACATATTCTTTTAAACCAAGTTGGATGATTCCAACCTAGATTACTAACTTAAAGGCATAGGATAATAAAGTTCAGTTTTTTTTTTTTTTGAAGGTTGATCTAAAAAAAAAAAAAAAAAAAAAAAAAAATAATAATAATAATAATAATAATAATAATAATAATAATCGGGATTTAAACGAGGAATCCCCACCCCTCATGTGACGAGGATGTGGATGGGAATGAGGTCCCCGACCTATACCCGTCCCATTGCAATCACTAGTTGCACAAGAATATCTTCAACTGGAGTTTTCCAAATATTAAAATTATTCTTTCCGTCAAATCGCTGCACCTCAAACTTGGGGACCTGTTATCATCTTCGCAATAATCCCAGATTTTGAACCTTGACCTCTGATACCACTGTTGAAAAAAACCAGTTTTTCCACCTCAAATCAACTAACGCAGCGAAAATACAAAAAACGCAAATAACTGGATAAAAGAGAAAACAAAGAATTTAAGGTAGTTCAGCTAACCACCAATAACAACGAGAGAAGAACACTTTTTATTGATAAGAAAAATAAATCACCCGTTACAATATTTTTCTCACCCTCAAAATTTCTCCCTACACAAAGAATGAATAACAAACACGTACAAAGAATGAATAACAAACATGTTTTCTTTTTGTTTCTCTCTTCACAAATCTTTTCTCTCTCAAATCTTTTTTTTTTTTTTTTTGTCTTCTTTTTGGCTACTGCTCTTGATGTGATCTAGACCACGAGTACAAGCCCGCACAAAGATCCGTTGAAGATCAAAGGAGGACCGATGACTCGATTGCAAACAAAGAGGGCCAAAGAAGCAATGGACAAGTTAGTTCAAGAAACAATGGCCAAAACAATGTTCGTGTCATCAAAAGAAACAAGTTCTATGTTGGGGCCGAGCCAAAACGACGAGTGGATCAACATTATCCAAGCCATCGAAGAAAATTGCCAAAATTCAAGAATTACGGCCGTAATTCAAAAATCCTCACGGCCGTAATCAACTTACTGCTTAAAATTGGAATTTGTATGTTTTGGACTTACGACCGTAAGTCCAATTGTCACGGCCGTAAGAGTGATTCAGAAACAGGGTCACGGCCGTAAGGATTTAGTCACGGCCGTAACATTATATACGCGTGAAATTTAGGTTTAAATTATTTCCTTAATTTTAGTTAGTTGTTTCCTTATTTAATTAGAACTCTTTAACCTAGTTTTGACCCTATTTATAGGGATGTAATTTTCATTATTCAATACACAACTTTGATATATTAATTGAGAGGCAAATTGCTTTCACATTCTTATTCTTTATTGAATAAAATCCGAACTTGCGAGTTAATTCTTGTTTGTTCAATTCTTGGGTGAGATTTATCTTCATTGTGATCAAGAGGTCAACATATCAATTGATTGTGTTGGTTGCTTGATTCAATTAATTTGAATCAATCTCTAAATCGTGGTTTATTGGCGTTCTTGGGTCGATTCCAATAATTTGTGGGTTGCGTAGCTACAATTGCTACGTGGTTTGCATCATCTGGTATCAGAGCTTAGGCTCCAAAAATCAAGGTTATATCTTGTTTTTGTTTTCTTGAGTTTCTTATTCTTGTTCTTCGTGTTCTTCCAGCTTCGAGTCTTTAATCCAAAAAAGTGTCACAAAAAAAATTCAATAGTCGTTATTTCCTTCGTTTGTTATCCAAATTAAATTTCGTTTGTTGCGTCTTTCTCGTAGTTGAATTTTCGAGAATATAAAAAAAAAAAAACGAAAATTCCAGTTCCAGAAAAATAGTTGATATTTGACTTCAAGAAATACTTTCTTGAAGCAATCTTTAGTTTCCATAAAAAGTGTCAAGTCCCTTATAGAGTCAAATTCAATTCTCTAAAGGTTTTCTTTGAGTTTTCCAACAAATTCATTACTTCTCACTCATATTCGATTTGAAGCAATCGGGTTTAAACTTGTTTGAGTTCGGATTCGTTCTTTGAAGCAATTGAGGTGAAAGCTATTGAGTGGAAAAAGGCAGAAAGGTGAGATCAATAGAGGGTAAAAGTCAAATTTGAGTGTTACACGAGCGAAATACACGTGAGGCATATAATATTTAGTTTTAGGATGTCTGAACAATCTTCTACTACAAAAAACAACGATCGAGCCAACATGACGGAAGAGATGGTACAACGGTTTGAGCGGTTGTTTGGGGATGTGTTAGGTAGGTTAGAAAGGCTTGAGCAACCTCGGGAAGTGCCTAATGCCCGTAGGTAAGGTGGGAAAGGTCGTAGAGTAGAGGGGGTTGATGAGAATGAAGAAGGTAGTGATTTTGACGATGGGGCAATTGTTGATAGAGTAGTTAGGCATGGGAGAAGGGATAGAGATCTTGGTGGCGATAGAATGGATGGTAGTATGAGCAACATCAAAATGACAATTCCGTCATTCAAGGGTAGGAGTGATCCGGAAGCATACTTAGAATGGGAGAAGAAGATGGAATTAATTTTTAATTGCTACACTTATTCGAAAGAAAAAAAGGTTAAGGTATCTGTACTCGAATTCTCCGATTACGCTATTACTTGGTGGGATCAATTGGTGACTTCTAGGAGGAGGAATCGCGAGACACCAATTAGTACTTGGGATGAATTAAAAGCTATCATGAGAAAGAGGTTCGTTCCTAGTCATTACCATCGGGAGCTTCATCAAAAATTACAAAGCCTATACCAAGGATCAAAGAGTGTGGAGGATTATCATAAGGAGATGGAGATGTTGATGATTAGAGCTAATGTAGAAGAGGATAGAGAGGCTACGATGGCTCGATTTTTGAATGGATTGAATAGGGATATAGCTAATGTGGTTGAATTACAACATTACTTGGAGATGGAAGATATGTTGCACATGGCTATAAAGGTGGAGAAGCAATTGAAGAAAAAGGGAACAGCAAGGTATCAATCGGGTTCTAATTCTTCTTGGAAGTCGAAGTGGGAAAGTAAAGGAGATGAGGCTGTTTCTAAGGGGAAATTTGAAGCATCAAAAGGAAAGTTTGAGGCACCAAAAGGGAAGAAGGAACAAGTTAGTAAATTCGTACCTAAAGGGGAGCCGCAACCATCTAGGAGCAGAGACATTCAATGCTTCAAATGCTTGGGGAGAGGACATGTGGCATCTCAATGTCCTAATAGGCAAGTGGTACTCTTGCGAAAGGATGGAACTATGGAGAGTGATAGTGAGGAAGAGGATTATAGCGATATTCCAGCGTTGGAGGAAGTATGTGATGATGAGGATGTGTTATCCAGGGAGCATGGCGAGTTATTGGTGGAAAGGCGAGCTCTTAGTGCTCAAATCCACACGGATGATTTGGAACAACAACGGGAGAACATATTCCATACACGATGTCGCGTTAATGACAAGGTATGTAGTATGATTATTGATGGTGGTAGTTGCACTAACGTCGCTAGTACTATACTTGTTGAAAAATTAGGATTACCTCTGTTAAAACATCCTAAACCTTATAGGCTTCAATGGCTAAATGATAGTGGAGAAATTAAGGTGAATAGGAGGGTGTTGGTGAATTTTTCTATTGGTAGCTATGTGGATGAAGTTATGTGTGATGTGGTACCTATGCATGCCGGGTACATTTTGTTGGGTAGGCCTTGGCAATATGATAGGAAGGTCACGCATGACGGGTATAAAAATAGGTATAGCTTTATCAAAGGGGGAAAAACCATTACACTTGCACTATTGACACCATCACAAGTGTATGAAGATCAAATAAAACTGAAAAATGATGAAGAAAAAAGAGTAAAGGAAAATGAGAGAAAGAGAGTTGAGGCCACGACCTCAGAAAAAGGAGAGGAAAAGAGAGTTGGAGCCACGACTCCAGAAAAAGAAGAGGCGAGAGAAAAAAAGAGTGTTGGGGTACATACCTCAGAAAAAGGAGAGGGAGCGAAGAGTGCCAGAAAAGAAAGAAAAATGAGTTTCTACGCAAAAAGGAGTGAAATCAAAAAGGCATTCATGGAAGAACGACCGATGGTCCTTCTACTGTACAAGGAATCATTCATTGCATTTGATGAAACTAACAAATCCCTCCCTAATTTGGCTATTTCTTTATTGCAGGAATTCGAGGATGTGTTTCCAGATGACATACCTAGTGGGTTACCACCCATTCGAGGTATTGAACATCAAATTGATTTTATACCTGGAGCAGTCATTCCAAACCGTCCAGCTTATAGGAGTAATCCCGAGGAGACAAAGGAGCTTCGAAAGCAAGTGGAGGAATTAATGAGTAAGGGGTACATAAGGGAAATCATGAGTCCATGTGCCGTGCCCGTGTTACTTGTGCCGAAGAAGGACGGGACTTGGAGAATGTGTGTCGATTGTAGGGCCATCAACAATATAATGGTAAAGTATCGTCATCCTATTCCTAGGTTAGATGATATGTTGGATGAATTGCATGGCTCTAGCATATTTAGTAAAATTGACCTTAAGAGTGGTTATCATCAAATTCGAATGAAAGAAGAAGATGAGTGGAAAACTGCTTTTAAAACTAAGTATGGACTGTATGAATGGTTAGTAATGTCTTTTGGACTTACTAATGCACCTAGCACATTTATGCGTTTAATGAATCATGTTTTACATGCATTTATAGGTAAATTCGTTGTAGTTTACTTCGATGATATCTTGATATATAGTAAAACTTTGAATGAGCATGTGGAACATGTTAGGTGTGTGCTTGTGGTTTTAAGGCAAGAGCAACTTTTTGCTAACTTTAAAAGGTGTGATTTTTGCATGGAAAAAGTTGTGTTTCTTGGTTATGTGGTTAGTGCTAAAGGGATAGAAGTAGATGAAGAGAAAGTCAAAGCTATTAAAGAGTGGCCAATACCTAAAAGCATAACTGAGGTTAGGAGTTTTCATGGCTTGGCTAGTTTTTATAGGCGTTTTGTTAAAATTTTTAGCACGATTGCCGCACCACTCACAGAAATTGTCAAAAAGAGTGTAGGGTTGATAAGTGTTATATTAACGTTTATTTTATACACTTATATCCTTGAATAAGTTATAATGGGATTCTATCTAAGTATTATTAATGCATGTTGTGTTTCATGTTGTATAGGATCCTAAAAGAAAAGAAAAGGACCAAAATACGCTTAAAATTGAAGATTGAGGACCTTGGGTGCAGATACGTTACGGCCGTAATATATATACTCACGGCCGTAAACGTTTTCATGTCATTGTGCAAAAAATATGCAGAGACACAATTACGGCCGTAAAGGGGTGTGTCACGGCCGTAAATGGATATGTCACGGCCGTAAATGGAAGTGTCACGGCCGTAATGTCAACTTTGGAAAATATGCAGTAACTCAATTACGGCCGTAAAAGAATAGTTACGGCCGTAAATCTTCAAGTCAAAAATTTTCTTATTTCCATTCTTTCCATAATTTTGGATTTCTTGCTCCCAAAGCTAGGGCACGAAAATTGAAGTTATAAATAGGGAAGTTCATGACAAGAAAAAGGGAGAGAATTATTTTTGAGAGCCACCAATATCAAAGTTTGAAGAGAAGAAGTCCTGGGCAAAATCAAGGTTAATCAAGACAATATTTTTGGGGAATTCTTCATGGCAATGCGTGACTAGTCTTCTCAACCTAGTTCAAGGGGGACGTTGTGTTCATATTATTTTATTATTCATTCCTCAAACTCGTAACGTAGTTCTTGTTTTTATGTTTTATTTATTGGATTTCTCATGAACATTAATTTCGTCAAGACAATATATTAATTGATTAAGGCCTTGTCTTTTAATTATTGTGTTGATGTTTGCTAATTTGGGTAATTGGATTCGTATTTGTCTTGTTATCCAAATCATAGTAGCAATTGGTAATTTTATATTTCCACATGAAAATCCAATCTAGATTAATCAATTCGAGCATATGTAATTGATAATTTAGTTCACCTAATTCTTCTTGTTTTCACATAGTTAATGCAATAAATCTAGGGAGCTTATTCTAGGTTGTTCATTCACTCTAAATTAATTGGAGAACTAATTCTAATTGATTATTATTAAGGAAGAATTGGATTAATTAGAGCTTTTTGATTATTCCGGGTGATAAATAAAACAAAGGAAATAGTACATGCGTTGCTTGGGGAATGACAATATTATGATAGGGCACAACCGAACCTGAGAACTAGGATTCTTTATTATTTGATTTTTATTTCAGCTATTTTACATCTTTATTTGATTATTTAGATTAATTTCAATTTTCAACTCAAAACCCCCCTTATAATTCTAATTGACATGGCATTAAATTAGTTCCCGTTCCTCGTGGGATCGACCCTTGCTTCCGCTATCACATTTAAATTTGAGTTTTGGCAAGTAAGGAAATTTAATTAATTCTTGGTGCATCGCGACGCGCACCAAGTTTTTGGCGCCGTTGCCGGGGACCGGTTAACCAATTTTCTGTTTAATCAATTAGAATTTTATTTTCTGCATTTTTATTTATTTATTTTTATTTTCGGTTTAATTAAAAAAAAAATTTTTGAAATCCCGAAAACTTTATTTATTCATTCATTTATTTGTATGCATAAAACTCGATCCACTAATCCTGAATATTTTTTATTTGATCCAGAAATCGAGCGAACCTTTCGACAGCGAAGAAGGGAAGCACTAGAACAAATGGCAGCTCATAACCTCAACAACAGGACACTTAAACAATTGGCCACTCCAGATGTCGCTCAACAGCCACTCTGTATCACTTTTCCGACAGTGGAGGAGGGAAAAACTTTTGAACTCAAATCTGGGCTCATTCACTTGTTGCCAACTTTTCGAGGACACGCTGGTGAAGACCCTTACAGGCATCTCAAGGAATTCCACGTGGTTTGTGACAGTATGAGACCCACTGGTATTACCAAGGAACAAATTAAAATGAGGGCCTTTCCATTCTCGTTAAAGGATGCCGCTACTGATTGGCTATACTGTTTACCATCCGGATCAGTCACCACCTGGAATGACATGAAGAGGCTATTTTTGGAAAAATATTTTCCTGCATCTCGGGCTGGAACAATCCGGAAGGAAATTTGCGGGGTTCGTCAAAACAATGGTGAATCGCTGTATGAATATTGGGAGCGCTTCAAGAAGCTCATCTCGAGCTGCCCCCATCATCAAATCAGCGAACAACTACTGGTGCAATATTTCTACGAAGGACTGCTACCAATGGACAGAAGTATGATAGATGCCGCAAGTGGAGGTGCCTTAATGGACAAAACACCGGAACAGGCTCGGGCTTTGATTTCCAACATGGCTGAAAACACTCAGCAATTTAACCCAACCCGAGACATGCAAGTTCGCCGCGTGAACGAGATAAGTAGTTCCAATATAGAAAGTCAACTGTTTGAACTAACAAATCTCGTTAAACAACTTGCTGTAGGAAGTGCACAACAAGTCAAAGCATGCGGGATATGTGCTAACTTCGGACATGCAACGGATGCGTGCCCGGTGCTCCAAGAGGAAAATAGTGAACAAGTGAACGCTGCTGGAGGCTTCCCATTTCAAAAACAACAATACAATCCTTACTCAAACACTTACAATCCTGGCTGGAGGGACCACCCGAACTTGAGCTATGGAAATAACAAACCTCCGGGTTTCGTCTCCAACAAGCCTCAAGGGAATTTTCAACAACAAGGAAATTTCCATCCACAGGGACAATATCAGCAAAAGCCACAATCATCAGGTATGTCTCTCGAAGGAATGATGAAAACTTTGGCCACTAACACTCTACAATTTCAACAGGATACCAAATCCAGCATTCAAAACCTGGAAAATCAAATGAGTCAAATGGCCACAGCTATCAACAGACTGGAAGCACAAACAGGAGGAAAGTTTCCATCTCAACCCGAGGTGAATCCGAGGAATGTAAGTGCAATTACTCTTCGAAGTGGAAAAGAAATTGAGGCGCCACAATCAAAGCCAACCGCGAGTGAAGAGGAGGAGGTTGAAGAAAAAGTCGGAAAGAAAAACAACATTCCACAAAACTCTCAGGTAAAAACCGAACCTATTGTGAATGCGAAACTAACTCCGCCGCCTTTTCCAAGCAGGTTAGCGAAGGCGACTAAGGAAAGCAAGGAGAAGGAAATTCTGAAAATGTTCAGGAAAGTGGAAATCAACATTCCACTGTTGGATGCAATCAAGCAAGTGCCCCGATACGCGAAGTTCTTAAAGGAGCTGTGCACCAACAAACGGAAGTTGATGGGAAATGAAATGGTAAGAATGGGGGAAAATGTGTCAGCACTCTTCCAAAGGAAACTGCCCCCAAAATGCAAGGATTCAGGTATGTTCACTATACCATGCCAAATAGGTAACACTAAACTGGATCGTGCATTAATAGATTTAGGTGCATCTATAAATGTAATGCCTAGGTCTACATACAATGCATTAAAACTTGCTAATATGACTGAAACAAATGTGATTGTTCAACTAGCCGACCGTTCAAATGCTTATCCGGATGGGGTAGTTGAAGATGTTTTAGTGCAAGTAGGGAACCTAGTATTTCCTGCAGACTTTTATGTCCTAGACATGAACGACGACCATTCCCCTAATTCCACCCCTATTTTGCTAGGAAGACCCTTTTTGTGGACTTCTCAAACTACTATCGATGTTAGGAAGGGGGTATTAACTATGGAATTTGATGGGGAGGCGGTGCAATTTAACATTTATGATGCAATAAAACACCCGAATGATATTTATGCTGCATATTCTATTGACATAATTACCCCTACTGTGCAGAAAGTGTTTGAACTAAATTGCAGGGACGAACTAGAAACATCTATTTCTGAATCATTGAGTCAAATTGATGACGATGATGTGGGGATGAGCAGGGAACTGTAAAATGAAATCATTGCACTTAACTCGTTGAAACCCGTGCCGCCCAGGTACACTATTAAATCAATCCAATTGACAGACTATCCTAACAAATTGCTACCATCTGTCTTGCAGGCACCCGTAGTGGAAATGAAAACCCTACCAGCCCATCTGAAGTATGCATTTCTAGGTGATGGAGAAACACTCCCGGTAATCATTTCATCCAACCTCACCAGAGTGGAAGAAGATAAGCTGGTTCGGGTTCTTCGGGAGCATAAAGAAGCAATTGGATGGACAATTGCAGATATCAAAGGAATCAGTCCATCGATCTGTATGCACCGGATTTTACTTGAGGAAGAAGCTCAGCCATCAAGGCAAGCTCAACGAAGACTCAATCCGGCAATGATGGACGTGGTGAAAAAGGAGATCTTAAAGCTGTTGGGAGCAGGAATGATTTACCCAATTTCAGACAGCAAATGGATTAGTCCAGTGCAAGTGGTGCCCAAGAAATCTGGAGTGACAGTGGTGGAAAACAAAGATGGCGAGCTTGTACCGACTAGGGTGCAAACCGGGTATCGAGTATGCATCGACTATAGGAAGGTAAATGCCGACACTCGAAAAGATCATTTTCCCCTTCCCTTTATCGATCAAATGTTAGAAAAATTAGCGGGTCATTCCCATTATTGTTTCTTAGATGGTTTTTCTGGTTATTTTCAAATTGCCATAACACCCGAGGATCAAGAAAAAACCACATTTACTTGTCCATTTGGCACTTATGCATATAGGCGCATGCCTTTTGGTTTGTGTAATGCTCCTGCGACATTTCAACGTTGTATGATGAGCATTTTTTCTGAATACATAGGAAAATTTATTGAAGTGTTCATGGACGACTTTAGTGTGTGGGGTGATTCATTTGATGCATGTCTAGATAATCTAACATTGATTTTAAAACGATGCATTGACACTAACTTGGTCTTAAACTGGGAAAAATGTCATTTTATGGTGGATCCAGGGATAGTGTTGGGTCATATAGTGTCCATAAAAGGAATAGAAGTCGATAAGGCTAAGGTAGACCTCATATCTGCATTACCTTACCCCGCAAATGTGCGGGATATACGATCTTTTCTTGGCCACGCAGGCTTTTATCGCAGGTTCATAAAAGACTTCTCAAAAATTGCATCCCCACTGTGCAATTTGTTGCAAAACGACGTGCCATTTGAGTTCAATGATCTGTGCAAAGAGGCCTTTAACCAATTAAAGGAGCGGTTGACTACACCACCCATTATCCAACCACCTAACTGGGATCTTCCATTCGAAATAATGTGCGATGCCAGTGACTATGACGTGGGGGCGGTTTTAGGACAACGGGTCGGGAGAGCACCCCATGTGATCTACTATGCTTCTCGAACATTGAATCAGGCCCAATCAAACTATACCACTACTGAAAAGGAACTTTTATCTGTGGTATTTGCTTTAGAAAAATTTCGATCATATTTATTGGGTTCTAAAGTTATTATTTTTACAGATCATGCAGCTTTGAGGCACTTATTTGTGAAAAAGGATGCAAAACCGAGAATCATCCGATGGATACTCTTACTACAAGAATTTGACTTGGAAATAAAGGATAAAGCAGGATCGGAAAATGTAGTGGCTGACCATCTTAGCAGGGTAGTGAAAGCCGAGGACGACCTACCCCTGTGTGAAGCTTTCCCGGACGAAAGCTTATTCGCGACTGAAGCGAACCTCCCATGGTATGCTGACTTAGTGAATTATATAACTTCTAAACTAATGCCAACCCATTTTTCGCAGGCAAAGAAGCATAAAATGAGGAGTGACGCCAAATACTACATTTGGGATGATCCATACTTGTGGAAGAGATGCCCCGATCAAATCATTCGGAGGTGCGTGCCCGGATCAGAACACAAATCAATCCTTACCTTCTGCCATTCCTATGCATGTGGGGGCCACTTTGGACCAAGAAGGACCGCACAAAAGGTATTGGATAGTGGTTTCTTTTGGCCTACCATATTCAAAGACCCTTACATATTCTGTAAGTCTTGCGACAATTGCCAAAGAACAGGTAATCTATCCCAACGAGATCAAATGCCCCAAAATCCCGTAATTGTATGTGAAATTTTTGATGTTTGGGGCATTGACTTCATGGGTCCCTTTCCCTCGTCTTTTGGTTGCAATTACATTTTGTTAGCTGTTGATTATGTTTCCAAATGGGTGGAAGCCAAAGCCACCCGTACTAATGACTCTAAGGTTGTTGCAGATTTTGTAAAGGCTAACATTTTTAGCAGGTTCGGTATACCTCGGGCAATGATCAGTGACAGGGGAACACACTTTTGCAACCGCACCATTGAGGCACTACTAAAGAAATATGGAGTGTTGCACCGAGTTTCCACCGCATATCACCCCCAAACCAGTGGGCAGGCAGAAATTTCAAACAGGGAGGTTAAGTCTATACTCGAGAAAACAGTTCGGCCAGACCGCAAGGATTGGAGTATCAGACTGGAAGATGCATTGTGGGCTTATAGAACCGCTTACAAGACGTCGATTGGTATGTCCCCATACCGATTGGTGTTTGGAAAATCGTGCCACCTACCTGTGGAACTCGAGCACAAAGCTTACTGGGCCATTAAGCAATGCAACATGGACTGGGGAGCAGCGGGAGATCATAGGAAGCTTCAATTGCAAGAACTCGACGAGATCCGAAATGAAGCCTACGAGAATGCCATGATTTATAAAGATCGGGCCAAAGCCTTCCATGATCAACGCATTTCTCGAAAAAGTTTTAGTGAGGGCCAGAAAGTTCTTTTGTTTCACTCTCGGCTCAAATTACACCCAGGTAAGCTTCGTTCTCGTTGGGTAGGCCCATTTGTTGTTACTGATGTATCTCCCCATGGTGCAGTCGATATTAGGAGCTTGCGCACGGATAAACAGTTCAAGGTCAATGGGCACCGCCTAAAACCATATTATGAGGGATTCCAAACTGAAAAATTGGAAGTAATTGCACTAGAAACCGCTAACAAAGAGCACTAGTCCCGCGCGGACTCAGTCGAGCCAACGACAGTAAACAAAGGCGCTGCTCGGGAGGCAACCCGAGAGGGAGGTTTCTTTATCCCTTCAACTCTTTAATTTCGTATTTTCATTTTGGTTAATTTTGGTCTATTTTAGTCAGTTCCAAAAAAGAAAAAAGAAAAAAAAATGATGGATTTTCTAGTGGCCTTGTTACGGCCATAAGATACCTTTTTACGGCCGTAACTCATTTCCAGTTTTTACACAGAGGCCTCATTACGGCCGTAATTAGATTTTCACGGCCGTAATTGTTTCTTTGAAATTTTTTTCCAGAATGTAACTTACGGCCGTCAGTCATACCTTCACGGCCGTAAGTCTGTCTTTCTTTCAGAATTTTAAAAGGCGACCCTCGCGCATAACCTCTCTTTGTGTCCCCCTCTCCGTCCACTTTTCTTCCTCGCCATTTCACCATTCTCTACCCTGTTAATTTGTTGGCAAGAAGAAGATATTAGGTCTCTCCTTCATCCCATACTTCTCTTGTTTCCACGGTGCAAGGTATGCCTTCCTCAATCCTTCTTCTTCATTTTGGCTTGGGTAATGGTTCTTTACACACATGGATGTTTCGAATTTTTCTCGCCCTTCCAATGATTGTCTGTGCTTTTTGATCATATGTTTGTGACTTGGGGCATCGCCTTTCTATGTACTTCTCATCCATACCATCTCCTACACGTATGCACTCTAAGTGTTCGATGAAATGTTTGAGGAAAGCTTGAAGTGTTGGTTAGCTTCCAACTTCAACTCCAATCTCCCTATTATGCTAGTATAAGTGTTTTCACGTCGTGATAGGAGTTCAATGGTGGGGAAAGTTTGGTGCTTGATCTTGTTGAGGTCTTGGGGTACATTGCATATTCTTCATCACTTGTTATATATGTTTAATGGTTATTTAAGTTATGTGCTCCACTCTTTAAACCCACATTGGCTTCGATTGTGACTCTACACCTTTGTTTTGGGTTGTCTTATTGGATAGTGTCCCATGGGGTTGACAAATATCGCATGCCTTACACTTGATGTGTGCCATATAACGACATCACGTTAGACCCTTGTACTTATGCCATCTTCCGTCATGTGATATGGGGGCATCTACAATTATTTATACACTTCTTCTCAAGATTTGGTTCCTTCCATGTCTTGCTTGTGCATTCTGCCGTTCGTGTTGGCATTGTTTTCCGATTTTAGGCTTTAACCGCCACGCACTACTTACTTGCACGCATTTTCTTTTACATTCCTATTCTGCTCGACTTAGTCATTCGTATTTTTTTCTTTCACAGGTTTTTCTATGGCCCCACCGACTAAGAAAGGAAAGCAAGTGGCAGGGGAATCCTCGGCTGTGCCCCGCCAGGAGACCCGGTCTAAACTGTGTATTAAGGAACGCCTTTTCCTCCCAGAAGACTTTCAGGAATGGAGAAGCGCTGACACCGTCATTGCCCCGCGACAGTTTTGGGCCCGCTTCGTCGAATTTGGATGGGTCAGATTCGTGAGTGATCTACCGTTTGGGAACCCCCCGCTGGTGTACAAATTCTACACCCAGTTCAACAAAGAAATTGGTGACGAAGGTTCCCTGGACTATCACCACACTAGAGTTGCGGGGAAGAGAATCAAATTTGATAAGGAAGTGGTGGAACACCACTTGGGGTTGAATAGCACTGGATCTGTCCCCATGACATCGCATGCGGGTGTTTTCTTTCCAGACCAAGAGGTGCTCCATTGGGCTTTGAAGCCTGAACTCCATGACTCCCTGAATGTCATCCTCCCGCACAACAAAAATCGGGATCTACAGCGGGACGCCTGGTACCTGCACCAGTGGGGGTCGGGGAGTCTTTTCCCATCCACTAGCCTCACTACAGTGTCTGTTCGCTACCTCCGGGTCTACTACGCCATCACCATGGGAATCAAGTTTGACTTGGGGCAGCACATCTTTGATACGATTTCCACATACGCCATCTTGATACCGCAGAAGCGCGGCATGCCATTCCCATGTTTAATCACCGCCTTACGCCGGGCTCAAAGAGTTCCCGCTGTAGTAAGTGACGACACCTTGGGGCATGGGAATCGCCTCACGAAAGAGAGCTTGGAGAATGCTCGCAGGCAGATCATCGCGAAGCGGGGTCACGGGGATGATGATTCAGGGGACTCCGATGATGATCAGGGCGCCGAGGAGCCCGCAGCACGGGAAGCGCCACAACGGCCAAATGCTCCTACCCCTTTTGAGCTTCAGATGCTAGGCATGATGCAAGCCTTCCAAACCCAGCTGAACGCTATGCAAGAAGATCAGCAGCTTCTACTGGAGGAGCAGAGGGCCATTCGGGAACAGATTCGGCAATTGCAGAGAGCTCGAGACGATCAACCTCCACAGTAGACCGAGGGAGTTTCTTCTTTTTTTCCTTTTATTGTTTTTCCTTTTATTGTTGTCCTTTTCAATGAGGACATTGAATTGTCTAGGTGGAGGGGGGGTTGACTTGATTGTAAGCTTATCTAATTTATTTTTTCTCTGTACTCAAATCTCTAAATTTCATGACCTTGTTATCTGTTTTTGCTACCTATCTATGCTACTTAGGTCCTAAACCATACTTTGATAGGAAGCGACCCCACTTATCATAATTTTTGAACTACCAACTCCTAAATTGCATAATTGGACATGAATTGAGCACGTAGAGATGAATCTTCCAATACTTTCCGAATAGGTTTGAAAATGGGGACAAAATGCCCTATCTCTGCAACCTAGTAGATTCAAACCCAAATTTGATATGACTGATAATTACCCCGAGTAAAGAGATTCACCCCTTTGGCCACTAGATTTTTTGCATTTTTCAATTCGACCCTAAGACCGAGCAATGACCAAAACTCATAATTGGATGGGAGACACACATATGAACCATAATTCGTGAGATTTTGAGCCTATGAGCTACTTTTACTCTTTATATAAAGCTCTTAATTTTTTTAATGTGTGTCCTGCATGGTTGATTTGTTCTTGGATGTGCTTTTGTGTACATGTCGTAGTAGCTTCTTGGCTCAAGTGCAAAATATAGTAAAGGCACTAGGATGAACCAAATTTGGCCTTCTAAATAAGCCTACCATTGTACATTTACCAATAGAAGACCCTTTGAGCCTTAGCCTTTCTTTGGAATATTAATACCACACTACAAGCCACGAACACCCATTCTTTCATGTTATCCTTTTTCTTGAACCTATAGAGAACGGATTCACAAGCTTGTGTTGGTTGAGAAGTTTGAGGTGGATTAAAGTTTCAAAGTGGAAATTCGATCTTGTGTCATTAGGGATTGTGGGGTGATTTGACCAAAAGAGAAAAATTGCAGTATATGTTTGAGAAAAAAAAAGAGAGAGAGAAACAAAAGAAAAAGAGAAGTTCAGGCCAGTTCTCAAATTACGAGGTCATGAACATTTGCTAGTATTGAAAATAAACACTCAAGCTGCACAAAATAGAAGTCTAGTGTTAAATCAGTTGGATAGCAGGGAGATTATTAAATTCATGTTGAAGAAGAAAGAAGGAATGTTATAATTGAACCGATTCGGCTTGTGAAACTCCTTCTCGATTCAGCCTAAATGTTTCCCTTTTATCCCACCTGACCCGAAGCCCCGCTACAACCCAACAAAGACCTTTGCTTCGCACTTGTGTTATTGTTGGCTCCGGTTTTGACATTTGAGCAATCTGTGGTAACAAGTTTTTCATGCAGTGAGTTGAGCGTAAAATTCTCACCTTTATATACACTTTGTGCGAAGAGAGATATCCGGTGAGAGTGTTGGCTCCCATTACATGTGCTTATGAGTGGTTTGAATTGCTTGGTCTATATTTTGTGCCCTTTTGATCTGAAACTGTGTATTGACTAAATTTTTACCATGAGATAAACCGCACTAATCTGTTGGCATTTACTTGAATTAGTCAAAACTTGCATTTTTATGGGGAATTGATAAATTCAGAAAGAACTCACGAGAGGTGAAAGGATATAATCCACATTGGGGTATCAATTTTCATTTTTGTTCGGAGAATATTGGGTGATGCATCTCTTACACACACTAACACACTTCGATTATGCAATTTGATTTTCGTGCTAAAAAGAAGTGGGTTGTGACCTTGACTTTCCAGATTTAAAAGTCTAACATGTTCATTCCAGTCGTGCTTTAGTTCTTTTCTATCATTGTTCGAGGACGAACAATAGTTCAAGTGTGGGGGGATTTGATAAGTGTTATATTAACGTTTATTTTATACACTTATATCCTTGAATAAGTCATAATGGGATTCTATCTAAGTATTATTAATGCATGTTGTGTTTCATGTTGTATAGGATCCTAAAAGAAGGAAAAAGGACCAAAATACGCTTAAAATTGAAGATTGAGGACCTTGGGTGCAGATACGTTACGGCCGTAATATATATACTCACGGCCGTAAACGTTTTCATGTCATTGTGCAAAAAATATGCAGAGACACAATTACGGCCGTAAAGGGGTGTGTCACGGCCGTAAATGGATATGTCACGGCCGTAAATGGAAGTGTCACGGCCGTAATGTCAACTTTGGAAAATATGCAGTAACTCAATTACGACCGTAAAAGAATAGTTACGGCCGTAAATCTTCAAGTCAAAAATTTTCTTATTTCCATTCTTTCCATAATTTTGGATTTCTTGCTCCCAAAGCTAGGGCACGAAAATTGAAGTTATAAATAGGGAAGTTCATGACAAGAAAAAGGGAGAGAATTATTTTTGAGAGCCACCAATATCAAAGTTTGAAGAGAAGAAGTCCTGGGCAAAATCAAGGTTAATCAAGACAATATTTTTGGGGAATTCTTCATGGCAATGCGTGGCTAGTCTTCTCAACCTAGTTCAAGGGGGACGTTGTGTTCATATTATTTTATTATTCATTCCTCAAACTCGTAACGTAGTTCTTGTTTTTATGTTTTATTTATTGGATTTGTCATGAACATTAATTTCGTCAAGACAATATATTAATTGATTAAGGCCTTGTCTTTTAATTATTGTGTTGATGTTTGCTAATTTGGGTAATTGGATTCGTATTTGTCTTGTTATCCAAATCATAGTAGCAATTGGTAATTTTATATTTCCACATGAAAATCCAATCTAGATTAATCAATTCGAGCATATGTAATTGATAATTTAGTTCACCTAATTCTTCTTGTTTTCACATAGTTAATGCAATAAATCTAGGGAGCTTATTCTAGGTTGTTCATTCACTCTAAATTAATTGGAGAACTAATTCTAATTGATTATTATTAAGGAAGAATTGGATTAATTAGAGCTTTTTGATTATTCCGGGTGATAAATAAAACAAAGGAAATAGTACATGCGTTGCTTGGGGAATGACAATATTATGATAGGGCACAACCGAACCTGAGAACTAGGATTCTTTATTATTTGATTTTTATTTCAGCTATTTTACATCTTTATTTGATTATTTAGATTAATTGCAATTTTCAACTCAAAACCCCCTTATAATTCTAATTGACATGGCATTAAATTAGTTCCCGTTCCTCGTGGGATCGACCCTTGCTTCCGCTATCACATTTAAATTTGAGTTTTGGCAAGTAAGGAAATTTAATTAATTCTTGGTGCATCGCGACGCCCACCAAGGGTTTAAATGGGGTGTAGAACAGGAGCATGCATTTGATACTATCAAAAATATGTTATGTGAAGCACCGGTTTTATCACTTCTTAACTTTGACAAGGCTTTTGAGATTGAATGTGATGCCTCAGGGCTAGGCATTGGAGCTGTTTTAATGCAGGATCAAAGGCCAATCGCCTATTTTAGTGAAAAATTAAAAGGGGCTGCACTTAATTATCCCACATACGACAAGGAGTTATACTCACTTGTGCGCGCCTTGGAAACATGGCAACATTACTTGTGGCCACGGGAGTTCATGATACACACTGATCATGAATCCTTGAAGCATTTGAGGGGACAAGCTAAGCTAAGTAAGAGACATGCAAGGTGGGTAGAGTTCATCGAAACATTTCCCTATGTCATCCGGTACAAACAAGGTAAGGAAAATGTGGTGGCAGATGCATTGTCTCGAAGGTATGTTCTTTTAAACTCTTTAAATTCTAAATTGCTTGGATTTGAATACATTAAGGACATGTATGCTAATGACCTGGACTTTTCTAGTATTTATGATTCATGTGGTAAAGGGGCTGTGGATAAATTCTTTAAACATGATGATTATTTATTCCGAGAAAATAAATTGTGTGTCCCTAGGTGTTCAGTGAGGGAGTTACTTGTGAGAGAGGCCCATAGTGGAGGTCTAATGGGTCATTTTGGAATTAAAAAGACCATCGAAATCCTAAGTGAACATTTCTATTGGCCTAAAATGAAAATTGATGTGGTTCGGGTTTGTAATAGATGCATTACTTGTAAAAAGGCTAAATCTAGGATTAAACCCCATGGATTATATATGCCTTTACCCGTCCCTAGTGAACCTTGGGTCGATATCTCTATGGATTTTGTTTTAGGATTGCCTAGGACTAAGAAGGGTCGAGATTCGATTTTTGTGGTAGTAGATCGTTTTAGTAAAATGGCACATTTCATACCATGCCACAAAACTGACGATGCTACAAACATAGTTGAAATTTTCTTTAGGGAAGTCGTGCGCTTACATGGGGTGCCTAAAAGTATTGTCTCGGATAGGGATGTTAAATTCCTTAGTCATTTTTGGAGAGTCTTGTGGAACAAATTAGGAACAAAACTACTTTTCTCTACAACATGTCACCCACAGACCGATGGACAGACCGAGGTAGTAAATAGGACAATGATTCAATTGTTGCGTACGATAATCCATAAAAATCTGAAAAATTGGGAAGAGTGTTTACCATTTATTGAATTTGCATATAATAGGGCGATACATTCTCCTACTTCTTGTTCACCATTTGAAATTGTTTATGGTTTTAATCCGCTAACACCATTGGATTTAATTCCTTTACCTTTGAATGAACGCAGTAGTTTAGATGGCAAGAAAAAGGCTGAGATGGTTAAAGCACTCCACGACAAGGTGAGGTTGGCGATTGAAAAGAAAAATGAACATTATGCTTCGCAGGCTAACAAAGGAAGAAAGGGCATCATTTTTGAACCCGGTGATTGGGTTTGGGTACATTTGAGAAATGAGCGGTTTCCAGAACAACGCAAGTCAAAGTTACAACCGCGGGGCGATGGTCCATTCCAAGTGATTGAAAGGATCAACGACAATGCCTATAAACTGGATCTTCCTGGTGAGTATAATGTTTCGGCTTCATTTAATGTTTCTGATCTATCTCCGTTTGATGCAGGTACAAATTCGAGGTCGAATCCTTTCGAAGGGGGAGGGGATGATGTGATCCAGACCACGAGTACAAGCCCGCACAAAGATCCGTTGAAGATCAAAGGAGGAGCGATGACTCGATTGCAAACAAAGAGGGCCAAAGAAGCAATGGACAAGTTAGTTCAAGAAACAATGGCCAAAACAATGTTCGTGTCATCAAAAGAAACAAGTTCTATGTTGGGGCCGAGCCAAAACGACGAGTGGATCAACATTATCCAAGCCATCGAAGAAAATTGCCAAAATTCAAGAATTACGGCCGTAATTCAAAAATCCTCACGGCCGTAATCAACTTACTGCTTAAAATTGGAATTTGTATGTTTTGGACTTACGGCCGTAAGTCCAATTGTCACGGACGTAAGAGTGATTCAGAAATAGGGTTACGGCCGTAAGGATTTAGTCACGGCCGTAAGATTATATACGCGTGAAATTTAGGTTTAAATTATTTCCTTAATTTTAGTTAGTTGTTTCCTTATTTAATTAGAACTCTCTAACCTAGTTTTGACCCTATTTATAGGGATGTAATTTTCATTATTCAATACACAACTTTGATATATTAATTGAGAGGCAAATTGCTTTCACATTCTTATTCTTTATTGAATAAAATCCGAACTTGCGAGTTAATTCTTGTTTGTTCAATTCTTGGGTGAGATTTATCTTCATTGTGATCAAGATGTCAACATATCAATTGATTGTGTTGGTTGCTTGATTCAATTAATTTGAATCAATCTCTAAATCGTGGTTTATTGGCGTTCTTGGGTCGATTCCAATAATTTGTGGGTTGCGTAGGTACAATTGCTACGTGGTTTGCATCAGCTCTTTTTCTCTCCCTGTCGCCTCCAGGTTTTTGATTTTTTTGGTCTTTTGTGATTTTTGTTGGTGGTGGTCGTGACGAAGGGCTGTAGGTGATGGTGGTCGTGGCTGTCGCGATTTTTTTGGTCTTTTGTGATTTTTGTTGGTGGTGGTCGCAACGAAAGGCTTTAGGTGGTGCTGGTCGTGGCAGAGGTCTACAGGTGGTGGTTGTGGTGGCTTTGTTGAAGCTGGTGCAATTGGTTGTAGGGGCAGGTGGCGACGGAGGTGGTGGTGGTGGTGAAATGGCAGGGTTTTTTTGGTTGTAGACTATGGTTGTTGGCGGTTGGCGGTGGCGGTGATGGGGCGACGATTGAGAGTTGTGGTGGTGGTGGTGGTTTGGGATGGAGTGGGGTAGTGGGGTGTGTTAGGGATTAAAGCAGTGAACAAAAAATTAGTTGATTTCAATTAGATTAACATTTTGTGACCTGATAATTTGATAAGTTGTGACATTGAGTTCAGTCTTGACTTAAAAAATTGTTAATGTGACCTAAAATTAAATTCTATTTGTGACCTAATATTTTTATCGTTTTTGATACTAAAATAATCTGTGACCTAAAGTAGTTGAAACCTTAAAAATGATGATTGTAACTAAATTAATCTGTGGCCTGCAAAATGGTATTTGTGACCTTAAATATGATGATTGTGACTTAAACGATTTTGTATTTTGTGACCTGGGATAAAACAACATTGTGACCTTAATATTTATAATTAATATAATATTTATAATTATTCAATTTAATTAATTAATCTTAATTACAACCTGATTTTTGAAGTTATATAAGTTTCATCTCAATTTTGAAATATGTATTTTTAATTGCCTTATTTATGTATTTTTCCCAATAATAAATTTTGCCCAAAAATTATTTTAGGCCAGAACCCAACATGGGTTTCATGGAGGGCCCGTAGATTTGCATAGGAGGTTCTTGAAGTGTATTCAGGACCTCCTGAAATTTTGTACAAATTCTGGCATTGGGGTTTCATGGAGGACCCTTTTAAAGGGCATGCTCCTGCTGGAGAAAATTTGGAACTTTGAAGTTTTTGGGATGGGCATTTTTTGTTAGAAAATTTATCACAGATAATTATTTATCTATGATCCAAAATAAATCATCATGCTGAATTATCAAGAATTAAATAACTGAAGCGGAAGCGCACCTTAATCAAACGTGATTCACGATAAACGATTCGGTTGGTTGGATCTTCTAAATCGATACGTAGTCCTTATTTTCTCTCTGATGATGGGATGTCAGACAAGATGAACAGTACGTATGATTCAGGGACCATAACCGACTTTATATAATGAATTGCCAGTTAACCTAATCTGGCCCATCATGAATTAGGTAATGGCCTGGTATCTACACATAAAAGCCCATACATTAATTAGATGCATTAAAGCCCAATTTACCAAATCCTTATTAGATCACTTTAAACGGGCTTAACCAAATTTGATAGCCTTTTATTAAATACACAATAATTCACATATAAGCCCACACGATTGATTAAAATCCTTACAATCTCCCACTTAGGCTATATGTGTAACCTTACAATTGTGTATCAATCATAACCTTATGAGTACTCAGAATTTTGCTATCATTACTGAATGCATCCCCAAACAATCCGGTCCATCAATTATATCAACATAGAATCAAAGCGGCTTTCGCTACATTAATCGTAACTAAACCTTCAACGGTCACGTATATCGACATAACTGAATGACATGGATCAAGTATGGATGTGTAGCATGGAAATTACATGTAATGTGATCTTCAACATGCCTATTTCCAACTGGTCCAAACTTTAGTGAGATCATCCTTAAACAAGTTCAGAGATAATAAACCTGAAACCTTACAGCTGTAAATAACTTTAACTTTAAACTGTATCCAAAAGGACAATAAATATGTCTAATGCACCCAAAATACAAACTCCCACTGAAACCGAATATCCTTAAGAAATACAACACCCATATGAGTATTGTGCTCATGAAAGACCTTGGGTTGTAATACTTTAGTAAGCGGATCCGCAATTATGGAGTTTGTCCCAATGTGCTCTTATTGACACGTGTCCACTCTGAACTGTATCCTTCACAACCAGGAACTTATGTCAATGTATTTTGACTTAGTTGAGCTCATGTTGTTACTGGAATATAAATCTACTGAGTTATTGTCACAATATAACTTTAGTGGTCTTTCTATACCGTACAAAATACGCAGTCCAGTGACAAAATTTCGCAGCTATATTCCATAATTAGATGCCCCCAAAATTGCTACAACTGTGCTGCCAAGTGAAAGAAGCTAAAGTGTTTGTTAAGCACTCCTTCCGGAAATAGCTCCTCCAACTAGCAGACAAACGTAGCCTGATGTGGATCTTTTACTGTTTTGGCATCTAGAAAAAATCGGAATCATAATACCATATGATCTTCAACTGATCCGATTTTCTGTATGTGAGCATGTAATCTTTTGTTCTCTTTAAATACCTTATAACCCATGTTTGGCTGCTTTCCAAATGATCCATCCCAGGGTTACTTAAATATTTCCTTAGTATCCCAATAATGTATGCAATATCCGAACGCATACAAATTTGAGCATACATCAAACTCCCTATAGCTGAACTATATGGGATCCTCTGCATTTCTTTAACTTCAAGATAACTTTTCGGGCATTAGTCGAGACTAAATTTGTCTCCCATAGCGATAGGGTTGTCCCCTGATTTACTGTCTTGCATGCCAAACCTCTTAAGTACTTTATCGATATAGCCCTTTTGTGACAATTCAAGAATACCCCGAGAACAATCCCGGTGTATCTGAATTCCTAATACAAAAGAGAAGTCACCAAGATTTTTAATCTCAAAATTCCTTGACAAAAAATCTCATAATTTTATGTGACATGCCTATATCATTAGTGGCAGGCAATATGTTATCAACATACAAAATCAAGAAAACATACTTACTCCCACTGAACTTGTAATACACACAACCATCAACAGCATTAATCTCAAAACCAAATGAGATAATTACTTAATGAAATTTGTATTACCCTTAACGGGAAGCTGGCTTGAGTACATAAATGGATTTCTTTAATTTGCAAACCATATCGTCTCATCAATGTCACCATTGAGAAACACCACCTTACACTTGATGCAACTCGAGGTCAAAATCTGCAACAACCTAACTTTTCTGAAAGAGTCTTTCATTGAAACCGAAGAGAAAGTCTCTTTATAATCAATGCCATCATTTTGTGTAAAGTATTTAGATACAAGACAAACTTTATATCTTTCCACATTACCTATCGAATCCCTCTTGGTCTAAAAATCCATTTAAGACCAATGGGTTTCGCACCTTCTGGTAATGGGACAAGATCCCAAACTTTATTGTCTTACATATGCTTATACTCCTTATTTATGGCATCAATCCACTTTTGAGAGTTAGAACCCTGCATGGCCTGATGGAAATTGATTGAACAATCTTTCACCATTCCATTATTTTCCTTATGTTCTTGGAAAAATACTATTTAAATTATCCGGAATAGCATTTTTTTTCTCTCGTGGATTTCCTTAATGGCTTTAGTTATTGAGGTTGTTGAGTTTGTACTTCTGAAATTTACCTAATTTTGGATAGGAGGTTTTTCAATATTGTCGAATTGAGGTTCCGGATATGCTTGTTGATCAATGACATGCATAAAAACTTGAATGTTGTCAAAAGCAATAGTAGGAATCGAAACCGATCCTTCCTCAACTTATTCCTGAAAGACAATATCTCTAACCTTATTTCTCCCCCTAAACTCAACATCCTCAAAAATGTTGCAGTTCCAGTTTCAAAAATTGACTTAAGTGTGGGATAATAAAATTTATAGCCCCTTAAACGACTTTATTTTCTTTATTTGTTTTCTTGCCCTTATCTTTAGAGGTGTTTGCCAAGTAAAAAAAAAACTTTCAGTTCTATCCTGCTTCAACTTTTCTTCCTCTTGCACACAAAATAGAATGAGCTCATTTAGAGTTCATTTCTCCCTTTGATAGTTACAACTGACATTAAATTGACTGAATTGTGCAAGAAGCTTGCACACTATGAAATGAGCTCATTGAGAGTCCATTTCTACTTTGACAGTTATAACTAACCTTAAATTAACTATATTGCGCAGGAAGCGATATCAATACCAAATGCACGAGCAAGTCATTAGACGAGTCGAGTTTTAGTTCCTTAAGTTTTGAAGCAGTATGAGACATCTACACGATGTACTCCCTTATTTTCTCATTGCCTTTATACTTTATTGAAATCAAACTTTGCATAAGCATGCTTGTTTCAGCCTTATCGTTTTTCGCAAAACGTTTCTTAATTTCGGCAAGGAATTCATTGGCATCATTTACCTCCTTAGATACTGTGCCACTAAAGGCTTCCGAAATTCTGCACTTAATGATCATGAGACTCACGTAATTTAAGCAATCCCACTTCTCAAAGTTCCTCATTTGATTAGATGAAGTTTCATTCGTAAGAGGAGCAGGTTGCTCAATTCTTAGTACACGGTCTAGATCCATGCAGCCAACGAACAGTTAATGTTCTTGTTTTGATCCTTGAAGCTTGTTCCATAAATACAGGGATTAAATTTGAGCTTGTAGATATACTACTAGCAGAATTTGAAACCGAATAGAGAACACTTAAACAAAAATAGCTCACATAAATACCTTATTATGCAAATCATACTTTCAAATAATGGTAGGGCCCATCACAAGATACCTAGCACAACATAAATATTTATTCTTTGGACAGAAATATTGACTTGTAAGTGGTACTCTTGGTGTAGTAATCAAACACTGACAGTAAGACATGTCAACCAACAAACCTTTCTTTGGACCGATTTATTGATCATATGTAAAACCAAATAACCGTCACGTACTTATCACCACAAGTTCATGTGAAATTCGGGCCAAATATTGACCTTCCTTTGGGCCGATCAATATCCGCATGAAATAACACACAAACACCTAATTTTCCCTTAGTGTAGTGATCAAACACTGGCAATAAGACATGTTAACCAATAAACCTTTCTTTGGACCGATTTATTGGTCACACGTTAAACCAAATAATTGCCACGTGTTTATCACAACAGGTGCATGTGAAATTCGAGCCAAATATTGACCTTCCTTTGGGCCGATCAATATCCGCAATGAATAACACACACAAATACCTTCTAATATTCAAAGTTAATTAATATCCACAAGAGAGGTTGCTTTGGCAACATGTTGCTTCAACTAACTTACTTTCGAATATTATATCTGTTAAAAGATTCCGATGTACCAAGATTTGAAACTGAAATCCATTGATTTGCATCTATATTTGACTTTAGGATTTGAATTATAGAATTCAAAACTATAGAATAAAGCAATTCTTAAGTTGAGAGAGTCAATTGCAATATTCGTAAACCTTTGGTGGCCAATTGTTAAAAATTTAAGTTTGAAGGGCTTAAATTACAATTTTTCCAAAACTTTATTGGCCAATTTAGAGAAATTCCAAACATTAAGTCCCAATTTGAAAGAAAAACAAACTTTAGATGGCCAAAATAGGAAATTTTCAATCTTTAAAAGTTGATTTTGAAAATTTTCAAACTTTAGGAGCCAATTTAGAAAATTCACAAACTTTAGGGACTTAATTTATAAAAAAAAAATCAAACTTTAAGGACCAATTTTGAAAATTTCCAAACTTTAGTGACTGAATTAGAAAATTTTCAAAATTTAGGGACCAAGTTAAAGAATTTTAGAACTTTAGGTGCTGAATTAGAAAATTTTCAAAATTTAGGGACTGAAAATGAAAATTTTCAAACTTTAAGGGACCAAATTAGAGAATTTTCAAGCTTTAGGGACCAATTTTGAAAATTCTCAAATATTAGGGGCTGGATTGGAAAATTTTCAAACTTCAGGGATTGAATCATAAAATTCCATAACTCGAAGGGTCCTGACTTAACTAAATTATAACTTTAGGGGCTCAATTTATAAATTTCAGAACTTTAGGGGCCAACTTGAATAATTTTGTAACTTTAGGATTAAAAAATTTAATCCATAACAAAATACAGGGCCGGAAATGCAAATAAGCATAATAATCAAAAATTGCAAAGGAGTCCTTCAAGACTTCAAATTTACAAGTGAAACCCCCTGCCCAAAATCTGATTTTCGCAGCCGCTAGGGTTTCACTCAGCCGTAATCGTCGCCGCCCTTCAAATCCGGAAAAGGCGCAACGCCAGGTGCTGGTCTCCTACAGCGCTGCGCACCTGCGTCTCCCACGGCAGAGGAACCACTCGCACAAGCGGCGCCCGGCTGCCCTTCGTGCAGTGACCTTCGCGCGGTGCCCTTCCCAGTGCCGGCTACACCTTCTCCGACGCTTCTTACCTCCAGCAGCGCCGCGCGTAGCCACTCCCAACTCAACGGAATCCAACCCGATTATGATATCCATTAACCGGCCATACCCAATTTCGACCAACATCCACAAATTCAACCAAAATCCAGTTCGAAAAAAAAATTATCCCTTAAGCAGATTCTATAATTCAACTCCTTATTCAGATTCAAAGCCATTCTCAACAATCCAAAAATCGAATTCAATAGATCCATATATTCATAGTCCCTTTTCGAAATCAAAATTTCGCATATACATGCACACAGAGAGATCGATTGGCTGAAACCATATTTCCAAATTTTGATCCTTCAGTGTATCATTGTATGTATATATTTCGAAATTAGACTTATGCGCATCAACATACAATTAGGTTTTACATAAATGCGTACAAAATTGATCTTATAAATCATCATGCTGAATTATCAAGAATTAAATAACTGAAGCGGAAGCGTACCTTAATCAAACGTGATTCACGATAAACGATTCGGTTGGTTGGATCTTCTAAATCGATACGTAGTCCTTATTTTTTTCTCTGATGATGGGATGTCAGACAAGATGAACAGTACGTATGATTCAGGGACCATAACCGACTTTATATAATGAATTGCCAGTTAACCTAATCCGGCCAATCATGAATTAGGTAATGACCTGGTATCTACACATAAAAGTCCATACATTAATTAGATGCATTAAAGCCCAATTTACCAAATCCTTATTAGATCACTTTAAAAGGGCTTAACCAAATTTGATAGCCTTTTATTAAATACACAATAATTCACATATAAGCTCACACGATTGATTAAAATCCTTACATTTTTGAGGTACCTCCACTTGATCTTCATCTTTTTCCCTTGTTTGTTAAGGTTAATTACACAGGAAAATATTAAATTGCATTGTTTTGTCGAGTAATGAATACTAAACATTGTTTGATTCGCTGAAAGAGTTGGATGACAACTCCAAGGTTGTGAAAAGTAAAGTTATTTTCTGACCGTGTAGAACTGTTGGCCAGTTTGATTAAGGGTAAAACCTCGGATGGATCTACTGAGGTAACGCCTTCTAGCTGCACTTTCATGTCTAGCTAATAAGATAGCATTGTGGATGAAGAAGCTTTACAAAAGCTATGAACTTTTTGAATGAAGGAACCGTTTGCTAATTTTGTTTGATGAATAAACCAGGAATGTTGTTTCAAATGGAATGACATTTAGATTATATATCATTAGAGGCTGCCATGAGGGTGTGCGAGAGGTGTGATTGCACACTTGCACTGGACCTCAACGTTATAGGGTACCAATTTTTTTTTAATTATAAGACACTGAAAGAAAAAAATGAATATAGGGAATAAATTTTTTTTATAAGTCATCATTTCAAATTGTTGCACATAGCACCAAAAATCCTAGGACCGACCCTGTGTACCATAGAAAAAAAAATTACTCGCCTCTGAATCTAAAACCGTTAAACACGATAGCTCTATAAAACAAAGTAGAAATATAATTCTTCAGTCTCAATCTTTCTGAAAATTAATGGCATAAAAAATGCATGTTTGGTACATTGTTTGTATAGAGCATGACTAAACAGACAAATGAGTCCCAAAGAAAATTTGCATTTTCTTGCTTTGGTGGAAAACTATTTTCATAGAAAATTTTGTCAATAAAACATCCAAAGCTAGAATTTTGCAAAAATATTTTCTTTTTCACCTTTTTTCCTGCCATCAAACACCCCCTTATAATATTTATTATTTGCATGTCTACATTGCAACAGTTGTATAGTTCACATACAGATTTTGGCCATAAGCCATGGAGGCATGTTCATTTCAACTAGAAATTAAAAATTGGACAAAATATATAATAAATAATATTATAAGCATTTGACATATAGCAACTCTTTTAAAAAATTTGTCGGGTTTACTCTGATGACTGATCTATCTTCCGCATGTGTCTCTTTATAGAGGCCGTTATGTTAGATTTATAAGAAATAAATATTTTCTTTTATAATTTTGTTAGGTAAGGTTTAATTCATTGTTTGAAAGTATCAAAATACTACTTGTTCATGGACTCAAAAAAATTAATCACTAATTGCGATTGCTCGACTCAAAATTATCGATGAAACTTGTGCCGAATCAATTCTAAGTGTACCAAAACCACAAAAAAATGTCACAAATTGCAGAATTGGGATGATGTCTTATGCTTTAGGTGGTAATTTATTTTGACAATGAGCCCATGCAGTGGCAGATCCAGGATTTACCGAGCTGAATTTTAAAATTGTTGGGGGACGGGACGACAACGCCGTCATATGATTTTCGAGGCATGACTCACAAATATCAGTAAATACATTCTAAATCACATTATAAAGCAATACTTAAAATCACATTCTAAAAATAAAATCAAAATCAAAATTTCGAACATATTCTAATGCAATTCTCAAGATCACATTTTAAAGCAATACTATAATCACATTCACATTCTAGAAAGCAGGCATTAAATTACATAATATCATATAAATTAAAAATCTAATCGTAAAAAACTACCCTTCAAAAGCACCACCAAAACAACCTCAATCGTGAATCTAACATTTATGCAAGTAAAAAACTTTAACATTGTATACCACAAACACAATCTAGGGAACCTATTTTTCGTCCAATAATTCAAAAAAAAAAAAAAAAACACACTCTGAAAAACTCACCTACATAGTCTCCCATGAAGAGGTAATTCGTGTCGACGTGTTGCCACCAAATCTAAAGAGCTCAATCAGTTCATAGAGCAAGCCATGGATGTAACGCTCCGAGTTCCGTGAAACTCGGGACGCTACCTCATCTCTCTTTAAAATATATATTTAACAAATATTGCGGAAATAAATGAATTTTTAAGAAAATCCAAACATCACATTCATTTGAAAAATCTCAACGGAACTCACATTTAAATAAATTCACTTGAAAAACATTCCATAAAATTCCAAAACTCAGATAAATAAACAAGTTCCAAAAATCTCAACTTTCAAAATAATAATAAAAAAAAAATGTTTGTCATCATTGCCCATCATTCGCCACCGCTTCCGATCTCTGCAAATGTTGTTTAAAACGGAGTGAGCATTTCAAAAGAAATACTCAGTAGACTCATCGCCAATAATTAATTTACAAGATAATTGAACACGTAATTATGCAAATAATACAATGACATTCTCTTCTTAATCATAGGCATCACATAGTGAATGCAAATGAACATACTCTTGTCTTATGCGCTAACGCATATAAGTTATGACATGTATAACATAAATTTCTCTTCTGATCTCATAAGAGATCCTCTTGTCTTATCTCATAAGAGATACTCTTGTCTTATGCAATTAAGCATATAATCACGTAAATCCACATAACACATGCAATTATAATATAAATCAATTAGTGGGGGCGAGTTTACCTTAAACTTAACGAGTGTGGTTGAGCGGGAATGACTTCAATCTTTCAAATCTCCGTACGCTTTGTCTAGCCAATTAGAATAATAAGTTAAATAAATCTTTTGAGATTTATAGTTAAAAAATGATAATTTACAATTTGGGGACTGAAATTGATGATTTGAAAGTTGAGGGACTAAAATGAATGCTTTTGAAAGTTGAGGGACTAAAATGAATACTTTTCAACTTGAGGGACTAAAATGTAATTTTTTCAAAAGTTGAGTTGAAACTCAAAACGAATATTAAACTATAGGGTTGAAATAATAGATTTAAAAAAAAATGAAATGGCTGATTAAAAAACATTTAAAAATTTAAGGGACTGAAATGATTGTTTTAAAACTAATAGGACTGATTTGAAACATTTTAAAACTTGGGGACTAAGGTGCAAATTTTACAAAATAAATTTTAAAAACCAAATCACTCTCTCTCTCTCTCTCACATTCGGTCCAACGAAGAAGCGAGGAGAGAGATAGAGAGGTGGTTACGAGGAGATGGGAGAGCGACGGTGCAAGGCTTCGCGCAAGCTGGTGTCCAGCCGACGGTTTCACCGGAGATTCGTGCGGCGAGCGGCGCACAAGGGAAGCTTCAGATTCGAGGGAGTTTGGTGTGGGATTGGGTGCGAAATCGATGGCTAAACCGAGGCTTATTGGATGCAGTTTGGAGCTTCACCAGCGAAAGTCCGGTGGTTGAGGTAGGTAATGGATCTATTTCTTGATCTTCGTGGGTGTTAGGTTTGATTTGGGTTTGAACTGGGGATTTTGGAGTTGGGCAGTGGCTTATGTGTTGGATTGTCCGGCTATTGAGGTGGTGAATGGTGGTCGGTGATGATGATAATGATGATGATTTGCTTGTGAAATTCATGTTGGTTGGGTGAAAGGGCTGTGGGCAGGGGCGGTAGTTTGACTGTGGCGTGCTCGGTGGTTGGGTGGTGGTCCTTGGTTCGACCATTTGGTGTAGGTGCTACGGTGGTGGTGCTAATTGGTTCGGCAGTGGTTCGGTGAAGGGGCTGTAAAACGGTGGATGTGGCGGTGATGTTGGTCGTGAGTGTTGAGAAATTACCTACAGTTTGGAGTCGTGAGTTAGGATGTGTGGCAGCATATATGTGTTGTGAAGTAGGCAGTGTTACGGTGGTGATGGCTGCTCAATTGTGATGATGGTGGTGATGTTCATTATTCAATTTGGCGTTGAAGGTGGCAACTTGGTAAATTGGTTTGGGTAGTGGCAGTGATGTGGTTTGATTTGGTGATGAAATCAATTTGATTGATGGTGGTGGTGGTGAGTGGTTGTTTGAGAATGAATGGCAGTAGGTAGGGAGCTGGTTTGGTGAAACCGTGGGTTCATGATACATTTTGGTTGAGATGATCATGTTTTAAGAATGTGGGATATGGATGATGGTTGTGAGTTAGTGGAGAATCATATGAAATATAGGAGAGAATGGTGGAGAATTAGGTTGGAATGAAGTGGAAAGTGGTGTAAAGTATGTTGATTGATTGGGACAAATAGATGATGAAATGGGTGGAAAAGAAAAAGAAAGAAGAAGCTAACATGGGGAATAATTTGGTAGAATTAGTTTAGGATAATTAACTAAAATTTAGACTAACTTCAATTAGACAATGTTTTTAAAACTGATCTATTTTGGACTAAAAATAAATTTGAGAATAAATAAATTTTGAGATAAAATTGAATTTCGTATTTGGACTTAAAATAATTTAATAAGGAAAATTGAGATATTTTTAATAAATTTGGAATTGGACTCGGATTAAAATAAATTTAATTTCACTTGTAAATGGTTAGACGAGTGCGATAGTTCTTAAATAATGATCTTTAAAATTGGAGAGTTGTAACGGCAATTTTTTTTTTATAAAACTAATTTTTTTAAAACTTGAAATTTCTTGATCGCTACAATGGATGTCACTGCAGACAGTAAAGGAGCATTTCACCGGCTACACATTCCATTCCTCCACCAGAACCTCCCTCCACCAGATTCGCTTCCATTTTCATAAGAATCAATAGTCACCCATTTCCTTAAATATTAATGTATACACTATATATATATGCATACACCAAATGGGAAGATCTGTATCTCTATGTAGGCTGAAATTAAAGGAAGAAATGGTGGAATTACATTTGAGTTTCTGTTCAAGTTTTGGTTGAATAAGAACTCAAATGAATTCAAAATGAAATCAAAACCTGCAGTTTGAAATGGAAGCGGCGGGTGCGGTGGAACCTTGTGGACTGGAGAGTGGATTTGATGAGAAGGGTTTGAGTGAGATCTCCAAGTAGAAACGAGGTAATTTGGGTTGGCGAAAATCAGAATGGACCTTCATGTTTGAGTTGGTTGTCTTACAGTTAAGGGGTTGGATTTAAATTGGACCAAGCTATTGTAAATTTTTGGCTGAGCTGCTTCTTTAATCTTTTCTTTTTTGGTCGTCTAGATCTTTATTGGGTGGAGCTACAGCCCAGGATTGGCTTGTATTAGATCCGCCCATGAACTCATGTTTGATAGAGATTAGATCGTTTTTTCTATTTAAATAAATCTTAATAAGAATTTATGAAATGTGTATTTGAAAAGTTGTATATCTTATTAATTATGTGGTTGGGATTGATTGTTAACTTTGAATTGTATTAAATTTATATTTTAGTTTGTATAAAAAAAATAACAAAATTAGTACCTATGAATTTTATAATATGGAGCACGCTCACGAGTATGTAATGTAAACCTTTGATTATGCTAACATGACGTGCAATCCACGTGCCAAAAAATTAATAATAAAAATTAAGTAATAACAGAATAGGTACAAAATAGTTGCCATTAATATCTTTCAACCCTGTCTAAGAAGAGACTGGAAATTTAAAAACCTGATTTCTTTTACTCCAAGAAAATATCCAGTCGAAAATGGTGAGACAGACTGTGTTTGTAGCATGCTTATTGTGGATATTATGGGGTGAAAGGAATCGATCTTTGCACAATGAGCAATGAAGAGATTCACATATTATAGTAGACTAGATTTTCCATCCGTGCAGTGCACGGAAATATGTTTTTAATAATGATTTCGATCAAAAATTATGAAAATATGTTAATTATATAATTATATCAAAATAATCAAAATAGGAAATGCAATATGTATAAAACTAATAAAAAATTAGAAAATCCTGATCTTTATAGGATTTTTTTCGTTCTCTTTTAAAAAAATATTTTTATTTATTTAATTGACATATTAGGAAGTAAAACTTTAATGATTGTTTATTTATTTTCATAATATATTAATCAAGAATGAAATTATTCATTAAGAAATAATTTTTTTTGAATTAGTCACTTAAACTTTTTTTTTAATAATCTAAGTAAAAAACTTATAAAAATATCCCATATAAGAAATATTCTTAAGTTTTTCCTTTTTTTATAAGAAAAAAGGGCGAATATCAATGAAATTTTTAATGACAATGAAAAAAACATTTTTTTTAGTTAATTTGGCCTATGTTTGGTAACTATTTATAAACCACACAAATTTTCAAATCATTTTTAACCACATAATTTTTCTATCTCCACTTTTCAATCACACATTTTACTTCAAATTGAGGCTTGATTACTTCAATCATTTTTATTTGAGGCTTGATTTCGAACATAATATATTTTAACTTTTGATTAAGTTTATTTTTTTAATGTATTGCTTACGTATATTTTAATAATAATATATAAGATATATAATAATTCATAAAATATGATTTGTAATAAAAATGATAATAATCAAAACATAATTTTAATACTAACTATTACAAATATGATTTATAATTTTAAGAACAAAAAATAAATAAAATGCTTATAATAATAATATTCTATTACCATAATTATTAAAATTTGAAAAACAACATAATCAATCTAAATTATTAAAAAATTATTTAGATAGTAAATGTCAATTTGTATACTTAAATAATAAACAATCATATATTTAAATAATTTTTATACATTATTGTTAACTTCATTGAAAATGTTAATTTTCTTTTCTGACTTGGACGGGAACTTTTTTTGGGATACTAAGCTCCTTTTATATAGTAGGAGATAAGATATTACATTACAATAACAATAAAAATTTACAAATAACATAATAGCTTCTTTGAATAGTAAAAGTCAATTCGTATATTTATTTAAACAATAAATGACGATTATTTGCATATTCGTAATCATAATCAAAATATACAAATAATAATAACAATATTGTTTAATGGTACACATTAATCAAAACATCATTTTTTTCAAACTTATTTTCAACCACATACAATAAATAAAATAATGTACGTATAAAGTTAAATAATACAAAATATAGAACAAAAAATTTAATATTTTTGTATTAAATTAGATTCTTTTTTCTTTTATAAAATGAAATAAAATAGAATTTTTTATTTAAATTAAATTCATTTCTGTTTTATTGAATTTTAATTTTCTATTCATAGTTGAATTTTATTTTTTTGTTAACTATCAGTTTATTAATTGTATTCATAATTATTAAAATTTATTCTATTACCATAATTATTCAAATTTAAAAAACAACATAATCAATCCAAATTATTGAAAACTTATTTAGATAGTAAATGCCAATTTATATATTTAAATAAAAAATGATCGTATATTTCAATAATTTTTATACATTATTTTTAACTTCATTAAAATGAAAATTTACACAATTTTCTGCATTTGACTTTTGTATTTCACAATTTTTTTTTTTTGTTTTCAATAAAAAATTTAGCACAATAATTATAAATGTATGTTGTAAAAACTTTTAGCCTTTGTTGGAAAATCCAAAAAAAACATGTTTTTAACACAAATAAACAAAAAAACAGGTAAAAAAAAAAGGAGGTAAGTAAATGCGGCTAACTGATAGCCGCCACTTTTTTTTTTAATGAATTGGCTGCCAGCCTTGGCGGCCAAGTTTTTAGAATTATTTTTTTTATTAATTTCTTTTTAACTAAAATTGATGGCGAAAAATTGGGGGGGGGGGGGGAGGGATTTTTTTGCACTATCCTCTTTTTATATAGTAGGAGATGTGTGTTGTAAAAATTCTTAGCCTCTACTTGGTAAATCCAAAAAAAAAATACAGTTTCCAAATTATTTATTAACCACACATATTTTCTCTCCATTTTTCAATGATACATCTTACATCAAAAAAAATAAAAAAAAAAATTTAAACACAATTTTTTTTACAAACAGATTTATTTGAGAATTTTTGTGATTTATAAAAATGTTTATAAATTATTTTTTCAAATTTATCGAGCATATGTTTATCTATATCTAATATTTAAATAAAGAAAAAAAAAAGGCTTTTGTAAGAAAACAAAAAAAGCCAAATAAAGTAAAAAAAAAAAATGCGACTGTCAACTGACAGCCGCTTTTTTGTTTTTTGTTTTTTGTTTTTTTTTTTTTTTGAATTTGCTTCCAGCGAAAGCTGGCAGCTTAAATTTTAATTTTTTTTTTTTTTTGTGGGGACTTTTGGGCACTAAGCTCCTTTTACATAGTAGGAGATGTTGCATCCCAACTCGCACATGATTTCAAGTTTAATAGAAAACCTTCGAGATAAAAAGAAATCATATTCAAAATTGATGGAAAGCCCAAGTACCAGTTCACTTTAGAGAGGTAACCGTCTTTTTTTTATTATTTTATAAATTAATTTATAAATCACACAATTTTCTAAATCACTTTTTAATCACACATTTTTCTCTCTTCAATTTTCAACCACTACTTTTTACCTCAAAATCATAAATAAATCAATTTATAAATCAAACAGTGTTACCAAACGAAACTGTACCAAAAGTAGGATTTGAGATTGGTATCAGTGCGGTACGGTACGGTGCTAAGAGATTAGTTTGGAAATGTCATAGCTGGTCACTCGTATATTTTCGAAAAGTTCTCACTTCTCAATTGAAGATCCTAAAGCTTCAGCCCTTCGCGAAGGTCTAACACTTGTCAAAAGTTTGGGATACAAAGTTCCGGAATTTCAAAGCGGCTCATTACGATTAATTAATACCATTCATTAGGACTTCGGTTGGTTCTCAAATGCTCTTATCTTAATTGATAGTAGTGTTTACCATGTGTTATGTACCGAAGTTATTTTTCGTAATATTTATTTCGATAAGTATTCGTAAAATATTAATATTTTTACATAATCAAAATAAATAAAAAATGCATAAAATAATAATATTCTATTGCAATAGTTATTAAAATTTAAAAATCAGATTTTTAGTAGATCTTTATAAAAGTTAATAAAATGTGTGGTTGAAAGTTATAGGACCTATGAAATGTGTGATTAAAATTAATTGTTAACTTTGAATTGAGTTTAATTTTAATCAAAAGTTTTAGAGTTATCAAACATGTAAAATATAACTAATCCAAATTATTAAAAACTTATTTGGACAATAAATGTTAATTTATGTATTTAAATAATAAAATATCAATTTATATATTTAAATGATAAATGATCGTAAATTTCAATAATTTTTATGAGTTAATTGTTAATTTCATTGAAAATGCAAATTTACATAATTTCTGCATTTGCCTCTTGTATTTAATATTTTTTTTTTCAACTTTCATTCAAAAAATTATCAAAAAAATTATAAATGTGTGTTTATTCTCAACTAAGCAAATATTTATAAATATTTAATCCATAAAACTATACTTTTATTTACAAAATCAAAAAGTTAAAATAATAATTACAAAAAATCTTCAATTATCTTAATATAACAATCGGACAACGTGGGAGATTTAGAAATTATATTGAAAACCTTATACTATATAATCTTTACAAAATATTAGGTGACATTCTGTTTGTATTTTATTTTGTATTTTCATTTTCGAAAATGTTTTGTGTTTTCATTTTTGTTTTCAAATTTGCTGAAAACGCGTTTGGTTTGTCATTTCTGAAAACTGTTTTTGAAAATGAAAAGCTGGAAAACACGTTCTGTTTGAAATTTTGCAGAACACTATTTAAACTATTTTTAATTAATTTGCTTGCAGAATACTACTAACTCCAACTCAAATTTCCTTTCACAATACACTAAAAATATGGTTACATGCAACACACTAATGTGAGCATTAAGAGTCTATATTAACACAGCTTGGTCAGGTTCGGGACTTAAGAAAGCTCTACTTCTATTAAAATCCAGAAAATGCAAGTTCTTTCAAAACCAACAGAGTACATTTATCATAACATTTTTTGAAATATAACAACAAGAATTCTCATTTATTTTTATTTTTATTTTTTATTTTTTTATTTTTTTGTAATGTTGATATTGAATTGAATAAAACTTTATTTAAACTAAATTTCAAGTTAGGATAATTCTCAAAAAAAAAAAAAAAAATCTTTATTTAGGCTTAGTTCCAAGATAGGATAATTCTAAAAAAAAATAATAAAAAAATAAAAATTTTATATTAAGCTTAGTTCTAAGTTAAGATAATTCTAAAAAAATAAAATAAAATAAAATTCCGCGTTTTGGACATTTTTTGTCGAAATACACACAAAACGCCCAAAACGATGTTTCGAGCGTTTTCCGTTTTGTGTACAAATTTTTTTTTTTGTTTTCCAAAATGCGTTTTCGAAAATGGTAAAGAGAACGCGTTTTTAGCGTTTTCGAAAATAAAAACAGAAAACGACCTCAAAACAGCAAAGAGAACAGGGGCTTAGCATCCATTCGATAACTTTGTTTATAAATTTATTTACAGACAACACATTTTTCACCTACTTTTTAATTATACACATTTTTAGACCATTTCTCAACCATGTATTTTATCTCGAAAATATCAATATTTTTGTTCATAAACAAAAACAAAGCCTTTGAACGGAGGTTTTAATTTATTAAATAGTTAATAATAATATATTTAATATATTTTAGATAATATGATTTATTATTTAAAGGATAAATATTATCTACATGGATTTTTATTTTATTTTCTTTTTATTCTAGTTATTTTTTTCCAAAAATTGTAAGTATATTTTGGAGGGAAAATAACATTTAATGCTTCTATTTCCTCGCTTCTACTTTTATATATGTATGTATAAATAGATGTATAGATATAGAAGATGTATAGATTATTGAGCTTCTACGAGATATTAGTGTGGTTCTTGTCATTATCTTCCCCGTGAGGGAAACAAAGTTGCCCATATTTTAGAATTGTTGCAAAACTAGAGTAAAATAAAGTGAATAGAAAGATAGAGAAGAGAAAGATAGATAGATAGAATTCTTTTTATTGAAGATGTGTAATCAAAACCTCTAAATCAAGCCCCTATTTATAGGAGAGAGCAATTGCACAGTTGTAATAAAGTAAAGTTTATAAGGGTAAATTTGGTCATTCACATTATATACATTTTATAACCACATACAGCCGGATTGTTTCAATCCATATAATGACCTCTGCAATTTGATTGAAAATATTTCTCGAGGTCTCGAATTATATACTTCAGGCATTTTAAATCCCTCGAGAATTTCATGTGGATGTCATTGTCAAGCATGCCATATAAATAGGGTGAAACTACATCCATCATGCGCATATCTAGTTTTTCATGTATTGCCAAAATAACTAGATATCGAAACGTAATTGCATCCATTATAGGAGAATACGTTTCTTCATAATCGATACCAGGTATTTGCGAAAATCCTTGTGCTACAAGCCGTGCTTTATATCTCACGACTTCTCTTTTCTCATTTCTTTTTCCCACGAATACCCATTTGTATCCTACAGGATTAACTCCTTTAGGAGTTTGAACGATAGGTCCAAAAACTTTACGTTTTTCCAATGAATCAAATTCTGCCTGAATTACACTTTTCCATTTTAGCCAATCATTTCTTCGTTTACATTCCTCAATGGATTTTGGTTCATCATCCTCGCTATCATTAATAATTTCGAGAGCTACATTATATGAAAAAATATTGTCGACAACCGTTTCTTCTCGATTCCATCTTTTCCTCGTATAGACATAATTTATCGAGATCTCTTCATTTTCATCATTTTCAGGTACCTGTACCACTTCAGAGTTTTTATTTGAATTATGTCTTTGGAATCTTCGAGAGATTCTATCTCCTTAATATGATTATTAACTATATGCTCATTTTTCTTTGGAGGACTTTTATCCTTGGAACCGATTGGTCTACGACGCTTCATGCGTATCTTAGATTCATTAGCTTTAATTTGTCCTTCTGGGACATCAGTTCGGACTAGAGCATTCTCAACTGGAATGTGTGATTTAGTCACTCTTTTTAGGTCAGTGAATGCATCTGACAATTGATTGGCTATCTTTTGCAAGTGGATAATCTTTTGAACTTCTTGTTCACATTGCTTTGCACGAGGATCTGGTTTAGATAAATATGATGCATTCCATGTTATTTCTTTTTTCAGCTATTTAATTTCTCCCCCTAATGCTGGGAACATTGTTTCATCAAAATGACAGTTTGCAAATCGTGCAGTAAAAATATCACTCGTATAGGGTTCGAGATACTTTATTATAGAAAGAGATTCAAACCCAATATATATTCCCAGTCTTCTTTGAGGTCCCATCTTTGTTCTTTGTGGTGGGGCTATTGGTATGTAAATCGCACAAAAAAAAATTCTTAGATGGGATATATTAGGCTCCTGACCATAAGCCATTTGTAATGGGGAGAATTTATGATAAGATGTTGGCCTGATGCGTATGAGTGTTGCGGCATGTAGTATAGCATGTCCCCAAGCAGATATGGGAAGTTTTGTTCTCACAAGTAATGACCAAGCTATTAATTGGAGGCGTTTAATAAATGATTCTGCTAGACCATTTTGAGTATAAACATGAGAAACCTGATGTTCAATCTTTATCCCAATCGATATGCAGTAATCATTAAATGCTTGAGATGTAAACCCACTAGCATTATCAAGACGAATAGTCTTAATTGGGTAATCCGGAAATTATGCTCGTAGAGGAATAATCTGAGCAAGTAATCTCGCAAATGCCAGGTTGCGAGTGGATAATAAGCTCACATGTGACCATCTAGTAGATGCATCTATTAAAACTATAAAATATCTAAATGGTCCACATGGAGGGTGAATGGGCCCACAAATATCACCTGTATACGTTCCAAAAATATTGGAGATTCATACCCAACTTTAGTTAATGATGGTCTGATGACCAATTTTCCTTGAGAACAAGTAGCACATGAGAATTCATTACAATGAAGAATTTTCTGATTACTCATGAATGTCCTTTTGAATTCTCAATAATTCTTCGCATCATAGTTGACCCGAGATGTCCCAGCCGGTCATACCAAATTATAAAATTCTTTGGCTCATTGAACCTTTGGCATAATATAACATTTGTTTCAATTGTACTAATTTTTGTATAGTATAAGCCAGAAGGTAAAGCGGATAACCTTTCAAGTATACATTTCTTTCCAGAGACAATAGAAGTAATATAAAGATATTCTTTATTATTTTCTTCGACTGTCTCAGTATGGTACCATTTACTTCGTATATCTTTATAACTTAGCAGATTCGTAGATGACTTGGGGGAAAATAAAGCATTGTGGATGGTCATTTTTGTTCCTCCATTTAGTATAAAATTTGCTTTTTCCCATCCTTTAATAATGGTGCAGATCCTATTACTGTACTCACATTAGTTGTCATCATTGTGAAAATCAAGAAATATTTCTCATTTCTGAGTATTGTATTTGCTGATGCAATGTCTGCTAGGAAAATGTCTTCATCAATGATCTTGGAGCCATTCAATAAATCAGAAGTGTTCATTTCTTCCTTAACATAGAGAAATACAGTTACACACAAAATAATTATATTTGAGAAGAAAAATATTATATTATCATACATATTTTCATTAAAAACAATGCGCGAAAATTATCATAAAGATAAAAGTACCGATACCACACTGAAATACATGAATACATACAATTACAAGTAATAACTTCTCAAATTCGATCATTATCATGTTTAACAATGTTCTCATCAGGTTGTTCAATGAAATTATCAACATCGATACGTGTTACTTCTGATGAGATATGGTAGGGATCATTTCCTTGAAAAACAAAGTTTGTTTCAACATTTTTTCCTTTCTCATTTTGAGAGGCTCTGTATAATTCAACAAGATGTTTTGCTATCCGACAGGCACGTGCCAAATGGTCTTTCATACCACATCTATGGTATAAAATGTCTGTCAATCTTGTTGACATCTTTCTTTTTTGGGAACTTTCCCCACTTTCTCCATAAATTGTTCCTCTAAAATTGAAGAATTGTTTATTATGACCATTGTGAGGACGAGCATGATTTTGTCCTCCACATTGCCACGTGTAGCTTTGTCCTCGTCCTCGATCTTGACCATTGCCAAGACCACGACCAAGACTACGACCATGATTGTAACTGCGACCATGGTATTTTCCTTGTTTATTATATGAATTGTTATTCGCTTCAGGTAGTGTAGCGATCCAGTCGGTCATGATTCGTGATTTTTCATTAAGAGCTCATTATTTTGCTCAGCCACTAGAAGACATGATATCAGTTCTGGATATTTTTTTAAGTCTTTTTTTCTGTATTGTTGCTGCAAGATAACATTCGAGGTATGAAAAGTAGAGAAAGTTTTCTCTAACATATCTTTTTCAGTAACTTTTTCTCTGCATAATTTTAATGTGGAAGTTATTTTAAACAATGCGAAATTATACTCAGATACTGATTTAAAATCTTGCAGCCTCAAATGCATCCAAGTATAACGAACTCTTGGCAGTATGACTGCTTTCTGATGGTCATATCTTTCCTTCAAATTATTCCACAATTCAAGAGGATCCTTGATTGTAAGATATTTCGCTTTTAATCCCTCATCAAGATGATGGCGAAGGAAGATCATCGCCTTAGCCTTTTCTTGATTGGATGCGGTATTTTCTTCTTTTATGGTATCCCCAAGGCCATCAGCTTCAAGATGTATATCAGCATCAAGGATCCATGAAAGATAGTTCTTTCCAGGTATATCAAGAGCCACAAATTCTAATTTTGCGAGATTGGCCATGTATGTTAGACGACAAAATAAAATCATGTTAACAAATATAACTATCTAATGAATGACTAACAAATATAATAAAAAAATAATTTGAATATAATGTGCGTATAAAATCAAGATAAATAACTTTAGCAAATTATCTTTAATTTAGAATGATAAATTCACAAGTCCGAAGTTTATAACAATTCACGGTGCATAAATCCAAGGTCCATAATATAGCATAGATTATAATAGTCCAACGTTCATAAGTCCAAGATTCATAATAGAGTATAGGTTATAATAGTCCAAGTCCAAAATCCATAATAGAGCATAGGTTATAATAGTCCAAAGTCCATAATAATTCAATGTTTTACAAGGGTACAACAATAATCCAAATTCAAATATCGTTATTTAATTGTTATTTAAGTTTTCATAATAAGATATTATATTGGTAATTAAAAAGATTATTAAACTGAAACAAAAATATAAACTAGAAAAAAGATAAATATTTAATATTGTAGTATCACACACACACACACACACATATAACTTTAACTTTAACTTTTTGACTAACACACCGTGTTAGCATGCATAGAAACAATAATTTTAAAGATTCTAAAGCATGAAAAACTACTAAATAATTAAGCAACAATTTCAATAAGCAATACTTTCAAAAAGATGAATACGGACAACTCAAAAGTACGTAATTAATTCTAAAGTTTTAAAGATAAGTTATTTCAGAATTATTGTATACTTAATAAAAAAAATTATAAATATTTAAAATGATTATGAAATATAGATCGAGAAATATCAATGAATTTGATTCTTACAAAGATATAAATTTGAAGACTTACAATTGAGTAGATGCCTAAGGATAATCTCTTCACAGGAATTCGGTTTAAGCAGATGTTTGATTAGTAATAATCAAGTTTCTGATGCAGAGGATACTACTAAAGGCAACTGTAGAGCATAATTCCTCCAAATTACTCAAATTCAAGACTCAATTGGTTAGAGACTCGCACTGATAACGTATTTTAAAATTAGAGTAAAATAAAGAGAGAGAGAAAGATAGAGAGAGAAAGATAGAATTCTTCTTATTGAAGATGTGTAATCAAAACCTCTAAATCAAGCCATTATTTATAGGAAAGAGTAATGACACAATTATAATAAAGTAAAGTTTATAAGGGTAAATTTGGTCATTCACATTATATATATTTTATAACAAGAACCAGCATATGAATTGAATACATGGACATATTGTGTACCTTTGCTCCTATCTAATGTATTTTGTACCGAGTTGTGAATGAAACAAACCTCAAAAGAAAAGGGTGATATATAAACAAAATATCTTTTAAAAAAAATAAAAAATTGCCTACTGTGTTTATGTGATAAAACTTTGCAATTAGTTTTTTAATTAATTACACATTTTTATACTAATTAAACTTTTTATCAAAATTTACTAAAAATCTAATATTCTAGTATTTTTATCTAGGGTTAATTACGCAAACGGACACTGAAGTTGTAAAAGAATTCCAAAATGGATACTAAAGTTCATAACTTATGCAAACGGATATTGAAGTTTGGGACGCTTACGCCAACGGACATTCTGTTAGAATTCATAAAATTTAGGTCTGACGTGGAACAGTTAAGATTCGAGCTGGCTTTAACGATGTTAAATAGGAGAAGAGGAGGACTAAATTGTTATTTTCAAAACCTAATTAGCTTAAGTAACAAATAGGTAATGACTTAGACCTTCAATTAAAAAAAAAAAAGGGGGACCCAGACCTAACTCATTTCAATACCTAAAATCCTGAGCCCTGATAATCATCCCCAATCTCACGAACCCTCAGCAAACAACTCACCCACTTCATCCCTAACCTTGCGAACCCTCAGCAAACGACTTACCCATTTTAATACCTAAAATCTTCAGTTACTGAGACGTTGCATATAGAGTAGGGCTGCACAAAAAAACCGTCAAACTGCAAACCGAATAGAAATCGTTGGTTTTAAACCGTTGGTTCGGTTCCACGTGGACCCGCCAATATTTTCAAACCAAACCAAACCAAACCGTTTCAAAATGGTTTGGTTTCAACTTTTAAAAACCGCTTAAACCAAACCAAACCGCTAATTTTTTTAATTAAAAAATTAATTTTTATTCATTTAAATTTAGAGTTTTTTCCCAAAAATTTTCAAATTTATCTAATGAATAAAAGTTCTTGTCTTTTTTCTTTTTAAAAAAAGTTATTGTCTAATGTCCAACCACAAAATCTGATTAACCTTTAACTCATACCACATTTTAACAACATACTCCAATCCTAAAACCCCATTAACATATAACTCACACCATCCTTAAATCACATACTCAACGTTCCCACTTCTTAATTCAATCGGTAACTTTTTGTTTTCATTCGTCTTCCTTGTTTCCTTCCAACTTCCAAGTTCCTCTTCACTAATATCAATTAGATTCTTATAACAATAGACAGAGGTGACAGGTGTACTTTCAATTTTTTCCTGCATTTGATTTTATTTTAGAGAGTCATGGAAGATGTTTCGATCTATATCAGAAGGTTCGAATCAAGGTAAGAATTTGAATATCACTTGTTTAAGTTTCTTTGCAAGCAATATCATTCGATTATTTTATTTATTTTCTTAGAATTTACTCCTTGCTAAATTTCAGAATCTGGACAACAAAGATAAGCTAGCAAGAAGAGAGCCAAGACAAAATATAATTACTGTGAAAAATTGTATAAGCATCATACTAATAATTGCGGGACTAGTACTTTATCAAATCATATCACACATTTATGCGTATATGGTTTCAATGCAATTATAAATTTACAATTGTTTTTTAACTTCATGTATTTATTTTGAATTGAAAACAAATTCGAATGAATTTAACATCTAACATTATTAATTCTCGTATTTGCTTATATATTAACTTATTTTATCTTTATATTAAAATATATGAGTTAATTTAACGTCTAAAATATATTATATTATGTCGATAGGTAAAAACCGCGGATTAAAACCGAACCAAACCGCAAAAAATGGTTTGGTTTGGTTTGGTTTGTAAAATGAAATGGTTTGGTTTGGTTTGAGAAAATGCCAAACCGCTTGAAATGGTTTGGTTTGAAAATATGTCAAAAACCGCCCAAATCGGACCGCGTTCACCCCTAATATAGAGGGTTCAAACGAAGGTTAGCACTTGAATTCTATGTAAATTTCCATTTATTTGCTACATATATACGATCGGGTGGTGCGTAATTGCAGAATAATTAAATTTGTTGGCAGTGTAGGCTTTTCAATATTTTTTGGTAGATGAGAAAATTTTAACCTATACCTTCGGCGGAACCTTTTTTTTATGAGAATTCCTGTTTATTGTTTTGCACTTGATATATCTAAACTAGAAAAATCCTTGAAAAATATATATCATTGCCTGAGTTCATCTAATTCGAGGATCACGGTTTTATTCTATACATGTTTTTCAATTTTGGGTTCTTGTAGCATTAAACACTATTATATGGGGGTTGGATTCCAGTTTTTACTGTATTGCAGATAATTATATTTGGTCTTTCATTTGGATTCTGCATTTGAATGGCCTTTTAACTTCTTCCTTTTATTTATTTATTTTGGAATAGAGTTTGTAATGTTGGTACATAAACTGATTTTCTTAACTTGAAAACTTACAGTGCAACTAAAAGAAATGGATTCAGATAAAGATGATGTGAATTCAATTACTCAGACTATAGCTTAGTAGAAGATGATAACTGGAAACGTAAAAGAGGGAATGCATAGCATATGTATTGGCAATGCTTGCACAAGTTTTTTAGTGTTTGGTGTAGAACCTTTAATGCTTATTTGTGGTTGGACAATAACATAATTTTGTTTTGGGAAGCGGTCCATTGGATGATATGATGATGTAGCTTTTGTGTTTGTTGGACCAAACATAATTCTGTTTTGACTATATTTTGCAATCTTTTGTTTTGTTTTTGGCATAGGTGGATAGATGATGATGTAGTTATTAAACGTATGATTGATAGGTGATTTAGTGGAGGGGAGAATTCAAGACACTTTCCTTCTTATTTGTGCTCTATTATTGATAAAAATCTGTCATTGTGGACCATTTGTTTGTCATGATCCATTTCATCCATAAGCTTGTCCCTCCACAATTAATATACTATAGGAAACTACAATTAATATTGGATGAGTTATTTAATTTCGCACATTTTCTTAAATTGGCTAATACTGGACATTTCCATTAGCTTGGTCAATCAAGGAAAAATTGGACAGAGGATTAGTATTTTGTATTACCCAATTCTATGAAAATTGACTGGAAAAAAGAGAAAGTAAACAAAAAATAGCCTAAAATGCTTTATCACTTCTAAAATTTTCGTCCTGATGTCGTCCTATTTACACTTGCAATGCCAAATCATCATTTATCCATGCCACGTAGGACAAAATCTTGATTATACTTACGGAATGTCCAACGTCGTAAGCGTTCAAAACTTTAGTGTCCTTTGGCGTAAGCGTCCCAAACTTCAGTGTCCGTTTGTGTAATTTAATTTATGAACTTAGTGTCCATTTTGGAATTCTTTTGCAACTTCAGTGTTCGTTTGCGTAATTAACCGTTTTATCTACTTCTACCCCCACGTCCTATTATTAGAATCAACGATGAATAATATTATGGGTTAATTACGCAAACGGACACTGAAGTTGTAAAAGAATTCCAAAATGAATACTAAAGTTCATAACTTATGCAAACGGATATTGAAGTTTGGGACGCTTACGCCAACGGACATTCTGTTAGAATTCATAAAATTTAGGTCTGACGTGGAACAGTTAAGATTCGAGCTGGCTTTAACGATGTTAAATAGGAGAAGAGGAGGACTAAATTGTTATTTTCAAAACCTAATTAGCTTAAGTAACAAATAGGTAATGACTTAGACCTTCAATTAAAAAAAAAAAAAGGGGGACCCAGACCTAACTCATTTCAATACCTAAAATCCTGAGCCCTGATAATCATCCCCAATCTCACGAACCCTCAGCAAACAACTCACCCACTTCATCCCTAACCTTGCGAACCCTCAGCAAACGACTTACCCATTTTAATACCTAAAATCTTCAGTTACTGAGACGTTGCATATAGAGGGTTCAAACGAAGGTTAGCACTTGAATTCTATGTAAATTTCCATTTATTTGCTACATATATACGATCGGGTGGTGCGTAATTGCAGAATAATTAAATTTGTTGGCAGTGTAGGCTTTTCAATATTTTTTGGTAGATGAGAAAATTTTAACCTATACCTTTGGCGGAACCTTTTTTTTATGAGAATTCCTGTTTATTGTTTTGCACTTGATATATCTAAACTAGAAAAATCCTTGAAAAATATATATCATTGCCTGAGTTCATCTAATTCGAGGATCACGGTTTTATTCTATACACGTTTTTCAATTTTGGGTTCTTGTAGCATTAAACACTATTATATGGGGGTTGGATTCCAGTTTTTACTGTATTGCAGATAATTATATTTGGTCTTTCATTTGGATTCTGCATTTGAATGGCCTTTTAACTTCTTCCTTTTTTTTTTTTTTTTTTTTTGGAATAGAGTTTGTAATGTTGGTACATAAACTGATTTTCTTAACTTGAAAACTTACAGTGCAACTAAAAGAAATGGATTCAGATAAAGATGATGTGAATTCAATTACTCAGACTATAGCTTAGTAGAAGATGATAACTGGAAACGTAAAAGAGGGAATGCATAGCATATGTATTGGCAATGCTTGCACAAGTTTTTTAGTGTTTGGTGTAGAACCTTTAATGCTTATTTGTGGTTGGACAATAACATAATTTTGTTTTGGGAAGCGGTCCATTGGATGATATGATGATGTAGCTTTTGTGTTTGTTGGACCAAACATAATTCTGTTTTGACTATATTTTGCAATCTTTTGTTTTGTTTTTGGCATAGGTGGATAGATGATGATGTAGTTATTAAACGTATGATTGATAGGTGATTTAGTGGAGGGGAGAATTCAAGACACTTTCCTTCTTATTTGTGCTCTATTATTGATAAAAATCTGTCATTGTGGACCATTTGTTTGTCATGATCCATTTCATCCATAAGCTTGTCCCTCCACAATTAATATACTATAGGAAACTACAATTAATATTGGATGAGTTATTTAATTTCGCACATTTTCTTAAATTGGCTAATACTGGACATTTCCATTAGCTTGGTCAATCAAGGAAAAATTGGACAGAGGATTAGTATTTTGTATTACCCAATTCTATGAAAATTGACTGGAAAAAAGAGAAAGTAAACAAAAAATAGCCTAAAATGCTTTATCACTTCTAAAATTTTCGTCCTGATGTCGTCCTATTTACACTTGCAATGCCAAATCATCATTTATCCATGCCACGTAGGACAAAATCTTGATTATACTTACGGAATGTCCAACGTCGTAAGCGTTCAAAACTTTAGTGTCCTTTGGCGTAAGCGTCCCAAACTTCAGTGTCCGTTTGTGTAATTTAATTTATGAACTTAGTGTCCATTTTGGAATTCTTTTGCAACTTCAGTGTTCGTTTGCGTAATTAACCGTTTTATCTACTTCTACCCCCACGTCCTATTATTAGAATCAACGATGAATAATATTATGGGTTAATTACGCTAACGGACACTGAAGTTGTGAAAAAATTTCAAAATGGACACTATAGTTCATTCATAAACGCCAATGGACACTGAAGTTATGGTCTCTTGCAACATTGGACACTTAACAGATTTTTGGATAGTTTGGACCAACTTGCACCAAAATTAATAGTTTGCAATAAAGACGAAGGACCCAAATGTAATTTTTTCCCCAAATCAAAATTACACTGAAACTGCGAAAAATAGAAACTGGTGCAAAATTGCACCGAACCTGCGATTTTTGCATCGAAATTGGTGTTTTTTTTGTTTCGATTTTTTGCAGTTTCGGTGCAATTTTGATTTGGAGAAAAATTACATTTGGGTCCTCAATCTTTATTGCAAACTGTCAATTTTGGTGCAAGTTGGTCCAAACTATCCAAAAATCTGTTAAGTGTCCAATGTAGTAAGAGACCAAAAATGTAATTTTCGGTTTTGGTGTGCACCCAAATTGGCTTAAAGAGTTTTCGAGTATTGAAAGATTTTATATGGAGGATGTGGAAGAGTATAAAAAATTTGATGAAGGTTATATGCATATTTGTGTTTTACAAAATTTATCGATTATATGTGTTTTTATGTAATTTATTTTTAATTTAATCATTTTATAGAATTTTAACAATTAGAGAAGTCAAATGAATACTAAATTGAGGTGATTCATGCATTTATGAATTTTTTAGCTGCATGTATAATATATTCTAATGTCCACAATTCTTTATCATTTTTATATTACTTTTTTTCTAAATATTTATATTTTTTTGTAGGAATGCTACTCGAAGCTATGCGAGAATCAAAGATTATAATTCTTTTTATTTATTAAGTTTGGATTATTGTATATATATATATATATATATATATTTTTTTTTTTTTTACTTTTTGGATGACTGTAATATTCTATTTTTATTTTTCGTGTTTGATGTTAATTTTTATGTTGTTTGGTTTTATTAATATGCTTTTAGAATTGAGGGAAATAATTATTTGATGTCAAACATTAATTTGCGAAAAAAATCAGATTTTTGGATAGAAATCTAAGTTAGGTGGGAAAAAGAGTTGTGGTAAAAAAATTCAGGATGATATAAGTAAAATTTCAGATTTTAAACTAGTTAATATACTAATTCAGCATCAAATTAGGAATCGACCATTTCAAAAAAAAAAGGTAACCGCCCCGACTCGACCCAATTCTGGTCGAGTTCTAGGATAGTCCAAAACTGGTTACTTGGGGTCCGGTTTGGGCCGAAACTGACCCGACCTGACCCAATATTTTACCCAGCCCTAACTACAGGGAATACAAGCACGGTTCCTTGTTCGATCCCCGATGGGTTGCCTAAGAAGTTTGATGAGCTTGAGGAAGAGGAGAAAGCTAGAATGCCCGATTCTCCCTTCACAAGATTGTTTAGAGCCACAGGACGGTCCCCAACTTGGTTTTCACTAGCCCCTGATCATGCGACAGATTGATGATGATTATCAATTATCATTATTCATCATCCTATGTGAAATGTACCTAGTAGAAGATTATGATGGTGTAAAATGGGTTGTGAGTAGTATGACATGAAATTAATATATGTTTGTAGAAAAGGTGTGACGTGTCTTATTGAATAAAAATCTTTCATGCCTATCCCCACCATGCATCGAACTACCATATGTCTATTTTTAAAAGAGCTCTCTAGAATCTCGAAAGATCTCTCAGTCGAGTTAGAGAGTGGTGCTCTCGCTACAAAGATAATATCTCCTTAGACGTTAGGGCTCGACAGATAGCAATTTTCTTGACTACTCTCATCGTATTCATCATATTCTCCATGTTTGCACTTATTCTCTTGGGTATGCCCAGAGTATTTTTACTTATTCAGATTTTCTGGAACATATTATTCCTTTGTTTTTACTATTATCCTGGATATGCCCAGTGTATTTGTCAAGTCATGTTAGGCATCATACCATTTTGTTCTTGGATGCATCCAAGTTATGCTTTCTATCCATTACTTGGATATTTTGTTTCGGGTATGTCCGGTGTATTTATATTCATTGATATACATTTTATCCTCACATTGTACCGACACTTTGGTACATCATTGTGCGGCGTGTCTTTACTTCCCGGATATGCCCAGCGTTGGTATATTCTCAGACTAAGTGTTGGGTCATTTATATGGTTTTTGATCAGATATACTTGGATTCACATTTGTATAGTGAGCAGGTTTTTTTCCTCGATTGCGTTTGGGATTTTGAGCAGGTTATTTTACCTTGATTGCGTCCGAGTATTTTGAGTAGATTTTATTCCTCGACTACGTCCGAGTATGTTGTGTTAGTAATTATTCCTTGGCTGCGTTCGAGTTTTACCAGGTTTTTCTAGCTTTTCTAGTTCTGTTGACAATACTTGTTTTCTGTCTAGGTATACCGAGAGTATTTGTATCTATTTTTTATTATATATTTACATTTTCGATCAAAAAACCGAATGTGTACTGTAATTTTGCAAATGAAGTTGAGCAGAGGTGCCATAAGAAAGAAATAATATTCATAACCAAATGTTTGACTCAAAAGCATGTTCATGCTGGAATCTAAGAATTCATAACTTTAAATTCAAATACTTGTATATTACTATTTGACTTACCAATATTATTTTTACATCTTTAGATGGTGATTATTGTAAGTCTATTTTTAGTAATTTCCCATAAGCTACCAATGTAAGACTATTTTTAGGATGTTCTTATGATGTTCCATGGAGAAAAACTTGCTAAATCCAAGCTAAGAGCATAAAATTCGTGTCTGAAATTTGTTGCAGTCCTCCAAAGCCGCAGCATTTTGGTTGTGAAGTTTCATTGTTCTCCATATAAAACCCTCATTTCTTCTTGAGGGTAATAACTATAAGCAGCCTTGGGTTCGTCCAAGGGGGTTAATCATAGCTAACCCTTCCAAAATGAAAGTCTATGAGGCAGCTTATATTACCCATCGTCAGCTTTTGCATCACCGGGATGATGATAACCTTCCTAATGAATCCGAATAAGAGATTGATGCTAGTTTAACATTTCCCAATCCAAGGCTCATGAAAGCCTACATTGGGCTGCAGGCATTGAAGAAAGCTATATATTCGGATCCACAAAACTTTACTGCTAATTGGGAAGGTTCCAATGTGTGTGCCTACAATGGTGTGTTCTGTACACAAGCGCTTGATGATCCCAAACAGACCGTCGTTGCTGGAGTCGACTTGAACCATGCGAACATTGCAAGACATCTACCCGTCGAGATTGGGCACTTGGTGGACATTAGCCTCCTCCATCTTAACTCAAATAGGTTTTGTGGGATCATTCCAAAAAGCATCAACAAGCTGATCCTTCTCTTTGAACTCGACATTAGCAACAATCGCTTTGTAGGACATTTCCCTGAGGTTGTCTTGGATTTACCGTCGCTGAAATACCTCGATCTTAGGTACAATGATTTCGAAGGACCGTTGCCTCCCCGACTCTTCAATAAGGACCTTGACGCACTCTTCTTGAACGACAATTGGTTCCATTCCAACATCCCTGAAAATTTAGGAAATTCCACAGTTTCAGTGATGGTGTAGTCGAACAACAAATTTCGCGGTTGTATTCCGAAGAGCATTAGCAATATGGAAAACACGTTGAATGAACTCCTTTTGTCGAACAATGAACTCTCGGGTTGTTTGCCTGAAGAAATAACACTCTTGAAGAGCGCCACAGTTTTCGACATTGGCAATAACAAGTTCATCGGAGACCTACAAGTAGGCCTCGAATACTTGCAAAGTGTGGAAGCTTTCGATGCTGGACACAACGTGTTGAGGGGAAAGGTCCCAGAAAGTCTTTGCAACCTACCAAATTTGCAAAATCTAACATTTTCCAACAACTTTTTCGAGGCTAGAGATGATGTTTGTGAACCGAAAGCAATTCAGGGGCTTGTGGTAGATGATACAAATAATTGTTTTGCTAATTTACCTCACCAGAGATCAGCTAAGGTTTTTTGGTCTGCATTAAAGAACCCAGTGGATTGCACCAAAGGAGGATGCAGGAGTTCGCCACCGGAATCTGGTCCAAAAGAGCCGCCCAAACATACTCCGGTAAAACCAAACCCCAAGCCAGTATCTCCACTATGGCCGAAGTTAACACCACCACCTAAGGCTGTGCCGGTTCCAACTCCATCTCCACCGTCACCAAAACCATCTTATAAAATGCCATCGACACCAAAACAACCACCTCCACCACCAGTTTCGTATCCTCCCCCTCCAATTCACTCATCACCACCACTGATCCAATCACCTCCCCCACCACCGAAGCGATCGTCGTTGCCACCTGTTTCTTCACCACCACCTCTAATCCAGTCATCACCGCCTCTAATATTATCCCCACCACCATCTACAGTATTCTCCCCAACACCACCTGTCCACTCACCTTCACCACCATTAGTCCATTCACCATCGCCTCCTGTGTTCTCACCACTACCTACCCAGTTAACTCCCCCGCCACCTAAGCAATCATCACCTCCACCAGTTTTCTCCCCACCTTCACCTGTCTGCTCACCTCCCCCACCACCCAAGATCTCACCACCTCCTCCATTTTTCTCCCCACCACCTGTCCACTCACCTCCCCCACCACCCAAGAGCTCACCACCACCACCACCTGCCACTCACCTCCACCACCACCCAAGAGCTCACCACCACCTCCAATTTTCTCCCCACCACCACCTGTCCACTCACCTCCACCACCACCCAAGAGCTCACCACCACCACCACCACCACCTGCCCACTCACCTCCACCACCACCCAAGAGCTCACCACCACCTCCAATTTTCTCCCCACCACCACCTGTCCACTCACCTCCCCCACCACCCAAGAGCTCACCACCACCACCACCACCACCTGCCCACTCACCTCCACCACCACCCAAGAGCTCACCACCACCTCCAATTTTCTCCCCACCACCACCTGTCCACTCACCTCCACCACCACCCAAGAGCTCCCCACCACCTCTAGTTGTCTCCTCACCACCACCTGCCCCATCATCTCCTCCACCACCCAAGAGCTCGCCGCCACCTCCAGTTTTCTCCCCACCACCACCTGCCCAATCTACTCCATTACCTCCAATTCACTCACCGCCACCATCAAAGCAATCTACACCACCGCCAGCATCCTTTCCTCCACCACCCGTTTTCCTGACCCCACCACCTCCGACACCCAAACTAATTTCCTCTCCTCCACCACCTTCAACCGACGACTTCATCCTCCCACCAAATTTTGGCTTCCAATATGCATCGCCGCCACCACCATTTTTGCGGGTTATTAAGGACTATATCATTATCATTTTTATATTTTTTATCATCCACGAAAATCTTAAAAACTACCAAAAACACACTTTATTAAGATTATGCTATGTACAAACCCTATAAAGATATTGCCATTCACATGAGCAGAATCATTCTTTTGCTGATTGTCCCGACTATCGACTCTCTTTGTTAAACTATTTATGAACAGATTTAGCCCTTGTTTGGTGGAGATTTAAATCAGATTTTTAATAGATTTTGATTGAAATTGATGAGATGTATGTTTGAAAAGTTGTGGATCCCATAAAATATGTGATTGAGATTGATTATTGACTTTTGACTTAGATTAAAATCAGTCAATTTCTACAAAACATGGGCTTAAATAGAACACATTTTTCAAACTATTTTTTAATCATATATATTTTTTCAAGTTACTTTTTAATCACATATTTTACCTCAAAAAATCACATTCTTTAGTTATAAATAAAAAACTTTTATCAAGTCGAGGTTATATTTGAATTAAATGATTTATAACAGATTAAAATTTGTAACCTAAGTCAAAGTCTATAATTTATTATAATTATGCTCTTGTTTAGTACTCATTATTTCAAATCTCATTTTTTTCAAAATTAATTCGCAACCGCACATTCTACCATTAAAATTGTTGACTACAAAATCTGGTTTAACCTCGGATCAACACGTCTCAGCTATTCCTTCTTGAACACGTAGACTTCCATCACACTAGGACAAACAGTCAATATGCAACGGGCCTGAGGTGGCACTAGTTTGCACTTCGACGCTCAAGTCAGGACTCATTATGAGTAAATATAAATTAGGTGCGGAAAATATAAGTGCGTAAAAGAGAAAAAATGGAGTGAGATTTGTATAATGAGTTTAGATATTGAGTTTCTTACCTTTTATTTGGAGACCAATGTATTCTATTTATAACACGTGTTATACTTTACAAGTGACCGTACCCTAACCCTTTGTTAGGTAAACCATTTTTTGGTCATAATCATTACTACCTACTATCTTAGGGTTAAAGTAACTGTCACATTCCTTTAAAGACCTTGTGACATCAAGCTGTAACTTACAATAAGGTCACATCTCTCTAACATACTGACTAATCTTGTCACCAGTCCAAGGTATTCACTTCGGTCAGCACTAGTTAGGCTATAAGGAGTCTGGATAACATTTCACCTCGACAATACATCAATTTGCCGAGCCCTAAGCACAGCTGGCAATCAGTGAGTCCCACGTGGGCTCCCGTAGATGATGTGTTAACTTATTTTAGGCGTGGTCGTAAAAAATATAATCTACACTCAAATTCAAAGATATTCCATACTTTTTAACCACACATTCTTTATAACTTACTATTTCAAACCATATTATTTTGAAATAATGAGTTTCAAATATATGCTATATATTTTATAAGAACCACAACTTTACAATCACTCACTTTATTGTTTTTTATCGAAATCTATTTAGCCCCTGTTTGGTATAGATTAAAATCGGACTAGATTTTTATAAAAGTCGATAAGATGTGTGATTGAAAAGTTATGGAGCCTATAAATATATAATTAAAATTAATTGTTTACTTTAACTTGAGATTAAAATTAAATTTTAATTGAAACCAAACATGACTAAAAATCTAATTTTAATATTCACCAAACAGGGACATATACACAATTCATTTTTTATTCTAACATTACGAAGATCTATAACTATAAAAATCTGTTTGGTAAAAAGATTTTTTTCGCCTCAACTTTTCAAACTCAACCTCAATCATCCATTCTTAGTCAAGCCCATAATTTTTAACTTTTCAAACTTAAAAAAAAAACCACAAAAACTTCTAAAAATCACATTACTAAACAATGATTAATTAATTATTAATCTTATTTAGCCTATGTTCTTGAACGCAATCATTTCAATTTATAAATCAATTTAGCCTTCATTTGATTCTCATTATTTGAGAAAAGTGTTTTGAATAGTGATTGATGCGATATTGCGTGGTTGAAAATGAGAAAAAAAGTTTTAAATTTATGTGTAAAATATTTTATTGTTAAAAATATGTGATTAAAATTGAATACTTTGAAAAAAAGAAAAAATGTGAAACAACGTAGACTTTTAAGCAAAACAATATCCCAAATAATTTTAAACAACAAATATTTTATCTCTCCACTTTTTAACCACACATTTTACCTTAAAAATATAAATAAATCAATTTATGATTACAACAATGTTAAAGAACACGATTTGTGAACACTACTTGAACATGTCATAAATATGATGATAAACTATTTTATATAGAAATTTCTTTATTTTTTCATAAAAATTCGGAACTTGTTTAATTTGAGAACTAGTGCATCACCCGTGAGATGTACGGATTTGATCATTTCTAATGTAATTAATTGAATCGAGAAATTATAATATTTGTTACATTTCTATATATATATACACACACACACAGACATTAATTCCAGTAACGAAATTGCTAATAATAAACATGTTTGTATTATAATACCGAGCAGTTTGTCAACCAGTCAATATCTGCTGCCAAATTGATTTTTCATTCTAGATATCATTTGTACGATATAGCATTATATCCGACATTTTTTTGAACCGAGCTTGAAGCTAACCTATTCGAACCAAACATTGTTTCTACATGATCATTGTATATTAGTTAACATATTGTTAATTTAGAAAATGAAATACGAACAACCGCGCTAGTCGAAATTGATCGACTTTCATGCTAGTTCTTACATTGGATTAGTGAGCGGTGTGACTTTCCCCCCTTCCTGGATGGAGCCCTTCAACAAAAATAAAAATAAAAAATTGAATGAAAATGAAAATGGTGTTATGAATTAGAGAGAAAGAGAGAAGAAAATAAAGAAGTAAATGAACTTATAAATTATTAAGAACCAAAGCCCCGTATATATATGAGAAGAAATGGATACACAAAGTAATTATAATTAGGGTTACAGGGGTATGAATGTTATTCACTATATAGTATAATATTTTATAACACTCTCCCTTGAATGACATATTACAAAATATTTGTCTCGTTAAAATCTTGTTTAATAAAAATCCAATGGGGAAAAAATTTCAAATGAAGGAAAAAAGTACAGTTATTTTGGAGTATTACAATAAATGCTGCCTCGTTAAAACATTACTAGGAAAATCCAGTAGGACAAAACCTAGGCAAAGAAAAAGAGTACAACTATTCACCCTGATGCTGATCACTATAAATTTTTGAGTCGACGCATTCCAATCTCATGAACCAATTTTTTGAATGTGGATGTTGGCAATGCCTTTGTGAATAAATCAGCTACATTCTCACTTGAGCGGATTTGTTGAACATCGATATCACTAGTTTTCTGAAGCTCATGCATGTAGAAGAATTTTGGAGAGATATGCATTGTTCTATCTCCTTTGATGAAGCCTCATTTGAGTTGTGCAATACAAGCTGCATTGTCTTCATACAAAATTATTGGACTGTCTCTAGTTGAAGTTAATTGGCAAGATGCTTGGATATGATGGGTCATGTTCCTCAACCATACACATTCTCGACTTACCTCGTGGATTGCAATAATTTCTAAATGATTCGAGGATGTTGCTGTCAAGGTTTACTTCACGGATCTCTATGATATAGCTGTTCCTCCACGTATAAACACATATCCTGTTTGTGATTTAGCTTTATGTGGATTAAAGAGATAACCTGCAATTTTTGATAACAAAATAATCCCATATCAATAGTACTCTTTAGGTATCAAAAATGTGTTTAACACCATTCCAATATCTTTAAATTGTTATAGAGCTATATCTTGCAAGGAGATTTACAAAATAAGTTATGTCGGGTTGAGTACAATTTGCAAGATATGTTAGTGCTCCAATTGCACTAAGATATGGTACTTTAGGACCAGGAATTTTTTTCTCCATCTTCAGGTGGATGAAATAGATCTATTTTCACATCAAGTGACCGAACAACCATAGTGGATGCCAATGGATGTGCTTTATCCATATAAAAACGATTTAAGACATTTTCTGTATAAGAAGATTGATGAACAAATAATCCTTCTGGGAAATGTTCAATTTACAACCCAAGAAAAAATTTATTTTTTCTCAAATCTTTCATCTCAAATTCATTCTTTAAATAATCTACAATTTTATTGACCCCTTCAGGAATTCCAATCAGATTTAAATCATCCACATAAACTGCAATAATCACAAATCCAAAATTTGTTTTCTTTATGAAAATACACCGGCAAATGTCATCATTTTTTTAACCCCCCCTTCAACAAATATTCGTTAAGATGATTATACCACATGTGACAGGATTGTTTCAATCCATATAATGATCTTTGCAATTTAATAGCTAACATAGTTCTCTAGCATGTATCATTTGTTTCTGGGATTTTTAATCATTCAGGGACTTTAATGTATATATTACTATCAAGTGAACCATATAGATAGGTAGTTACTACATCCATAAGGCGCATATCAAGCCTTTGTGACACAGCCAAACTAATTAAGAATCTAAAAGTGATAGCATCCATTACGGGAGAATACGTTTCCTCATAATTAGTTCTTGGTCTTTGAGGGAAACCTTGAGCTACAAGTCGGGCTTTATATCTTGTAACCTCATTATTTTCATTCATCTTCCTTACAAAGACCTATTTGTATCTTACATGGATTCCATTTTAAAGTGTTCGAACTACAGGTACGAATACTTTTCGTTTCTCTAAGGAATTTAACTCTGCAGGTATGGCTTCTTTCCATTTTGGCCAATCATTTCTATGCTGACGATATTTAACAAAAAGTGGTTCAGGATCCTCATCTTTCATTATTTCAAGAGCCACATCAAAGGCGAAAATGTCATCTATGACAATAGTATTTCTTTTCCAGGATCCTCATTTTTCATTATTTCAAGAGCCACATTAAAGGCGAAAATGTCATGTCATCTATGACAATAGTATTTCTTTTCCAGGATCCTCATTTTTCATTATTTCAAAAGTCACATTAAAGGCAAAAATGTCATCTATAAAAATAGTATTTCTTTTCCATAATTTATGAGATACCAAAATATTTATAGAAATCTCATTATTTTCGGATACTTGTGGTTCGGCAGGAACTGTATTTTCAATATTTGATTGATCAATTTTTTCCAATATTACCTTTTTTGAAGTTTTTGGTTGATTTTTCTCTTGTACTTTTCTTTTTCGAGGTACAGAGTCTTTAGCATCAACTGGTCAACCATGCTTCTGGCGTATTTGAGATTCATTTGCTACAGCAAATTTTCCTTCATGGACATCAATTTGTGTAAGAATATTTTCTCTTGGTTTATGTGACTTTGTTACTTTTCTTATAACAACAAATATATCAGGTAATTGATTTGCAACTCTTTGCAGGTGAATGATTTTTCCAAACTCTTGCTCACTTTGATTGCTGCGGGGATCAAAGTGAGACAGAGTTGTTTCATTCTACGAAATTTTATATTATTTTTCAGGATGTAGTTTTGTTTCTCCCAAAGTTGGGAAAGTAATTTCGTCAAAATGACAATATGCAAAATGTGCAGTAAATAGGTCACTCGTTAAAGGTTCAAGATACATTATTATTGATGGTGAATCAAAACCTACATAAATTTCAAGTCTTCGTTTAGGACCCATTTTGGTACGTTGTAGGGGTGGAATTGGGAGTTGGACCGCACAACCAAAAACTCATAAGTAAGAAATATTGGGTTCATGACCAATTGCAAGTTACAAAGAAGAATATTGATAATACATAGTTGGTCCCACATATATCTCCTTGAGTTCTTTTCAAGAAAGCTGAAGATTGAATATTGAATTTTGTAGTCGAAGGTCTAATGAACAACTTGCTTTGAGAACAAGCATCACATGGATAATCATTACATAAAAGAATCTTCTGGTTCTTTAGAGAATGTTAATGTGAGTCGTTAATTATTCGACGTGTCATTATTGCTCATGGATGTCCAAGTCAAACATGTCAAAGCATAAAACTTTTTGAATCAACGAACTTCGGGGTCGTGATAATATTTGATTCAATCATCTTTATAGATGTATAATACGTGCCACAAGGGAGTTCCGAAAGTTTTTATTTTATCTACTTCTGACCATATATAAAAGAAGTTATATAAAGATATTCTGCATTATTTTTTTTTGCATAGTCTCAATGCGATATCCATTGCAACGAATATCTTTAAAACTAAGTAAATTTCTTCTGGATTTGCTATAATAAAGTGTTTCATCAATATATAATTTTGTATTATTTGATAAAATAATATAAGCTCTTCTTTAGCCTTAGATGGTTTTTGATGCACCTGATATTGTATTAACATTATTGTCTGATAATGTTAAGTTCAATAAATACTTTTTGTCATAAAGGATACAATGTGTAGTTGAAATATCAACTAAACGGATATCCTGGTAATTCATTCTGAATTTATAAACATAACAAAATAAATATTCTGAAACGTTGATTTCATAAAAAGAAATTAAGTAATACTTTTAATCAACTAAAAAAATGTTTAATAATTTAAATGTCTCTTACTTTAAAGAATAAGTAAAAACATAATTCATACTAACTTTTAAACAAAAAAATAACTACTCAAATACTGAAAATTAAACTAATCAATATTCTTGAGTACACCACCTCCAATTAAATGATCAATATTGTCATTTGGGTTAGCAAAGAAGTCAGAGACGTCCAAATGAGTTACATCAATTGGACCATCATAATCAGCAAAATTTGTCTCCACTTTTTCTTTTTCCTTGATTGATTTTTAATAGAGATTCACAAGATATTTTTCCGTACGACAGGTACATACCCAATGCCCTTTCATTCCACATCTAAAGTAATTTTCTTCATGCTCCTTTTTTGATATGCAATTTTCGTTTGCTTTGTACTTTTTAAAATTGTTCCATTGTTGCTGATTATTTTGCTGAAAATTTTGTCCATGGTTCCATCCACATCCGCGTCCACGTTCGTGTTTTGATATTGCATTTGCTTCAAGAAATATGATACCATTTGCTTCAAGCAATGGTGCAGAACTATTTGGATGTAACCTATGATTTTTCATCAATAATTCATTATTTTACAAGTGGACATGATATAAGTTCTGAGTACCTTTTAAAACCACGCTCACAATATTATTGCTGCAGGAGCACATTTGAGGCATGAAAAGTGGAAAAGGTTTTTCCAACATATCTTCATCGGTGATTTTTTTTCTCTACACAAGTTTAATTTTGAACATATTCTAAATAGTTCAGAATTGTATTCACTGATAGTCTTGAAATCTTGCAAGCGAATATGCATCCATTCATAGCGGGCTTTGGGGAGGACTACAGTCCTCTAATGATCAAATCTTTCAGTCAAGTTTTTCCAAAGAATTTGTGGATCTTTCACAGTGATATATTCAACTTTCAATCCATCATGAAGATGATGACGAAGAAATATAAGTGATTTTGCATGATCTTGTAGGGATTCTTTGTTTGCTTCTTTTATTGTCCCTCCCAGACCTTTCGAGACAAGGTGAATATTAGCATCTAGGACCCATGATAAATAATTCTTGCCAGATATGTCGAGTGCAACAAACTCGAGTTTAGTGATGTTGGCCTATTGGATAACTACAAAATAAAGTAAAAATACAATTAACTTCGAAGAATGTGATTAAATATTATATAATCACTTAATAACAAATTAAGTAGTCAACATCACATAATTTATATGTTTTCCTTTAGGGAGAAACATTATGACATATTCTTCGATATATATATATATATATATGCTATTTCAGGAGCATGTTGTATTTTTCTATTATTTCTTCAATAATAATAAGTCAAATATTCTTCTAGAATAATGAATTATAATTTATACTCTTTAAGAGCAAATAATATTATTTTGGAATATTAATTATACAATTGCGCATCTTTAAGAGCAACAATGTAATGAATTATTAATTTAAAGAAAAAAAATCAACAACAATAATAATATATAAATCATTAAACACGCATGCATATTAATTCATTAAAAATCTCAGATTGAAAACCAAGAATTAATTGGGTTTGTGAACATGATGCAACGGTCATCATGATTTGGGAATGTGTAATTGAAGACGTGCCACTTGAACAAAATCCGACATCGTTATGATGTACACGTATATAAAAAAATTCACGTGTTATCAAATTAATTTTGATACACATGACAGATGATTATAACTAAAAAATATTACCTTCCAATAATTTTGAGAGAATCGTGCTAATAACGTTTTATGAATTAGAAAGAAGAAAATAAATAGGCAAATGAACTTGTAATTTATTAAGAATTAGAGCTCCATATATATAGGGGAAGAAAGAGATACATAAAGTAATTATAACTAGGGTTAAAAGGGTATGAATGTCATTCACTATATAGTATAATATTTTATAACAAATGAGAATTAAATATATACCATTTTATATATATTAAGATATAGATATAGATGTAGATGAAGGAATCATTTAATTTTCTAATAGCAATAATTTGTTTTGAATAATGATATTTGAACATAGATGGTGTCACCCCCCATGAAAGTGTGTGGACCGACCTCAAAATGAGCGACCCCACCTCCCATGTGAGGGTGGTGACACTCGGGATGGCACCATCTATATTCATATAGCATGGTCAATTTGTTTTTCTTTTGAGAATAACATTAATTCACATTAAAATGGTATTGAACACTAATTATCTGCAAGACTTAATTACAGCGTGACTTTTTATCTGGAATTGAAATTAGAATATGAATATTAAATATGAAAATGAACCAGAAAGTAAGAAAAATGAATTTAGTAGTAAGAAGATTCTTCAAAATTATTTTAATATCTACCACTATATTTTACAAATTGTTTCTTCTTAATAGATGAATGAGTGTGAAATTCTTGTATTGATGATCCTCCAAATAGTTTTTAGCATAAATTTTCTTAAAAATGATTATTTGTATAAATTCTAGCACATTTATTTATAATGTAACACAGTTACATAAAATATATTTATTACAACTCTTAAAATGCATTTTGGCTCAAATCTATATGTGCACTTTTGTGACTGTTCTTCTATATATATAGACACACGTAATTTTATAATGTCTTAGTGGTGTTTTTTTATTCAAGTTCTTAAATAATTATAATTCAATCAAAATTTGCAAATAAAATAAAATAATCTCATTCTTGGAAATAATGTAAAATTCAATAGCGAAGTCCTTGGAGAAAATAAACATAATATTTCTACAAAATTGCATTTTTTTTATTTGAATTTTTGTTTATGGTGTACTGATTAGTGATTATGAGGTTTATGAGCATTCAATTATTTAATTTAATACAAATGAAATTCAATATCAATTAATATTAATCGATAAAAAAATTAAAAACATTATAGTTTCATGTATACCGATGTAATATTAATGAAAAATGGTATAATATATTGTCATTTATTTTGTAATTTTTCAAATTCTTTAAGTTTTAATTTTAATATTGAAATCGAATATAAGTATAAATGAATGCTAAAAAATTAATTTTTAATATGTACATCAATTTTTTTTTTAATAAAAGAGGATGGATATATATTATTGACCACAGAAAAAATAAATGTAAGGGAAAACAGTTTCTCCATCATTGTTCCTTTCAATACAATGCAGATTGTAGAAAAAAAATTGCATGACTGAGGAAGAATAACGAATTTTCAAAAAATTGAAATGAAAATGTAGTCCAAAAATGTTTATTCCTTTTAAGGCACTTTAGAAGTAGTATAAATAATTAGTAATATTTGCATTTTACGAAAATTAATTAACTTTATTTTTTGAAAATGATATTATTAACTAATAATAATTGTATTTTGTGGAAATAGTTTAAATGTTGAAGTTATTAATAAACATAAAAAATAAGGATAAAATGAAAAATTAAATGTTTTCCACCTATTCACATATCTTATATATTATAATTAGTTAATATTAATATATTGTTATTATAGATGCAGAAAATAAAACATTAGAAAATAATTGTATGACTAAGGGTGAATTTTTAAACCAAATTCGCCATACGTGTTTACATTTTATTTCATTTTGATCACTCCTAAATCGACTCCACAATTAATTTAATCAAACATTTTATAAATCCATAACATTTATTAAATCAATTCAAATATGATTATTAGAAAAATCTAACAGGAGCTAAATTTCATTAGTATTTTCTATCTAGATATTTGACGAGTCATTGTGTCACGAACAACAAATTAATGTAACACTAAGGTGTCACGGTTTGCTCACCTCTCTCTCTCTAGATACTGCACCAACTCACTCCTCAATCAATAAATTGTAGAATATTCTCCTCCCACTATATAAATCCAACACATGTCCATGAGAAAATCACTTAAAGGTTAATAATGGCTAGGCGTGTCAAAATGGATCGTCGGCTCGGGTAGCTCGGGCTCGACTCGTTAAAAGCTCGGGCTAAGCTCGGCTCGAGGCTCGTAGAATCGAGCCGAAGCTCGGACCGAGCCCAAAAATGTTAACTGGGCTCGAGCCGGGGCCGGCCCGTGTGGCCCGCCGAGCCACACGGGCCATTCAGGCCTGTGTCTGCTGCCTGCAAATTTGCAGGCAGCTACTGTAGCTGCCTAGGCGTGTCAAAACGACTCTTCGACTCGGGTAGCTCGGGCTCGACTCGTTAAAAGCTCGGGCTAAGCTCGGCTCGAGGCTCGTAGGATCGAGCCGAAGCTCGGGCCGAGCCCAAAAATACTCACTGGGCTCGAGTCGGGGCCGGCCCGAAGACACGGGCCAGAATTGGCCCGTGTCTTCAGCAGCAGTGCTGCCTGCAACACGGATTGGTACATTTTTTAACTGATTTTTTATCTGATTTTTGATCTGAGGACTTGGAGCAATATTTAAGATAGAAGAAATTGTAAGTTTTTAAAAATCATTTTGTGTAATTTAAATTATTATATTTTAAAAAAAATTGTACACGAAATTTTTTATTCGTGTACAATTTTTAATTCCGCCTATGTTGATCATAACCGGTCCCAAGCCCGAAAAAAGGAGGAGGGTTGTAACTTGTAACCTTTATTGAATATATATAAAACTAGTAATTTAATTTTAGTATAGATAGACTCATAGACATAGACTTTGCGAAATCTACGTTTAAATTTTTATTAAATCTTATCTTATGTTTGATATTTTAACTACATTTATTGTGTATAATTCATTTAAGTAATTACAAGTACAATACATATTCATTCGCCGTAAAAAAAAAAAAAAAAAAAAAAAAAAAAAAAAACGGGCCGGCTCGGCTCGATGAAGCTCGAGCCGAGCCTCAATTTTTTGGCCGAGCTTCGGCTCGGCTCGGGCCAAAAAAAGCTCGGTCCTAAAAAGCTCGAGCTTTGATATTCGGCTCGAGGCTCTGCTCGTTGACATACCTAATAATGACTTTATGCTAATAGAACTCTCCTCTCTCTCTCTCTCTCTCTCTCTCTCTCTCTCTCTCTTCTCCGCTTTCCCATCTCCATTATTCTTCTTCTTCTCTTTTGCTTTATCTTTTGATTGAAATTTATTGCATTATAATAGAAGTCATTAGTATATGAAATGAAAAAGAATTCACAATCACAGCTTATATTCTTCATTTGATTAATTTCAGTTTACTTGTTGGTTTTGCTGGTTTATGCTTGTTATTGGTTGAGTTCACCGATAACTATATTTTATACACTTATTTATTTATCAAAATTAGGATATTATATTATTTTCGTGAATATATTATACTTAGTTTGTGTTTATTTTTATTACTTCTGGTTTTATCCCAAAAGTCGAGAAGATGGAAGAATTGAAGCAAATTCATGCTAATTGAGAATAAAGTGGAGCAAATCGGAAAAAATTAAGAATTCAAAGGCTAAATTTTATAATTGTAGAGATTTAAGGACCAACTTGAATTGTGTGAGATAATTAAGGCCTTGAAAGTAAAACTTACACTAATAATAATTGGACTTTGAAATTGGATTAAGTATAGCCCATTTATTGGTGACAAATGTTGGCAGACCTTGGATCAAAATGAGTCGCTGAATTGGGATAGGAAATTAATGGGCTATTCAAATAATTACACTACTTTTAGGGATAGAATTGAAATTTACTTGAATTTTATAGAAAATTGAAAATTACTTATAATAAAATTATAAAAACTGAAAAATACTTCATAATCTGATACTTTTGATACTTTTCAAATATGTTAGTTACACAATATGATAGTTATGATACTTTTCAATTTTTTTTTAGTAACAATAAAATATTTTTCAAATTTTTTTATTTGAGTAGTAAAATCAGTTTTATTATCTAAAGTAAATAATTTATACAATTATCCCAAATTAAATTGAGGAAGACTTCTTCTTGGAATAGAATTAGGTTGTGCGGCTGTTACAAGAATAAAAGGTGGAACTTGGGGAGTTGAATTGGGAAGTAGATGCTGGGTATAAGAATAAGTGGATTTGGCGAGTATTCTGGGGAGTTAAAAACGTGGTTGGCAGAGTACTTTCGAGAATTAACATTGAGGTTGAAAGACTATTCTTGCGGCTGTGGTAAAGTGATTCCAAAGGTGGGCTGTAATTGGTGAGGAAAAAAGGAAGTATCGGCTGGTTTGGTGAATTAATTGAGGCAGCCGAGTGGAATTGCTGGGACAAAATATAAACAATAACCAAGAGTTTTGGCGGTTGGAGATATACACAAACGGAGAAGACGACTGGTGGATTCTTGATGGAGCAATTCTTCAACTCCAAGTTTTATTTATATTATTTATTGATTTTTCTTTCAAGAACATGGATAGTTAAATTTAATATTGAGATTGATGATGTAGATTTAATATTTCCAGTTTTATTTTCAACTCTCAAGTTGGGAATTTTATTATTTTCATGTATTGATTTTACTATATTTTTAATGCTTGAATTAACTGGCCACTAATTCATGATTTAAATGTTATTTTCATAATCCGAAATGTGAGTTAGCAATTAGACCGTGTAGTAAAATTCGGCAATTTCAATAAAAGGATATAGATATGAATTTGTGGTTGCTTGTGGTCGCCTAAGAATTCCTAGGTAGTTTAATGCATTTAACTAAGAAGAACTCTGACCTTCTGTATAGATACACGGTTGACTTAGTTAAATAAATCTAATTTGAACTCGAGAGAGGTAAATTAGATTCATGAATGAATTTGATCAAATACAATTTTAGAAAACAACTTGAGATGCAAAATTAAGCTAGAATATTATTTCGAAATTGTTAGTCTCGATATTCATTTAATTGTTAGAAAATCCCACCAATTTATTTCCTGATTTTGTTAGCTGCTTTTAGTTTTAAATTTCTACTTTTATTTTATTTGTATTGTTTATTTAATTAAATCTCAATTCTTTGTCCTTTTTGGATTTTTTTGCAATTTATTTTCCTAGTTAGCTTAGATTTTAGTCTAATAATTATTTTGAATTAAAGTAAATCGATAGTAAATAAATAATCCTCATGGGATCGACAATCCAGACTCAAAAGTCCACTTTTACTACTTATTTATGATATCGTACACTTGCAATTTTTCACGAACATTCACCTTCAAACTGAGCTCCAACCATAACAAATGGTATCAAAATAGCTAAAATCCTTGGGTGTATCTCGGTCATGGCAGTCGATTTGGGTGGGAATGGCTGAATCTTCAAATAAAATGGGTAATAGCCTCGATCGGATGATAATCATCAAGGAAGAGATAAACAAGAAACATGATTTGGCGATGTTGATGTTAACTGAATTGGTTGGGGAAAAATCAATACTTAATGAAGAAAAGTAGTTGAAAGACTCCATTGTTAAGTTAAAAGGAAGAATCTGCATTGAAAGAGGGGAAGAAGGCACCAGAAATTACAGAGACCGATGAAGTGAATCCTAGTGAGTTGAACTACTCTTTGCTGGAGAAATTTACCATAGATGATGAGAAACTTTTGGCTTCTAAATAGGAAGAGACAATGGTAGAATATTCTGGTGACAAATTAGAGATACTTGCAACAATGGAGAAGACGAAGAAGTCTCTGGGAGAACCTATTGGACCTAATATGTTCCACCAAGTTGAAGTAAATCCATGGAGTGTGGGCCTTGTTTTGGAACCAGCCCAACAAGAAATAAATGAAATTATTTTGATTTGACAGGCCCAATTCCACACCAATCCAATTTTCTTCATAGGTCCAAATACATTTAGTTGTCCAATTCCATCTTCTTCAATTCCAAAATCAAGTCCAACCATAATGATTTCTAGGTTCATCACCAATCAACTCTAGAAAACTTATTTAAACACAATCTCCCTCCAACTATTTATGTAACATCCCGAATTTTTCATATCTTTATAGCTTTAAGGGATGATAAGGAAATCTTAAGAAGAGATGAGCAAAATATCCTTAATTATAAATTCAAGGACCCAATTTGGCTTAAAATAAAATTGTGAAAAGTATTTGGATTCAATTAGAAATTTAATTATATTATAAGGACCAAGCTGAAAAGTTGGTAAAGATTCAACTTAAATTACAGAAATTGCCATTGTAGAGGACTCGACTTTATGACCTTAGTAAATGAGATGTGTTGAGCCATTTCCGATGCATGTTACACCAATTTTTAGATCACAATGAGTTCTAAACATAGGTATCGGATTTGAGATCATCCAAAACCGGGAGTCACTTGAAAAATCGAGCCAAACCTGCATACATGAAAAGGTAAGAAACCTGAGAAAACTCAGAAATATGACTAAGTATAAAATCCTGTCGAACATCCAACTTTGGAGGACCGGTTCAAGCTGGATATTTGTCCATTCTCTTTGTATGTATGACCGTTACAAAGCACGTAACGTGAGCTTTCCAACGGTATAAAGAATGGCCAAAATGGACCCTGTTTCGACCTTCAAATCTTAGCCTAAAAGTGACTACCTGAAATAAGAAATCTGGAAATTTTTCTATTAAAATAAGACATGAGATGTACACTTGTCACATTGCACCAGATTTCATTAGAACCTGTTTGGCAGTGATAATCTGAACAGGGAACCAGCTCGATATATATTCGTACAAATAATCGTTGAATTCACATAAATATAACATGAGGTATTAAATAAGTAGAAATGTGATATGGAAAAACCCAACCAAACATAACTATATATATATATATATATATACCTTTAGTCTGAGAATAAACCCACCCATAGCCCTTGCTGATCGATCAATCCAAGTTAAATAACCCATTTCCCAAACTTAGAATTCTTAGGAAATTCATCAAATTCTTCATTTGATTCCTTTAATCCATGAAGGTATAAGTGTTGATTACTAAATAATCAAGAAACTCATCACTTATACACTCAAATACTACCAGAAATCGAATGGAATAAACACAGAATTTGATTTCCAAAATCTGCAGAATCGGATGCTACTAGTAGCATCCGAACCTGTTAGTGAAAAAAAAAACCCTGAAATTCTGGTAGTACTGGTCAGGATTATCAAACGGGGTTATTATCTAAGGTAAATGCTTTCTTTTTAGCCTTAGTTTATCAAATTATTAACTTGATTTTACACCCATAAAATTATAAATTTCAGGCTAGCAATTCTAAGAGGAAATCAACCTAAGGTGAGTAAAGTAGATAGTTTTTCTTCTATGTTATGTTCTGGTCCAAATTTATGTTATGTGGATTCTTGCTTTATATGAATTACTTTAACACTTATGTAAGATCTTGTAGTGTTCAATCTTATTTATGAAATTACTTAACTAATTATGGAATGAAGTTATGGAATACAAATTTGTATATGGTTTTAATGTTGCTGTCCAGATTTTCATTTGACTTCAAAATTCTATGTTTAGCTGGGAATTTCAGTTTATGCCCTGAGAAAGATGTTAAAGATTGAATTAATAAATTCTAGAATAGGAATTATACCATGAGTTATCATATTTAAGTCATGTATGTGTCAAAAGACTGATTTTATGTTTCTGTCCAGATTTAAGTTATTGCATAGCACCCCTTTAGGGACTCCTAAGCTTGAGTTTCAACTGGAATTATTAATTGATGTCATGAGAGAAAGTTGCTAGTTGAATAGGGAAATTTCTTGAAGTTTAGAATATAGCTTATATCATGGATTATTAGATTTATGGTTTGCATGTGTTCAAAATATCTATCCGATAAATCTGAAAAGGATTTAATACAAATAAGATGGAAGTGAAATGAAGGATTTAAATTTTTCATGCATTTTATATTTAATAAGTGAAACTAGTTTGCTCACTTAAATTGTGTTTTATTGTCAACATACATGAGTTAAATATCTTCAAAATGGGTAATTAAATCTGAGATTTAGATTTGAGAAGATGTCATTACACTAAAGAAAGTAGAATATGATAGTGAAGTTATTGTTTAATGAGGTTAAAGTTAGGATTGGCAATTATAAACCAAAGCGGTTAAAGAAGAAAGAAATCGAGATTTAATTTTATGCATGAACTATAATGTCATTCTGTCATATTGAAGTTTCAATGTTGTAATCCTCTTCTTCATTTTTATATGCTAACTTTAGATGTGGATGTATTCGGAAACACTAAACCTTCAAATATGAGATTGACCATTGCATCATTACATGCATGCAAGTTTGGTACATTGGTATGAAAAAAATACATAATCAAAGAAAGAATAATGAAACATTATAAAATCTCTATTTAGGTGGTACACCTAGGGAGAAAGTCCCTAATTGAGGTCACAGGCTATTAGATGCCCATAGAAGAAAGAAAATATTTGAGCTAGTATGCATGGGAGCAAATGGCTCTAGAAAGAAAGAAGAAGAATCGAGTTAATAAACTCGTGAGTGTAAAGAACACTCTAGTGACCTTGTACTTGATTTAGTACTCTTGCGCGCGGGTGTACAACCCTAATAGGGAAGGGCCCAAGAGAAGAGAATGAATGAAGAAAGAAAATGGTACATGCATCATCTTCAAATAAAGAAAATAGAAGAAAAAGGAATGAAAGAATGTGTATCATCATGCATGGCATTTTATACATCATCTTCATACTTATTTAACTTGAATTTAAGGTGAGAATTCTTATGTGTTAGTAAATCAATAAGATTAGAGAAGATATGGAATGAGAAAGAGTTTTTAATGCTTCTTATGTGATTTACTTGGTGAAATAAGTGATTGTGGCATTACTTGGTATATTTAACTCTTGTGAAGCTATTAAGATATTCATATCAAATTTTTGTGCTATATTCACTTACATATGCAAGGTAAGATTCAAAGTTCAGAGGTAATGTTACTTCACTCCGTGAAATTTGCATAGTTGCTCCTACTTTTACTCACTAAGCTTCACCGCTTACAAGTCTTTTATGACTAATATAGGTAATTGACCGAGAAATGCATGAGGTGGTGAGAACTTGGTGGAGAACCTCGCGGGATGGGACGGAATATCATATTATTATCAAGATAGAAGTTTGGAGTCATTTTACTCGCTTCCCCGGGTTGTATATTAAGGAAAGGATGTACAAGGTGGTACATGCCTATGATGCGATGACCTTCAAGCCTAAGGGAACTTACTTCTTCATCATATGAGGTGTAGAAGTGACTTAACTTTTGTATGGTAGCCTTTCCCTTAGCATGTTAGGAGGGATATTTTGTATGGTTCCCTTGTAATTCACCTTAGTCTTTTGCTAATAGGGTGACTAGATGGAAATATGATAGGGAATAGAAGGTGCTATGGAAGGGGAAAGCATGTATGTTGTAAGGCTCCAAGTTAATGTTACCAAGTTAATGTTATGATGTTAGTGTTATGATGTTGATGTTATGAAGTTAATGTCATGAAGTAATGTTATGAAGTTAATATTATGAAGTTAAGGTTATGAGGTTATTGTTATGAAGTTTATGTTGTAGAATGAAATAGTTATATAATGGTATGAGTTGTAAATTGGAGTAATTGAAATAGGATATTGAAGCATGATGATATGATACTGGTAACCAAGAATTATTGTAAATTTAGAATGAACAAATTGATATCAGTACCACTGAAAGATGTTAAATCGAAAAGCAGAATTTGATGATATTAGTAGCACGCTGTAGCTATGTAGACAGTTCAATGTAAAGATACTAGTATCCGGGAAAAAAATTAGTCAGATTTTGAGGTCGTTACAAGGTGGTATCAGAGCATGATAAGAAGGTTCTGAAGATTGTAATAATATGATACTTCCATCCCGAGACGTGCTCCATCAGGTATGTTATCAGAAAAATTTTCATGCAAGTGTATGAATACAATAAAGATTTTTTTTACAATTAAAGGGTAGAGTAACCAATGAAACTCAAGACTTTGGAATAGATGAAGGAAAGTATTTACATTAGGGATAGAGAATTTTACAAAGCAGGGTCCCTAATAGTCATTACAAAAGATATTCTAGCACTAGAGCTAGTACAGGTACTAAGTATCTTCTTCTTCATCCGAGTCATTTTCCTCTTCCTCTTCGTCACTTCCCGAACATTCGTTAAGGTATTTTTCTAGAACTTGGACAGATTCCTTTAGGCTGCGAAGTTCCTCCCTCACTTCGGTTTGGAAGCACCACATATCTACCATAAAGCCATCCCAATTTTCTGCATTTGTAGGCATACTCCCAGTAAACACAGGAGGTATTTCTGCCTTAACCCACATTTCGTTCTTCATCACAAAATCCGCTCTAAGAAGAGACATCTCCCCTATCTCATTACTTCGGTTTAAAGAAGACTCCTTTTCACCTGAGAAGTCTACCTCCAGTCTTCGCATCAAGTCAGTGATCAAACAACCAAATACCATTATCCTAGAGGTTGGATGAAGGATGAATCCAGACATACTAAAAACAATCAGATCACACACATTCAACCGGTGCCCTATCACCACCCTCCACATCATCCAAATATCCTCTTTGGACAAACAGGTTAATCGACCTGACCTAAGCTTAAAGAAATGGACCAAAAGCATATGGAGTAACCTCATGTCCCTACTCAAACCCGACACATCACGCCTAGGGGAAACTAATTCAGGATCTTCATACACAACTCTACAAGCCTCTAGTAGATTAAATTTCTATCCGAAAGCTTCCCCAGGTAATGTCACCTCATACAACGGAGACAACAAATCTGGGGTGATTACAAACAATCTGCCCTTCACATAAGTGGAAATATGGTCCTGTACATCTTCTCCATTATCCAACAATTCAGCATTGCAATAGAAATTCCTCACAATTTGTTCACAATAACGTCCCTCCACCCCCAATATAGTTAACCAATTGAAATTTCTAAATTGCACCAAATAGGGAAATTGGATAGATTCAAGAAAAGCCATATTGATATACCTTCCCGGAGCAAGTTTGACATTCTTAAACTTTTCAAAAAGAGCACATGAAGCTGCATTCTTGAACCATAGAGTAGGATATTCAACCGGTGCGGGTGGTGGAGCTGTCTACCGAGAGGTGGATCTACGGGTTAGGCGAGCTCTTCCACTTTTCTTCTTCACATTTTCTTGGTCCTTATCATGAGTAGAAGGGGCTTCTTCCTTGCCTTTTGATGGACGAATAGAGGCCATAAATTTTGGAGAAGAAGGGTAGATCGAAATTAGGGATTTAGTGGAAAAAAAAAAATTGGAAGTGTAGAGAGAGAGGAATCGGTTAAGAGGGGGAAGAAGAAGAAATAGAAACTGGGCCGGGTCAATTGACTTGATATATGGGTTAATATAATGGTTTATTAGACATATGGGGCAACTAATGTACATGCTTGGGAGTTATTTTTTCAAATAATTCTTAATTGATTCATTTATATTATATTTGATCAAATTGAATTGATGAATACTTGAATTAATTAATTTCTTTTATTCACGCAAAATTTGTTTTGTCATATTTTATTCAAGCTGTAGAATTAAGGCTTTCTTATTAACTCTAGAAATTTTTAGGAATGGCACAAGCGAACCCAACTATTGATCGACTAACTCAACTCATTGAACAGCAAGCAAAGCAGATTGAACAACTGGTTAATCGTCCTGTGAACGATCCCGAAAGAGAAAGAAATCAAAGCAGTGAACGATTCCGACGTTTAAACCCACCTACCTTTACCAAGGCAAAAGATCCAATCGAGGCAGAGAACTGGCTTAGGACAATGGAGAGAATGTTTGAGTATGGACACGTTGAGAATGCTGAGAAAGTAATTTGTGCATCCTTTATGCTTCGAGGAAGCGCGGGCCATTGGTGGGACACGTTGTGAGTATGGGTGAAACAACAAATTTAACATGGGAAAAGTTCTGTGAAATCTTCAGAACTATATACTTCTCTACGTCTGTAAGAAATCAAAAATTGAATGAGTTCATTCAATTGCGTCAAGGATCCATGAAGGTAACTGAGTACATTAAGAAATTTGAAGAGCTGTCACGTTTTGCTACACACATGGTTGACACCGACGGACATAAAGTGGACAGATTCCTCGAAGGACTTAAACCTGAGTTAAATAGAGATGTGCTAATGTCAGGGATTCGAAATGTAACTTTTCCTGAAATTGTTGATAAGGCTTTATTAGCCGAACAAGCCGAATTGAGAATTCACAAAGCTCGTGAAGCAAGATATCAAAATAAAGGTCAGCATATGAACAAACAAGGGGATCGGAACAATCAAACTTGGAGAAACAATCAGAACAATAGAAACAAAAGGAAATGGTTTGAAAAACCACAAAAGGAGAGATTTCAGCAACCAAAAATCCATCAGAAGGAGAAAATCGAAAGAGTAAATGGTAAACCGGAAACTGGCAGTCTCTAAAAATTGTCCTACAAAGGCTGGACAAGGAAAGGCAAGAGCATTCGCAATGGTTAGGCCTGAAGCTGGATCAAGTAATGATGTTGTTGCAGGTACTATTTACATTAACTCTAAACCTGTTTATACTTTGTTTGACTCTGGGGCCACTCATTCTTTTATAGCCACCAATATGTTGGAGCCTCTAAACCTAACCACTGAAATTCTTCCTTTAGAATTGGAGGTTAGCCTACCTTCTGGAACCAATTGTTGCGCTAACCATTATGTTCCAAACGTGCCAATTGAGATTAAAGGAAAAACATATCCCATAGACTTGGTGGTGTTGGATTTAAGAGATTTTGATATAATTTTGGGAATGAGTTGGTTATCTTGTTATCAAGTAACCATTGATTGTAGGGCAAAAACATTGGATGTGTCTGAACTAGGAATTATATCCTTTCCTAAACCGGAGAAAACTTCAAAATTCATCATTTCGGCAATGAAAGCAACGAGACTATTAAGAAAGGGTAATAAAGGGTTTTTGGTTAGTCTGCATCAGATTCGAACCCTAGAAAAACATGAACCTTTGTTAACCACTATACCTATAGTGCAAGAATACCCAGATGTGTTTCCTGAAGAGTTGCCTGGGCTACCGCCTGAGAGGGAGATTGAATTTGGAATAGAGATTTTACCGGGAACTTCACCAATTTCAAAGTCACCTTACCGCATGGCACCCACCGAACTTAAAGAACTTAAAATCCAATTAGATGAATTGATCCTCAAGGGTTTCATCAGACCTAGTATATCACCATGGGGAACTCCATTGCTGTTTGTGAAGAAAAAGGATGGCTCAATGAGAATGTGCATTGATTATCGCGAACTAAATAAGGTGACAATAAAAAACAAATACCCGCTACCTAGAGTATATGATCTATTTGATCAACTCCAAGGTTCCGCAGTATTTTCCAAGATAGACCTCAGATTCGGATATCAACAATTACGGATAAAACATGAGGATATCCCAAAAACAGCATTCAATACTCATTATGATCATTACGAATTCTTGGTAATGCCTTTTGGGTTGACCAATGCTCCAGCAGCATTCATGGATCTTATGAATAGAGTATTTCAAGAATATCTGGACAAATTTGTGATAGTTTTCATTGATGATATTCTAATTTACTCTAAGACAAAAGAAGAGCATGCCACACATTCAAAAATTGTCTTACAAGTCTTAAGGGAAAGACAATTGTACACCAAATTTAAGAAGTGTGAATTTTGGTTGGAGAAAGTGGCATTCTTGGGACATATTGTTTCAAAAGAAGGCATAGAGGTTGATCCTAGCAAGATAGAGGCAGTACTAGAATGGTCTCGACCAACTTCACCTACAGAAGTTAGGAGTTTCTTGGGTCTAGCAGGGTATTATAGACGTTTTGTTCAAGATTTTTCAAAAATTTCTATCCCGTTAACCCAACTAACCCCCAAGAATATACAGTTCCAATGGAATGAAGACTGTGAAAGGAGCTTTCAAGAATTAAAGAAGAGGCTTACAACAGCTCCCCTTTTGGAAATTCCTTCTCCTGAAGGTGGATATATTATCTATAGTGACGCCTCTAAACAAGGATTGGGGAGTGTACTCATGCAACATGGAAAAGTGATTGCCTATGCCTCTAGAAAATTAAAGCCGTTTGAGAAAAACTATCCTAAACATGACCTGGAATTGGCCGCGATAGTTTTTGCTTTAAAAATATGGAGACATTACTTATACGTTGAAAAATGTGAAATATTCACGGACCATAAAAGCTTGAAATATTTCTTTACTCAAAAGGAGCTAAACATGCGACAACGCCGATGGTTAGAGTTAATCAAAGATTATGATTGTACCATCAGCTATCACCCCGGAAAGGCGAACGTAGTGGCAGATGCATTGAATCGAAAGACGCCAAAGAAATCAAGAGATTTGGGTAAAGAAATAGAGAATTTAGGATTGGAAATTCTTTCTTCAAGGGGTGAAAAGTTATCCGCTATGATCATTCAGTCAACTCTACAAGAAAGAATTAAAGAAGCACAAAAAATAGATGTTTTTGCTGAGAAAATAAGGAGAAGGATAGTGTCTGAGAAGCCATCTGATTATCAAATATCAACTCACGGATTCCTTCAGTATAAGGATAGGATCTATGTACCCTACAATGAAGAGATTAGGAAGGAGATCCTGCAAGAGGCCCACAATGCACCATACTCGGCACATCCAGGATCAACAAAAATGTACCAAGAAATCAAAAACTTGTATTGGTGGCCGAATATGAAGAAAGAAATTGTAGAGTTTGTGACCAAATGCCTTATTTGTCAACATGTTAAAGCAGAGCACCAAAGACCAGCAGGTACATTAGAACCCTTACCAGTTCCAGAATGGAAATGGGAAGATATATCGATGGATTTTGTCGTAGGGTTACCAAGGACAGTTAAAGGCTGTGATGCTATTTGGGTGGTAGTAGACCGATTAACAAAATCAACACATTTCCTACCTGTTAAAACAACATACAAAATAGATCAATATGCAAACTTATACATCCAAGAAATTGTGAGATTACACGGAGTACCCAAAACCATTGTATCAGATAGAGATCCTAGATTCTTGTCCCGGTTCTGGAAAAATCTACATGAGACTCTAGGGACTAAACTGCACTTTAGTACTGCATTTCATCCTCAAACAGATGGACAGACAGAAAGGGTGATTCAAATTTTAGAAGACATGTTAAGAGCAAGTATTTTGCAATTCGAAGGAAGTTGGGATAAGTATTTGCCTTTGATCGAATTTGCATACAATAATAGCTATCAAGAATCCATAGGAATGCCACCGTATGAAGCACTGTACGGTAGGAAGTGCAAATCACCCTTATATTGGGATGAAGTGGGTGAACGCAAAAGCTTGGGACCAGATTTAGTCCAATAAATGACAAGAATCGTTCAGAAAGTACGAAAAAACATTTTTACGGCCCGGGATCGCCAACGGAGCTATGCAAATAAACGTCGCAGACCGTTAGAATTTGAAGTTGGTGATAGAGTATTCATAAAAGTCTCACCAGTCAAGAGGATGTTCAGATTTGGAAAGAAAGGAAAACCTACCCTAAGGTACATTGGACCATTTGAAATTAAAGAGAGGATTGGGAATTGGCTTACAGATTGGAATTACCTGCTCAATTAGAAAAAGTACACAACGTCTTCCATGTGTCCACTCTTCGAAAGTACATTCCTGATCCCTCACATGTACTTAATGACATACCCACTGAAGCTCAAGCAGATTTATCATGGGAAGAAAGACCTGTGAAGATTCTTATGCGAGAAGTGAAGCGTCTTCATAACAAAGAATTACCCCTAGTAAGAGTGCTATGGAGAAGTAATATCATTGAAGAAGAAACCTGGGAGCGTGAAGACGAAATGAAGGAAAATTTTCCTGAACTCTTCTAGGTAAATTTCGAGGACGAAATTCCTTTAGGGGGGGAGATTGTAACATCCCGAAATTTTCATATCTTTATAGCTTTAAGGGATGATAAGGAAATCTTAAGAAGAGATGAGCAAAATATCCTTAATTATAAATTCAAGGACCCAATTTGGTTTAAAATAAAATTATGAAAAGTATTTGGATTCAATTAGAAATTTAATTATATTATAAGGACCAATCTGAAAAGTTGGCAAAGATTCAGCTTAAATTACAGAATTGCCATTGTAGAGGACTCGACTTTATGACCTTAGTAAATGAGATGTGTTGAGCCATTTCCGATGCATGTTACACCAATTTTTAGATCACAATGAGTTCTACACATTGGTATCAGATTTGAGATCATCCAAGACCGGGAGTCACTTGAAAAATCGAGTCAAACCTGCATACATGAAAAGGTAAGAAACCTGAGAAAAATCAGAAATATGACTAAGTATAAAATCCTGTCGAACAGCCAACTTTGGAAGACCGGTTCGAGCTGGATATTGGTCCATTCTCTTTGCATGTATGACCGTTACGAAACTCGTAACGTGAGCTTTCCAACGGTATAAAGAATGGCCAAAATGGACCCCGTTTCGACCTTCAAATCTTAGCCTAAAAGTGACTACCTGGAATAAGAAATCTGGGAATTTTTCTATTAAAATAAGGCATGAGCTGGACACTTGTCAAATTGCACCAGATTTCATTAGAACCTGTTTGGCAGTGATAATCTGAACAGGGAACCAGCTCGATATATATTCGTACAAATAATCGTTGAATTCACATAAATATAACATGAGGTATTAAATAAGTAAAAATGTGATATGAAAAAACCCAACCAAACATAACCCAACTTAGGCCCTATATATATATACCTTTAGTCTGAGAATAAACCCACCCAGAGCCCTTGCTGATCGATCAATCTAAGTTAAATCAGGTAACCCATTTCCCAGACTTAGAATTCATAGGAAATTCATCAAATTCTTCATTTGATTCCTTTAATCCACGAAGGTATAAGTGTTGAATACTAAATAATTAAGAAATTCATCACTTATACACTCAAATACTACCAGAAATCGAATGGAATAAACACAGAATTTGATTTCCAAAATCTGCAGAATCGGATGCTACACGAAGCATCCGAACCTGTTAGTGAAAAAAAAAAATCTGAAATTCTGGTAGTACTGGTCAGGATTATCAAACAGGGTTATTATCTAAGGTAAATGCTTTCTTTTTAGCCTTAGTTTATCAAATTATTAACTTGATTTTACACCCATAAAATTATAAATTTCAGGCTAGCAATTCTAAGAGGAAATCAACCTAAGGTGAGTAAAGTAGATAGTTTTTCTTCTATGTTATGTTCTGGTCCAAATTTATGTTATGTGGATTCTTGCTTTATATGAATTACTTTAACACTTATGTAAGATCTTGTAGTGTTCAATCTTATTTATGAAATTACTTAACTAATTATGGGATGAAGTTATGGAATACAAATTTGTATATGGTTTTAATGTTGCTGTCCAGATTTTCATTTGACTTCAAAATTCTATGTTTAGCTGGGAATTTCAGTTTATGCCCTGAGAAAGATGTTAAAGATTGAATTAATAAATTCTAGAATAGGAATTATACCATGAGTTATCATATTTAAGTCATGTATGTGTCAAAAGACTGATTTTATGTTTCTGTCCAGATTTAAGTTATTGCATAGCACCCCTTTAGGGACTCCTAAGCTTGAGTTTCAACTGAATTATTAATTGATGTCATGAGAGAAAGTTGCTAGTTGAATAGGGAAATTTCTTGAAGTTTAGAATATAGCTTATATCATGGATTATTAGATTTATGGTTTGCATGTGTTCAAAATATCTATCCGATAAATCTGAAAAGGATTTAATACAAATAAGATGGAAGTGAAATGAAGGATTTAAATTTTCCATGCATTTTATATTTAATAAGTGAAACTAGTTTGCTCACTTAAATTGTATTTTATTGTCAACATACATGAGTTAAATATCTTCAAAATGGGTAATTAAATCTGAGAGTCAGATTTGAGAAGATGTCATTACACTAAAGAAAGTAGAATATGATAGTGAAGTTATTGTTTAATGAGGTTAAAGTTAGGACTTAGGATTGACAATTATACACCAAAGCGGTTAAAGAAGAAAGAAATAGGGATTTAAATTTATGCATGAACTATAATGTCATTCCGTCATATTGAAGTTTCAATGTTGTAATCTTCTTCTTCATTTTTATATGCTAACTTTAGATGTGGATGTATTCGGAAACACTAAACCTTCAAATATGAGATTGACCATTGCATCATTACATGCATGCAAGTTTGGTACATTGGTATGAAAGAAATACATAATAAAAGAAAGAATAATGAAACATTATAAAATCCCTATTTAGGTGGTACACCTAGGGAGAAAGTCCCTAATTGAGGTCACAGGCTATTAGATGCCCATAGAAGAAAGAAAATATTTGAGCAAGTATGCTTGGGAGCAAATTGCTCTAGAAAGAAAGAAGAAGAATCGAGTTAATAAACTCGTGAGTGTAAAGAACACTCTAGTGACCTTGTGCTTGATTTAGAACTCTTTCACAAGGGTGTACAACCCTAATAGGGAAGGGCCCAAGAGAAGAAAGAATGAATGAAGAAAGAAAATGGTACATGCATCATCTTCAAATAAAGAAAATAGAAGAAAAAGGAATGAAAGAATGTGTATCATCATTCATGGCATTTTATACATCATCTTCATACTTGTTTAACTTGAATTTAAGGTGAGAATTCTTATGTGTTAGTAAATCAATAAGATTAGAGAAGATATGGAATGAGAAAGAGTTTTTAATGCTTCTTATGTGATTTACTTGGTGAAATAAGTGATTGTGGCATTACTTGGTATATTTAACTCTTGTGAAGCTATTAATATATTCATATCAGATTTTTGTACTATATTCACTTACATATGCAAGGTAAGATTCAAAGTTCAGAGGTAAAGTTACTTCACTCTGTGAATTTTGCATAGTTGCTCCTACTTTTACTCACTAAGCTTCACCGCTTACAAGTCTTTTATGACTAATATAGGTAATGGACCGAGAAACGCATGAGTTGGAGAGAACTTGGTGGAGAACCTCGCGGGATGGGACCGAATATCATATTATTACCAAGATAGAAGTTTGGAATCATTTTACTCGCTTCCCCGGGTTGTATATTAAGGAAAGGATTTACAAGGTGGTACATGCCTATGATGCGGTGACCTTTGAGCCTAAGGGAACTTACTTCTTCATCATATGAGGTGTAGAAGTGACTTAACTTTGTATGGTAGCCTTCCCTTAGCATGTTCGGAGGGATATTTTGTATGAAACACCTAACTTGCTTTTGTATGGTTCCCTTGTAATTCACCCTAGTCTTTTGCTAATAGGGTGACTAGATGGAAATATGATAGGGAATCGAAGGTGCTATGGAAGGGGAAAGCATGTATGTTGTAAGGCTCCAAGTTAATGTTACCAAGTTAATGTTATGATGTTAGTGTTATGATGTTGATGTTATGAAGTTAATGTCATGAAGTAATGTTATGAAGTTAATATTATGAAGTTAAGGTTATGAGGTTATTGTTATGAAGTTTATGTTGTAAAATGAAATAGTTATATAATGGTATGAATTGTAAATTGGAGTAATTGAAATAGAATATTGAAGCATGATTATATGATACTGGTAACCAAGAATTATTGTAAATTTAGAATGAACAAATTGATATCAGTACCATTGAAAGATGTTAAATCGAAAAGTAGAATTTGATGATATTAGTAGTGTAATACCGCTTTTCATTTTTACGTGCATCCTTAAATTTCACGTAATAATTAGGTTAATGTTGTTATAAATCTTAAATTGATAATTTTTAAAGTTTATAATTTTAATTATTTTGCAGTGGAAGAACTTGGACGCCGTCTCGATCAATGTACAATTTAAGTCTTATAAATTGTTTCTCAGTCAAATTGTTTACTTTAATTGTTAAGATTGCAAATTCTATATTTATTAATTTGTAAGTGGCGTGAATTGCATTTATTGAAATTTGGGGTAAAGTCTTTAATACATTTTAGTAATTTATAGAGGGTGTTGCACTAAATTTCGAAACTTAAGAGAGTTGAGGGACTGAATTGCAACTTTTCGAAAGTTTTGAATTATAACCCTATCCCTATACACGACCCTCTTCTCCCTCATCTCTCATCCCTCACGCTCGCTCTCTCCGCTCTCTCGCAACCTCTCCCTCTCCACTTCGACCCAAGCGCCACACAACGTCGGTAGTAAACTAGCCACCACCTCTCCGGTCTTCACCTCGCGGGTCTCCACACACGGTAGACTTCCCTCTTTCCCTTTTTCCCCCGACCCAACACACACAAACACAGTGGTCCGAACACGCACACAACCACACCCACACACAGACACCCAAACATACACATATGTTTATATATTGATTCTATGTATGTACATGTATGCATATGATACTTGTGTGTAAATTTCAAATTTTAGATTATCTAAGATTTTTGATTTTTAGTGGTTAAAGTTCAATTTTGGGATACTCTGTGTGTGTGTGTGTGCGCTATTTATTTATAGATTTCAGATTTCAAAAAAAAAAATGATGTGTTTTGTGGATTGGTTAATAGTTTGGTATAAATGTTGATTTAAATTATTATATATTCAGATTTTTGGAGTTATTTTCAGATTTTTTATGCTAATTTCAATGGTAATGTGTATATATTTATGTATATATTGACTTTTGTGTGTATAAGGAATCATGAATTACATAATTAGGTTAATTGAAACTTTTAGTTAATCTTCGAGTAATTCTGTAAATATCAAATTTTTGGGAAAGTAATATAAATGAGTTTTTAACTTTCAGTTTTGGAAAAGAATGATAAAGGTATGTGGATTAATTTTCAGATTTTAGAAATTTAGGAATTTATTAGTTTAAATTGAGTTTGTATTTAATTTTATGAATTAATTAGTGTAATTGAAATGTTTAGTTTCATTTTGATTTAGAAACAGTGATTTTCCAAATTGAGGAAAATTTTTGTGAATGTGTATGACAACTTTAGATTTTGGAAATATGACATTAATTGTTTAATTAATTTCTTCCTATTAATTTTTGGAATTTTGATGTTTTCAAAGGTACAAAAGATTTTATGGTAAGTTTTAAATTTCGAAAATTTTAAATTTGTTTAATTGAAGTTCATATTAAATTTTGGTAAGAAATATAAAATTTTTGATTTGGGTAATGCATATACATACAAGTAAAATTCAGATTTTATAATGTTTAAATTGGTAAATTGATATTGGGTAAAGTTTGAGTTAAGTTAAATATTTTAGTTTGAGTTTGAATTAAAAGATGAGAGTTTCTAACGTGGATTGAAATTTATCTCTTATTTTCGAATATGGTTTTATGTGTTTTAGTTATTATGTAAAGTAACGCTTGGGTTAAATTGAAGTTTTAATCTCGGTTAATGTTTGATTATTATTAAAATGAATAATGAATGTGTTGGTGAACTGAAAGTTACACGTTTTGACGAATGGAAATAATTAGGACTTTTGGTACATTGACGTTATGGGCGACCAAGACACTTTTCCACACACAATTTAAGACGGTAAATACTAAGGACGTCAAGTAAGTAAACTTCCCCTATTTTCATAGAAGTTAAATGTAAATGTGGAATGTGTAAATGACTGTTTGCAATTTACTTGCTTTGATGAATTTTATTTACTTTATGAAAGTATATGTTATTATGAAGAATGTTCAAGCATGCACATTATCATGTCATTGCATCATCAAGCATGCATTGGCATCGAAATTGGGAAGTGAAATGTTTTTAAATGAAAGAAATGTGTCAATGTGCAAGTTTGTTCAAAAGTTATGTATCCCAAGTTTTTAAGAAAGAATGGGTGTACTTCTAGTTCATGAAAGATGCGAGTGGGAAATGGGGCGCGGGGGACCGGCGTACCCGAATGTAATGAGCCGTATTACGGTGGAATGAAGTGAATGAGCCGCTTTGTGGTGGAATAAAGTGAATGAACCGCTTTGCGGTGGCATGAATGTTAACCGCTTTGCGGTGGAAATGTGAATGTTAATCTGGTTCCAAATAAGAATTGCCCACTGTTATCTGATTGACTAGAATATACACCAAGTGAGCTCACGATGGAAATGAAGTAAAAGTTTGAAAAGTTTGAAAGTTCTGGAAAGTAAAGTAAATGAGGATACATATTTCAAAGTTTAAAGCATTTCATGTCATAAGCATGCATTACATGCATAAAGTTTACTTACTGAGCTTTAGCTCACCCCAATCCCTCCCCAATATTTCAGGTGATGAAAGTTAGATGATTAGAGGAGAGCACTTGGTGGCAGGCTCAGGCAGTACCCGACTTGAATTATTTAAAATTGAATTGAATGATTTAATTTAAGTTTTCATTGGTTAATTCTTTCTTCGTTTATTTTTTAAACTATTCGTCTAAATTTAACTTTAAGTTATTATATTTCTAGTATCGTTTATATCAGCACTTATTTCACTTAATTAAAGTTTATCGATATAGAAATTTTTGTATCGAGGAGTTTGGGATTGAGTCTGGATAAATGTGGTGATGTAGGAGTAAATTTTGGAATTTTGGTTGGATGTTGAATGTTGGATTTAAATGGGTTGAGAATTGTATATATATTGTAGGTATGATGTCCCTCTACAGGTTGGCTATGTCCAAGTTATAGGGGAGACTCTGCCGAAATTTTTGTAAAATTTTATAATAGAAAATGAAAAGTTTAAATGTTTTAAACGATTATTTCCGCATATAATGTGAATGAAAGTTAGTACGCCTATGTTTTAGATTTTAAACTTGGGGTGTTACAAGTAGCACGCTGTAGCTATGTGGAAAGTTCAATGTAAAGATACTAGTATCTGGAAAAAAAAAAAAAATTAGTCAGATTTTGAGGTCGTTACAATTTATCTTTCTGCTACCACCATGAAAACCTACCGGACTATATTAACTACTTAAACCTTGAGGACAAGGTTCATTTAAGGGGGATGGTTGTCACGGGTTGCTCACCTCTCTCCCTAGACACTGCACCAACTCACTCCTCAATCAATAAATTCTAGAATATTCTCCTCCCACTCTATAAATTCAACTCATGTCCGTGAGAAAATCAGTTAAGGATTAATACTGGCTTTGTGCTAACAGAATTCCCACTTCTCTGCCTCACATTCTCCCCCTTTCTCTCTATCTCTCTATTTTTTTCCTTCTATCTCTTCTCCGCTTTTCCATCTCTGTTATTCTTCTTCTCTTTTGCTTTGTCTTTTGATTTTAATTTCCTGCATTGTAATAGAAATCATTAGTATATGAGGGCCTATTTTTTATATAAATTTCAACCATAACGTAAGGTTAGTGAAGATCATTGGAGACGAGGGCCTAATTTAGTCACCTCTAAGGAAGACTAAAATGTCGAAAATTCATGAGATGGTATTATTTCTTTGTAGGGGACAACCTTAGGGGACCTGAGGTTGTCAATAGAGCTTTTTTATGGTGTGTCAACTACGCTAAGGATTTACTAACATCTCTAGGCTGAATAAGCTATCGAGAAAACTACTATAAAGGCTCCGTATGCTAACTTGTGTGCATTGACTATGGGATCTAGACTTGTCCCAGGGTTCTTTGGCTAGATAAATTTGGCCATATGGGATGTCAAAATTCAAATAGTTAGGTGAATACAAAAACATGTCGATGTGTGAAAATGAGTATTTTGTAAAGGCACTTCTAATTAGCCATGGATTAATGGATTGCCTTACTAGTGTTAGGCATTGACGATTGGCATGCCAACGAGTTTTACGTTAAAATTGGATAGAAAGTGATGAGTACAAGGATTGCTTTGTAAGGTATATGAATGACTCAATAATTCAAAGGGATCTAGGAGAGCTCCTTTCTAGAGAGTATGTTTTGAGAGGACTGTAAGTTGTACATGAACACGTGGGCAAGCTAGAAGATTTACATTGCAAATAGGCGAGTGTTTTGGTATAAAATGCAACATAACGATGCGTTCAAGTGATTATACACTAGTAACCACTCTGAATAAATATGTAATCGACGTTGTCTAGACTCATAATAAGAGGTAGTGAAATATAGAAAAACTAATGCTGCATTGGGATGCAAAACGAGCTGAAACTCGTAGTTCATGCACTACCCGTGCTTTTTTGGATCAAGCTTCTTTTGCTCGAGTCGAGCTAAATCCCGACCAAAAAAAATGATGGCCGAGTTGAGTCGACCCATATTTTTTTATGAATTTTAATTTTTTAAGAAATAATTTTTTTTGCACTTTATACTAATGTTGACATGACCCACCACGAGTAACATTAGTGGACCTAAATGTGGCTTGCGCCAATGATGGATATCAATTAAAAGTAAGACCCACCATCAAGGCAACTAGAAGCTGTAACTTAATTTAATTTCTTTTAAGAAAAATCTTGACATTCTCTCCTTTATAACTTAGACTAAGCTAATCTGTAATCAAATGCGCAACAATCCCAACAATATACTTTTTTGGATGTGGCTTATTGAGCGATGAAAATACTTATTAATTTATTTGGCTATTTTCGAAGTTTATCGAAGCAATGTCCTCCCAATGAGCCCCATGAGTGATTATTAATAATCAAGATGCGGCCATTGCTAGAGCCGTTGGTGAGGTCTTTCCTAACACAGTTTATAGATTATGTTTGTCTCATATTCTGAACAAGCTCTCAGAGAAGATGAGTCTTGTGCTACATAAGGAACAATACTACAGCCTGGCGAGTATCATTAAGCAGTCGAAGTCCCCAGATGAGTTCAAAGCCCGTTAGGCTAATGTGGTGGAAACCTGATCTGGGTGGGAACGAGTTGCTTGCCAACATGTATGAAATAGAAGTCGTTAGGTACCTATGTACGTGAAGAACATATTCTCTGCCAGCACACTGACTTGAATGAGGAGTCTCGTATGAAAACAACATTTTCCATTGAAACTCAGATGATGCATATTTATACAAAGACAATTTTTTCTGTCGTTCCAAGAGGAATTAGGTCAAAGTAGCTACTACATTTGATCAAAGAAATTAGTACAGGAGGGTGTCAAAATGTATGTTGTAACGCATTTTTAGACTTGAAAAACATCACATCGCTAGCGTGAGTTGACCTATTTCATTGCCCTTAACTTCATAGCATTCAGTTGTAGAACATTTGAGTTCGAAGGATATCCATGTCAACACATGCTTGCATTTATGATCAGAAAATATGTGATGTTGTTACTAAACCAATACATTGTAGATCGGTGGACACAAAATGCAAAAACAATCCTTGTCTTTGAAACTACGATGGAATCAACGAGTGGTCAATCACTGATTTCTCAGCATGAGATGATGGCACACAAGGCATCAGAGTTGGTGGGAGAAGGTATTTTAACTGACCCTTCTACCACATTACTAATAGCTGGATTTTAGACCTTTAAAATATGTGTAAAAGGTGTGGATGATGGAGGGGATGTGGGAATGATTAGGTAGGGTTACGAGCAAGAGTAGCGATGGTACCTAACTCATAGTTGATCCAACACCAGTTATGACAAATGGTCGTGGAAGACATTGAAGTCATCCAAAGAGATTGCCATGTCTCAGTCGAAGGGAAATTGTGGCGTCTATGGTCACAGTGGACATGACAAAATAACTTGTTCGACCTTACAGTTGAGGAGATGGTGGACGAGTCGTATCATTCACAGTACTCTAGGGATGAAACTTAGGAAGATAGGTACACAAGTATTGCTAGCAATGTTTATGGTACATTCAATAACTTCGATGAAGATGATTACGATTAAATCAATTATTGTTGTACCTGTTCAACATAGTTTAGATTATATTTTAAGCAAATTTAACTAATTTATAAAAGGACTATTTCATTTTTTATTAATATATATATTGTGATGTTATTATAAATATCAAACAAAATTTACGGTATTATTATGAATATCCAACGAAATTTAATATATATGTAAATATATTACAATTTATTACAATAAAATAGAAGACAGAAAAATACATTACAAAAAGGACCAAACTCTATGATAAAATCAGTAATATAAATATAATCATATAAATATAAAATAAAACAAGACAAGACAAATAAACAAGACAAAAATTGTAAAATAAATAAATAAATAAATAAAGTTGTTTGCTGAGCATTTGACAACTTTAGATGAAGCAAAACTCATATAGCCCCTGTTTGATATCAATTATTTTGAAAAATATGTTTGCAATAGTAAAATTTTTAAGAATGTGTGGTTAAAAGGTACGATTTTTTTATTTATGTGTAGATTATTTTATTGATAAAACATATGGTTGAAATGAGTTTTTTTTTTTCCTTCTAATAATGAGTACCAAACTAGGTACTTCTCCTGCGCAGGAGAATCAGACTAGTAATTGTTACAATTAGAATATCTTGGACACCATGTGTTTTAAATCTATCTACTTTAGAAGAGACCATGGATAAGTGTATTTTGTCATGCGTTATAAGATTAAAATAACAAGCATATAAGAATCAAAGTAACATTTATAGCAACATTATGTCCTGAATGTAGAGCCTGTTTGGTAATGTGAAAAGTTTTGATTTTTGTAATTTTTTTTGTTTTTTGATGGATGTGTGGTTTAAAAATATTTGAAAAGACAAAAATGATGGGCTTGACTAAGAATGGATGGTTGGGATTGAGTTTGAAAATTGTGAAAAAAGTTTTACCTTTACCAAACAAGCACGTAGTTTCAATATAATAAGAAATAATATTTTACTATCTGTTTGTTAAAATTCTTGTGTTCAAAAACATGTTTTTTTTTTGGGAAGTAATTTATATGATTGAAAAGTGGAGAGAGAAAATGTGTGTGATTAAAAAGTTATTTGGAGAATTGTATTGTATGAATTTATTTTTAAACAAATTTGCCAAACAAAAGCTTACATGCCTTTAGTCAAATTATATTGTGCATGCAATTTGTACATATTGATTTACCTAGTAATTTACCAATTTGTGTGTTGGTACAATTGTAATTGTTGATTTTGGAAATGATATGATGGGTAAAGTGATGGATGTTTGCCAAGTATGTTGTATGTAACTCAATCGATAAGTTATTATGTACAAGTAGTATGATTGTATTGAAAAACATTGCACGTGCAATTATGGGGTTTTGTTAAAACTTAAAAGTAAAACTATGAAAATATAATCAAATAATTTATTTATTTATTTATATTATAACAATGAGGTAAGGTAGATTTGAACCTTGGACCAAGTTAAGAAAAGGGGCACTGGAGCATATCTCACTAGAGATGGCAAAAAAATTTGATCCGATTCGTTGATTCGTCGATCAGACACGATTCGATCCGAAAATATCCCTATTCATGGATCGACAGATCGGATTTGGATCAGGGGTGATCCGTCTGATCCACGATCCGATTTATTTTTTAAAAAGTTAAAAAATATGTAAAAAAAATTAATTATTAAATCTAAAATATATAATCTTTTATAGAATTTAATACAAAATCTTTAATTCTATATGTATGTAATGTTTTGTTGTGTTGAGTTAGGTGAATTAGATATTATATTAGTTATTTTATGAATTATGTATTGATTTGTTTGTTGTTAACGGAAATATATTACGAAAACTTCTTAATGCATATTTTGATCTGATCTGATCTGATCTGATCCGATTCAAAATTTTCGTAGAGAAAATTTGGATCCGCGCCTATCCGCTCCATTGCCTCACCACCAGGACACCCATGAATACCTAATCGAATACCCAAAAAAGTAATAAATTGCAGAGATACTCTGTTTGTTAAAAGTTTAATGTTTAAAAACATGTTTTTTTATGTTTTCTAGGTAAAATGTGTGGTTGGAAGGTGGATATAGAAAATATGTGTAGTTAAAAAGTGATTTGAAAAATTATGTTGTTTAAAAACATGTTTTTTCAAAATTTACCAAATAGAGGCTAATTTGAAATAAAATAAAGTTTAAGAAAAATTGCAGCCACGATCCTAAACTTTTTCTTTTTTCACATACTTTACACAAATCTTCACTTTATGTCACCCACAGTCCCAAACCTTTAATTTAGTCACGGAAGAATGACAAATGGATGAAAAACATCCAAAATTCTGTTAGTTGACTTAAAATTTGATTTTAACCAAATTTAAAAACGGTAATATAGTAACTTCGAGTTTTTAATATAAACAAATTCAAATAATTAAATAAAAAAGGAAAAGAAAAGAAAAGAAAGAAAAAAAACTATTCACCCCACCCCACCCCTCCCCTCCCCTACCCCTCCCCTCCCCTCTCCTCTCCACTCCAATCAGCTCCAATTGTTTTTTCTAAACGTATTTCCAAAATTAAATCTTCTTGTTGATATGAAAATCCAAACTTAAGTCCATCCGTTCCATTCCAAACAACTTTATTTATTTGATTAGATTAAAATTAACATTTCTTTCAAATAAAAAAGAAAGATCCAAAACCCTCACCCCTTCTCACTCACAAGTCCACCATTTTCAAGAGTTTGAGCAAAGAATAAAAGAAATGTCTTCAACTGTTAGTGGGTTTTTATGGGTTTTCTCTCTTCTGTTATTCCTCACTACTAGTCTCCATGTATTCAATGTGAGTATACATAGAACCCATAAATATTGTTCTTGACCTCGTGCTTGTTTTTTTCTCAATTGGTTCTTGATTTTGTAGGCAAATGTTGTAGAGAATGTCACGGCGGCGGATATGGTGCCGCTAATCGAGCCTGGCAAGGCGGAGATGGTGTTGATGTTGAACGAGACCCAGAGGAAGCTTGGGAGTTTTCAGATTTGCAAACTTTGCACTTACTCTAGTGGTAACTCCAAAATCCAATTGATGGCTATTAGAGTCGTCGATTTTAAATAGCTATCAAAGGCGATGAGGTGGGGTGGAAGGTGAATAGTTTTTTTTTTCCTTTTCCTTTTTCCTTTTTTATTTAATTATTTGAATTAATTTATATTAAAAACACAAAGTTACCATATTACTCTTTTTAAATTTAAATTTGGTCAAAATTAAATTTTAAATCAACTAATAGAATTTTAGATATTTTTCATCAATTTGTCTTTCACACGCGATTAAATTAAAGGCTTGGGGATGTGAGGGGTACAAAGTGAAGATTTTAGATAAAGTCTGCAGAAAAAAAAAATTATTTGTGACCGTGGTTGCAATTTTTTTTCCTAAAGTTTAATTAATGATGACTGTCGGTCAAAAAAGAATGAAATGGCGTCGTTTCGAAGCAATAGCTATGCATTTTTGGTTTCCAACAAACATAATTCAAACAGAAAGTAATCAAACTCTCCAAAATTTGGTTGGGCATCAATTTTTCTTTTTCATATTTTCTGTGATTTTATCCAAAAAAAAAAAAAAAAAGCAAAAAAATATAGAATACATTTTTCTGTGTTTTTGCCGGAATTTGAATGGCGGAGAAATCTGATGAAGAAATAAAGCCTGAAATAGAAGCAGCAGCTACTGCCGTAGAACAACCGAACGAAAGCGGCGGCAGTGGCGGAGGAGGATGGGGAGGTTGGGGCTTTTCTCCATTATCTTATCTCTCAGATCTGCAGAAAGCCGCCACTGTTGCTGCCGAAGAGATCTCTCGCAATGTCTCTCTCTCTCTCTCTCTCAAACAAATACCGATTTTTTTTTTTTTTTTTTTTCTAGAGATACAGTTTTGACATATAATATTGGTTACGATTTCTGTGTGCATGTTTATGCATTTTGATATGTGTTTTGTGGTTGCGACTGAGTTAAATTTGACGGTTTCCTATGATTTTTTTTTGGGAGCTTAAGAGCTTGATCTTGTAGTTGATTAAGATATAGGCTTATCTTAGATTGAATTAAACTAACGTTGTATTAAACTCTGAACTCTGAAGTTCTACCATTCTTGAAAATTTATTGCACCTGATTTCAGTCTGCTTTCATTTATGTGAGCCCTTTAAATTAAATCGAAATTGGATAAATCTGTAGAGCTCACTGAAATAGAAGCAGCAGCTACTGCTCACTGAGTTATTAATCATCAATCTTTTGGGCTTTTTTGATTAATGCATTCATAAAAATAAGATTTCTGATGTCGCTGGAGAGTAATGGGTTGTTGTATGTTATGTAAGATTGTTGATTTCGTTTATTTATTGGCCCAAAAATGCACTTGATCTAATTGTTCTATCATCTTAAATTTTTCCCTTTTATTCTATCATATTCCATATATCTGAAAAGGTTGTATCCATCAGGATTTCTTTATTATCAATATCATAGACTGGATTTAATCAATCGAGCAAAAGCTAAATTGCTCCATGATACACAATAAAGCATTTTAAACAAAAGTAAGTTTTAGTTCTAGCAATACAATTACGACATTTTTTTTAGTGGTTTATTGCTAGTTGCTACTATAAAATCATAATATCTGATCATATTCTAATAACTTTATTAGGTGACTCTGGTTTTGTAGCATTTGACCTTTTAAAAAATTTGATGTTCCAGACATAAACCTTAGAAAGAAGTTGCTGATTGAGCTGGTTCTTATACATTACTCTAATAAAGAAGAGCGATTTAGGGTTGGATACCAAAAATATTTTAATGCCACCTTCATAAATGGTTAGTGAAAATGTGACTTGAAAATTACCATGTTTTCTTTCCCTCTCCAACTAAGTAAAAGTTATTATACATAAATTACTACAGGATTTCTTTATGTTTAATTTTTTTTTCTTTTTTAAATAGTGGAATGCATTCTACTGAATTTGTAGCAGAATTGATAATTGTTTGAGATCTTCTCTTATGAGTTCAGGCTGTTGAGGTTGCTAAGACAGCTGCAAAGGGCATTACAGATAAACAAATGCCGGCTGAAGATTCTGAGTCTTTGAAGGAGGATGAAACAGAAGCATCTGCAAATGAAGAGGAAAGTGAAGATGAGAATGACAAGCATCGTAAGGTGGCTTTGGATAAACTGGAAAAAGCCAGTGAAGATTCACTCCTTGGCCAGGCAATTCCTAGCAATATGATAGTGTGAAATGTGTTGTTTGCATTTTGATGCATAATGTGTTACTTCACTTATGTTCGCAAGCATCTTTCTCCCCTCTCCCGCCATCCATAGCATTTCCATGATACCTTTTGCTCCTCGTTTCTTAGAATTTTCGAGAGTGGGAAGACATTCTCATTTCTCATATCATGCATTAAACTATTGGATCTGCTCTACTTTTACCTTGAATGAGTTTGTTGCAGCAACATGATTTGGATTTTATGTAAAGAAGTAAAACTCAAGAATTTTAAAGCATTAATTGAATATGTAGAATTCATTGATTATAAAACATGCCAACTCATCTTCTCATATAGGCATTGGCATAAGAAAGGTGAACTAATTGACTTCTAACAATCTACTAACCATCTCCCAAAAGGAGAAATAAGACTCTGTTTTTTAAAAGTTTTATATTTAAAAACCTTTTATTATTATTATTATTATTATTATTATTTTGAGGTAAAATGCGGTTGAGAAGAAGAGAGAGAAAATATGTGTGGTTAAAAAGTGGTTTGAGAAATTGTGTTGTTTAAAAACATATTTTTTTAAAGTTTGCCAAATAGAGACAAAATCTCTTAATGTATAATATAATACTAAAAACCTATTTGGCTATTCCTTGTAGAACTAAAATCCTACTAATAAAAAAACTAATACTCGCTCTGTCCCACAAAGATATGCTTGTTTTCCTTTTTTGTTTGTCCCACGAAGATAGGCCACTTTCCTTTTTAAGAGTATATTAACGTCTTCATTTTCTAATATACCCCTATTTAATATACATTGTTATCAACAAATATGAACAACTCATTATTTAATGTAGAGGTATATTAGATAGAATGTAGGTAAATTTATAGTTCCTACATATATTAATTATGTTTTCTTAATACGTGTGAAAATAGAATTAAGCCTATCTTTGTGGGACGGAGGGAGTACATGAGAGTTGAATCGTGAACATGAGATGTCCAACTTGCGTGAACTAATTCAATATCCGTCATCAAGTGCTGATTTGCTTCGTTATGTGTAGGGCCTGAAGGTTTTTGATAACTCCGTAGAATCTTTTACCTCTGGCGCTTGGCAAGCATTAGGGAGTGCATGGAAAGAGGGTGCCACTTTAGTCCACAAGTAAGTTGAATAGTACATAATATTTCAATGTGGTACATGGAAATCCACAGTTGTGCCTGGAATTAAAAGAGTATTATAATGATTATATCAAAAGTGCAAGTTAGACATATTTTATGGAGCTTGCTAACTAAATTTTTTTAAAATTGAAAACCCACACCTTATTGTTTTTCATAATTTTCACTTGATACATAACGTCCCCTTTTTAGGATTAGTGAAAAAATAAAATGAAACAATCTAGGGTTTGATTTGGAATCTCCTAATTATTATTTGCTAGGCCTTCACTAAATGTGTAGAAGCCTTCTTGCTGTTCTATTACACTCTAATCAACCGACTTTATCGAGGATGATTACTTTTTTTAGGCCAAGAAGTTGATAGCGAGATCTCGAATCAACTTACTGGAGAATCATGTATGGAAGATATTTCAGCGTTTAATATATTTAAGCTTTGTGAGTTTAATATGGAGATGGATGATACAGGTAACTTGTAGAGCTTGACAGGTAGATTATGCATGGAAAATCAGCCTCTATTTGGCAAAAGCAAAAAAAAAACATGTTTTTAAACAACACAATTCCTTAAATAATTTTTTAACCATACATATTTTCTCTCTCCACTTTTCAACCACACATTTTACCTAGAAAACATAAAAAACCATGTTTTTAAACACCAAAATTTTAACAAACAGAGTCTCAAATGTCTTACCCTGAATGATCCTAGAAAATGAATTTATTGAGGCCCGAACCAAAAAAAATATCCAGCTGTGGATGATGATTTTCAGATTCACACTGTTCAGAACAATGCTTGCCTTGTCTTGCCTTGTATTTATTGAAAATTTCAAACTCAGCAACCTCAGTGCTGGGTTTGTTTGAGAGGACATTACACAATAGCTGAAAATCGTTTATCAATGGTTTCTGCAATGCATTTATATATGCTATTTGCATTTTCCTTTTTGACTTTCCTGCTATCCCAACTCCCAAGTTAATTCGTCGCTCTTTTTTGTGTTATTTATTTGGTAAAAGAAAGTGGTTTATAAGAGGGAGAAAATGTGTAACACCCTAAATTCCAAATCTTAAACCTAGGCGTGTTAACTTTCTTTACTTAAATGCGGAAAAGAAATCATTTAAAACCTCAACATTTTCATTTTTCTATTATAAAATTTTACAAAAATTTCGGCAGAGTCTCCTCTATAAATTAGACATAGCTAATTTGTAGAGGGACATCAAAACCATTTTAAAGTACACATCTCAACTCATTCAATCCCAAACATCATCAAAACCATTTCAATAAGTCCCAAACTCCTCAACAATATAATTCCAAGTAAATAAACTTTAGCAAATGAAATAAGAGATAATTTAACCTCTAATACTACACTCATACTTATTCAAAGCTAATTTCAACCAAACAATTAATAATAATATATGAATTAAGGAATAATTAATGAGAAACTTAAATAAATTCTAATTTAACTTTATTTTCAAAGGTTGAAGGTGGGTATAGCTTGAGTCTGTCACCGAGTGCCCTCTTCGTCTCATCTAGCTTTCATCACCTGAAATATTGGGGAGGAATTGGAGTGAGCTAAAGCTCAGTAAGTAAACTATGCACGTGATGCATGCTCATGACATGAAATGCTTTAAACAATTCGAAATATGTATTCCCATTTACTTTACTTTTCAAGACTTTCATACTTTTCAAACTTTCACTTAAACATTTCCAAAACTTTAACTTCATTTCCATCGTGAGCTCACTTAGTGTATCTTCTAGCCAATCAGAATGCAGTGGGCACTTTTCTTTATTTGGAACCAGGTTATCACTTTTCCACCGCATAGCGGTTTAAAATTTGCCACCGCCAATCGGTTTAGCAATCGTCACCGCAAAGCAGTTTAATATTTGCCACCGCCAATCGGTTTAACAATCGTCACCGCAAAGCGGTTTAATATTTGCCACTGCCATCCGGTTTAGCAATCGTCACCGCAAAACGGTTTAATATTTGCCACCGCCAAGTGGTTTAGCAATCGTCACCGCAAAGCGGTTTAATATTTGCCATCGCCAAGCGGTTTAGCAATCGTCACCGCAAAGCTGTTTAATATTCACCACTGCAACAACGGTTTTATTCGGGTACGCCGGTCCCTCGCGCCCCATTTCCCACTCGCACCTTTCATGGCATAGAAGTACACCCATTCTTTCTAAAAAATCTTGAGATACATAATTTTTGAACAAACTTGCATCTTGACACATTTCTATCACTTAAAAACATTTGACTTCCCAAATTTCGATGTCAATGCATGCTTGATGATGCAATGACATGATAACGTGCATGCTCGAACATTCTTCTTAATAACATATACTTTCATCAAGTAAACAAAATTCGTCAAAGCAAGTTGCAAGACAGTCATTTACACATTTCACATTTGCATTCAACTTTAATAAAAATAGGGGGAAGTTTACTTACCTAACATCCTTAGTATTTAACGTTATCTTGACTTGCAAGTGGAAGAGTCTCAGATGCCCGTCACGTCAATGTTTTCAATAATCCTAATTTATATCCATTCATTAAATAAAATATACTTTTAACTCGAAACGCATTTGAAATTCTTTTTAATGCTAACCAAATCCCAACGGAGATGAGCACTTCTATTTGATTTGTAATTCAACTCAAACGGAATTTAAGCTAAGTCAACATACCATAATAGTAACTAACAATAAAATTTTAGTTCAAAACACAATTACTATCCTTTTAAAACTAACAATACTCCTAACCAAAGTTTAAACTTCAATTTAACCTAATGTGACTTTCCGTTTAGATTAAAGCACACAAAACCAGAAAAAAGTCTATCATGTTTCCAATTCATAAGATCATTAAATTTTAAATCTCTATGTTGCATGAGAAATCTGAACTTACCATTAAACTCCCTTATAAAACTAAAACCAACCAAAACATGATTTCTATTATTTCTAAATTCTAGGAAATGTATATACAATTAGCATGTTATTTATGTATTCACATCCACCCTTTCCACATAAGAAATCTATATATATATATATATATATATATATATATATATATAAAACTCAACAGTAAACTGAATTTCAATAAATTTGAAATCTGAAAATGCACATTATACACCTCAAACTTTGTCCAAACATTTAACTAAGCCACTAATAAATTAAGTGACAAAAATATCTGAAATTAGTTTTCATAGTTTGGAAATCTAAAACATATCACACATACATACAAATACCTATCACTCAATGTAAAAATCACATATATGTATACACACATCATTATATACATGTTTTCGAGTGTGTGTTGTGTGCAGTCCGTGGGTATGAGGAGCTCGAGCATCTGCGTTCGAGAGGGAGGGGAAAAAGGGGTCTCACCGTGGTCGGGTGTTGGCGACATGGGGTCGGCGGTGCGGGCTATGGCAGCAACGACGGTAGCAAGAGAGACAATGGCCGAGGGTGAGAGTCAAGTGTTCTTGCGTGAGAGAGAGAGTGAGAGAAGTCCGATAATGAAGTTAGATTAGGTTAGGTTTAAATTTAACCTTTTGGAATTTGCAATTTGGCCCCTCATTTCTCTCTATGCACATAATTAAGTCCCTAAGTTCTATTTACTCTCCAATCACCACCAAACTACCTCCAACTTTACACAATAAAATTAGAAAAATAGCATGCTTAGGCAATAAGACAATTAATCACATAGAATTACTCGTAACAATATATGAACTTTCTAATTGATACATTGATCAAGACGGCATTCAAGTCCTTCCACTGCAAAATAATTCAAATCATTGACATAAAATTTATCAAATTTAAAATTTATAATAACATTAATATAAATGTCACGTGGAATTTAAAGATGCATGTAACAAACAAAAACGGTATTACAAAATATGTGTGGTTAAAAAGAAGTTTGAGAAATTGTGTAGTTTATAAATTGATTTATAAACAAAAAAGATTTTTTTACCAAACGGATGCTAGGTTTGTGATACAAGATTATGTTTTTAACATTGTTTACCAGAGGATCCTTGTAGAATTTCACTCGCCCCTGTAATGATAAAACCATACTGAAGTTATAATCCTGGTCAAGTTGAAGTTTTCTTGTTTTAATACTTTGGTGCTTCAAAGACATCTCTCACTTTCTTTAGGCTCGAGAACTCTGCTTCAAATTTTGCTGAATCCATTCAGCAAGGCAGTCAACCTGGGGAAGCTGGCTATGTAGTACCTTCTTTAATAGAGGTCTGCTCCTGTTTTTTTTTTTTTTTTTTTACTCTTTTCCTGAGTTTTAGTATCAGTCCTTAGTCTTGCCCTTGCCGAACAGACTGGAAAAGCTTTTACAGCCAAGGGACTGCAAGTTCTTGAGGTTGTTGGTAAAGAAACTATGGACCTTTTGATTACAGAGACTGGTCTTGAATTTGAGAAAAATAAGAAGGAATCTGAGGGGAAAATGGAGGAGGATCAATTGTTTGAAGATGTTACATTTGATCGATGCTTTTATATCTATGGAGGTCCAGAGCAGTTGGAGGTGACATGCATATTTTCAAAATAGCCATCTCTTCTTTTAATTCTGGATTGATTACTCAAACTTTAATCTCATGATGGCTTGCAGGAGCTGGAATCATTGTCTAACCATTATATACTGCTATATAACCGAAGAAAGGCTAAGCTCTCATCTGAACAAAAATCCATCTGTGATGAAAAGCTCAAAGAGGTTGAATACATTTTTGACTTGGGTGCTGAGCTTGATGGAAGTGGCACTGAGTCAGAGAAAGGGAAGAAAGTGGAGTCTGGAACTGATTACAGCATCGATGAACTGAAGAACTTACACGATTCAAGCATTCGCAAGGCTGCTGAACTTGCTGCAGGGTAAATTTTTACCCTGAGTATTCTTTTCTTCTTTTGGTATAATTACTTTTGAAGTCCTCTCATCATTTTGAATGTCGAGTGGGTGCCACATGTGCATGAAATTATTGTGGTTAAGTGCAATCTTATCAAATTTTTATACAAGTTGCATATTGTATAATTGTATCTGATTATTTATCAAAACAGCAGATGAGAAAATGGTTCATTTCATCGGCTCGATATGCACCTGAACTCTTGACTCTAGCATGAGCGAGAGTGTGCTTTTGGCTTAAAGCTAAGGTGGCGTTCTGTTTGTATTTTATTTTGTATTTTCATTTTCGAAAATGTTTTGTGTTTTGTGTTTTCATTTTTGTTTTCAAATTTGCTGAAAACGCGTTTGGTTTGTCATTTCTGAAAACTGTTTTTGAAAATGAAAAGTTGGAAAACACGTTCTGTTTGAAATTTTGCAAAACACTATTTAAACTATTTTTAATTAATTTGATTGCAGAATACTAGCTACTAACTCCAACTCAATTTTCATTTCACAATACACTAAAAATATGGTTACATACAACACACTAATGTGAGCATTAAGAGTCTATATTAACACAGCTTGGTCAGGTTCGGGACTTGAGAAAGTCTACTTCTATTAAAATTCAGAAAATGCAAGTTCTTTCAAAACCACTAGAGACCATTTATCATTGCATTTTTTGAAATATAACAATAAGAATTCTCATTTAATTTTTTTTTTTTGGTAATGTTGATATTGAATTCAATAAAACTTTATTTAAACTAAGTTCCAAGTTAGGATAATTCTAAAAAAAAAAAAAAAAAAAAAAAATATTTATTTAGGCTTAGTTCCAAGCTAGGATAATTCTAAAAAAAATAATAAAAAAATAAAAACTTTATATTAAGCTTAGTTCTAAATTAAGATAATTTAAAAAAAAAAAAAAAAAAAAAAAAAAAAAAAAAAAAAAAAATCCCAAAATGCGTTTTCCGCGTTTTTGACATTTTTTGTCGAAATACACACAAAACGCCCAAAACGATGTTTCGGGCGTTTTCCGTTTTGTGTACAATTTTTTTTTTTGTTTTCCAAAATGCGTTTTCGAAAATGGTAAAGAGAACGCGTTTTTAACGTTTTCGAAAATAAAAAAACTGAAAACGACCTCAAAACAGCAAAGAGAACGGGGGCTAAACTTCTGTATACTTGAGATGAACTCTCAATTTTTTGCAATTAGCATTGCAGTTTTAACTGTCTTGCTGTCTTTTTTATTTTTGCCACTGTTGATGACTATGAAGTATGAGAGCATTTATGGTTATCTAGACTAAAACTTTTGGGAAATCTATACTGATTAAAGCTCAAGCTTAAGTATGCAACCATATCATGCTTGGTTGCGTGTTTAATTTGCTTCTACCTTTTACGCCTGCATTATATATGGAGCTAAAGATACCTGATCTGTTGCAGTTTTACAAATGCTGTGGCTGGACTTGCTCCAAATGACATACTTCAAAGAACTGTTGGGAGACTTGATTCTCTTCAATCAGAGGGTGTTCACGTAAGCAGATGATTTGGATTTTTAGAAACTAAGCCCCTGTTTGGTATGGATTAAAATCAGATTTTTAACAAATTTTGACAAAAGTTGATAAGATGTGTGGTTGAAAAGTTGTGGGACCCATAAAATATGTGGTTGAGATTGATTGTTGACTTTGTCTTATATTAAAATCTAGATTTTAATCGGTTCCAAATATGGGCTAAATTTCTTGTCATTAAAAATTTACATAATTTAAATTGTTTTGAAATAGATGTATAATTGATCTAAAACCTTTGGCTGTCTGTACAGAGACTTTCGGAAATGTGCTGCTTTGCAATGACTCAACTTCTGTTGCTTGGGAAATCCATGATATCTAAAGCTAACAAAATTCAAGACAGGGAGATTGATGAGGACACACTGAATATTGATTGGCCTGAGGATTCTGTTGAAAAAGCTAAGATTATCAAAACAATGGTGCAATCCCTGACTGTAAATGTGGAAGCAGTTTCAAAAAGTTTTATTACAGGTATGCTTGTTTTGTATTTATGTGTTATTAAGTGGTTATAGTTGAAGACATGCTTTTTGTGAATGTGGAAAGTTCCATCTGGATGTTTGTACTTTCTCAGTGGTAACAACGAGTTTTGTTCTTCTATTTTATTGAAAGGTCGATAAGAGAGAACCTCATATATGCCCACATGCATATTCAGTATATGCTTTCTCCTAGGGCTGGCAGGTGAGGAGCATCTTTCTTGTTCCGGCCCTTGTGTGGGTTGGTTTGGGGAGAGTTTTTGTGCACGTAGTTTCAGATTATCATCTTCCACCGAGGATGCATTTTTGGTGGGAGACTGATTAGTGATGTTTATAATATTGATATTGGAAACAGCATATTATTACTGTTCTTCTTGGAAAAGTTTGGACACCAAAATTGTTCATATTAAATTATTTTCAGGCCGAATATCTCCACAATCTAATACATTATAAACCCAGTAGCTCCTTTATGAAGTCATGATGATTTTGGTGTCTTTTAATAATACTAGTTTTGGTACGTGCTTTGCACAAATATTGCTAGTATTTTCCTATCAGAGAAGTTTCGAATAATGATTTCTTGTTTGATACTCTCCTTGTCTCATAAAGATAGATTTATTTATATTTATACCGAGATTAAGAAAATATAATTAATATATGTTGGAAATATAAATTTGCTTGCATTTTACCTAATATATCCCTACATTAAATAATAAGTAGTTCATATGTATTGATAACAATGCATATTAAATAGGGTGTATTAAAAAAATTAAGACAATAATATAATTTCAATGAAGAAAGTAACCTATAATCTGGGACAAATCAAAAAGGAAAACGAAAGAAAAAATTAATGAAAGATGAAATACATTGCTAATTGATCATTTTAAATGACTAAAAGTTTTGCTACAGTTTAGTAATTCGAAAATAATGTAACAAAGTATTGTGTGAAAGCTTTACATCAACATTAAGATATTGCTATTACGACTTTATTTGAACTCTCTTAATTAACTTAACGGGAAAAAAATAATTAACACAAAATGATAAAAATAGGAAAATAAGGTCTCCATAAAGATGTCCAAGGTAATCTTTGGATAGGTGACAGGATAGTGCATTAAATTTAATTGTTGTCCGCATAGTGTTTAATTGGATGAATAGTGCCTAAATTTAATTGGATGAATAGTGCCTAAGTTGATGAGAAATCTGGGCAATTTGCTTGCATAATGTTTAATTGGATGAATAGTACATTCAATTGTTACCCGCGTAGTGTTTAATTGAATGAATAGTGTTGAGTTGATGGGAAATCCGGGCAATTTGCCCGCATAGCGTTTAATTGGATGAATAGTGTTTAATTGCAATTGTGCCTAAATTGGATGAATAGTATTTAATTGTAATTTGAATAGTGCCTAAATTGGATGAATAGTGCTTAATTGCAATTGGATGAATAATAGTGCATCCAATTGTTGCTCGCATATATTGTTTAATTGGATGAATAACATTTAATTGCAATTGGATTGGATGAATAGTATCAATTCACATTCAATCTTTTATAAATAGTAAGATAAGATACACAGCTTTAACTTCGTAGTATCGTGATGACATAACTTGGTTTTATCAATCTTAGCTGTTTGAACTCGCCTCTCATTATGGCACGTAAGCATGAAAGAAATGGTTCTCCTCCTGTTCGTAATTGCTTTAATTCTTTTTCCAGCAGTGAAAAATTCATTTACAATGACATTAATCTCCTCAGGCATATCAGATGTAGCAGAAGCATATTTGGCTGCCATTAAAAGTGTTACTGCTGATTCACAAAAACTCCCGGAGAAATCGGTTCAGAAGAAAGCCGATATGTATTCTGAAAGTCTTCGCACAGGTCAAAGTTCAGCGATCGAGAAAATTCAGGATGGGCTGCAATATTTGTCATATGTAGTTCTCTTTACTTCAGTACCGGCTGCTTGAGAGCTGAAAATATTTATCTGCAAGTTTCATACACTGATAATTTATCGTTACTAGTTTCTGTATGTAAATATTGGTAGCATCATTTGGTTTCTGTTTCAGATTTTATTTTTACACGAAAGGAAAAGTAAAATTTATCGAAATTGACTGTTCATATGTCCCTCCATTTTTGTGAAAGGAAGAACGTAGATCTTTGTATCCCTTATTGAAACCTACTTATGTTTATTAAATAATGCTTTTCATAGTGACCTGGACTGGCTCGAAACTATAGCACACGGCATCCCTTCTCCGGCTCAATTTTGAGAGTACTACGACACCGACTTTGTTTATCTATCCCTTTCCTAAATGGGGGATCGCTAACCCAACCTTTGAATCTCTGGGCAATCTCGATGAAAGTAGAAGCAACTAGATCAACGACGACTTTCCATTTGAATTATGTTAGGAGTTCTTTCGCTTTTGCTAGATCTTGAGAGATGCTACAAGTCCTCCGTCCTAGATTCCACTCGTTGCTTGTTGGGTTGAAGTCACGACTCAAAACTTGGAGCAAGCAAACCTATGGGGTCACTGAAATTAAACTTGAGGAAATTAGAGGTAAGGTAAATTCTCTTTGGTGCAAATAGAGCTTTCTCTGTTCTCTGAATTGTTGGCTTCAGCTGGTTAGGGTTACAATTCATAAAGGTGGGTAGAGATGGCCGATCAAGTGGATTAGCGGCCTTCATCAATCTACTAGTTGAAATTAAGTGAATTTTCTTATATGATAGTACAGTCATATCCTGCTTGTTAATACGCCTATGACGCTTGTCTTGATATTCGTGTCATGGGGTCTAGTATCTGGATCATGATCTGGTTACGTTTGTTATTGGGGATTGATTTCTCTACTTGTTATTTGAGAGTGATTTCTCTACTTGATATTTGGAATTAAATTACCTTATTGTTATATGCCGTTCGGGATAGTAGTTGATTTGTAATATAATCTTAATTAAAAGTCATGTTTTCTTGAAAGTACACGGATTGACACTAATCTTGAATATATGGATTTGACTTGACTTGAATATATGCAAAACATGCATTTAAGATGATCTTGAATATTTGAGTTACACACACATTCACATTGAACCTGGATATATGAGTTTGACTCGACTTAAATATAAGGAGGTTGATTGGTTATATATGCAAAATACATTGATCTTGAATATATGAGTTTGACTTGGCTTGAATACATGAGGATAACTGATGTGGAACGAGATGCGTGGAATTAAACGCCGGAAAGTTCCGAACTCAGGTTGTGGATGGACGGTGAAATCTTGACCCAAATTTCATGACTCGAGGATTGACGATGCGGAATAGAGAACCAAGACTTTCAAAACGCCACAAGGAATTGTCCAATTTCCCTGATAAGTTTCTGATTGTGAACGCCACAAAGATTATCAATCTTTGATAAGTTCGGGATGAACGCCACAAGACTACTAATCTTGGTAAGATCGAGATTGTAATGTGAATTTACACATTTACCAAGTGAAAAACACTCAAATTGTTTATTAAAATCAAAGCTTGAATTGTTACAATCAAGAAAATAGCTTATAAATAATGATAAAAAACTAAACAACTAGGATAGCCGTTAATGAGTTCAAAATAGAGTTTTAATTGGCCTAAAATAACTAAAAATGAAAAGGAAACAAAAATCTGCGAAATTTTGTCCGCGATATAGTTACAGCTGTAATTTATGTTGTCACAGCCGTAAGTTGGTTCTTGTTTAAGAGTTACGGCCGTAAATATGAAAATCCTGAAATTCTTCTTTCTGACCCATAGCTGATTTACGATCGTGAGCTTCACTAGTTACGACCGTGATTTCTTGTTTGGCTTGAATATTTGGATTTTCCCATCAAGCCCACCATGATTCGCATCAATAACTTGTCTATATACAATAACACATGTGCACCATATTATACTCACCGAGCAAGTGTATGCTCATCCCACGATATCTAACCTTTCAGGAAGACATAAAAATTGAAGAGGGTTTGCGAGGATCTTCAGACGGTCACACAAATAGTACTGCGCTAGGTGACGACCTGTGAGTTGTGGATACATCGAATGAGATTTATTGTGTTTGAACTTCTTAACTCGGAATTTTATTATTGACACTATTTATCTAAAATATTTTGAAATCAAGATCTTTTACATTAACTAAAAAATGGTTTAAATATCAATATCTCAAGATCTTTTACATTAACTAGAAATGTTTAAAATATCAATATCGTTACTTTTTAGGTTTTGCTTTAAGTGAAGTGATTTTTAAATCTCAGTTATATGACGTCGTTTACGTCACTAGCTTATGAAAAGAAAAATAAAAATATTTTTACAATTTGTTTTATATGTCACAAATTGGTATCCGAGTTTAAAAATGCCGTTTACATCATATTTTTTTCTCATCCACCTGCATTATATTATATATATTAAAGAAATCAAATCAAATCAAATAATTTGAATTGACAAAACAATATGACACACAAGCATGACTAAAAAACCACAAGGAACTCTAATTAGCTAATAATAATAAGATAAAAAAACAATACAAAAATTTTTACATTTTGTTTTAGGGATATTAGACAATAAATAATTCAAATATTTGGAAGGTAGAAATCATTAAAATATTCTCAATTTTACTTTATGGAACTAAAAAAGAAACAAATCAATATAGCAAATATTGAGTTTTAAGTTTTTTCATTGGCATTATCTTAATTTACCATTTATAAATCCTTCAGTATCAACCATAGCATTGTATTTGTGGCGGTCTATAAATTGAAAATTATTAAGATCAAGAACGAGGTCCTTCTCTCATGGTAGGAGTAAACAACAGAATTATATTAATATATATGAAAGATATGGCACGCTAACAAACAATATTAGTCAAAACAAAATATTAGTTCAAATAAAAATGTAATACATTTTAGTATATTGTATAGAGTCAGAATTATATTAGTTTCAACACAGTGGCATTGGTAGCAATTATTCAGATTCAAGGAAAGATTTTTCTCATAAAGTTAAATAACTGAAAAGTTCCTAAAATTAAAACAAAAACTTTATCAATTAACCACCAAATCCTTAAAGACTAGAGAAAATCAATCTCATTCTCCAATTCCTACTTAGTACTAAAACTATTTCAATAAATTAATAAGAAAATATATAAATTTATTGAGTATCTTAATTTTTATTTTTTTTAAAGCTTCCATTCGTTACAAATTCCATTATAGTAAAGCCAAGAGTTTTACTTTTTTAATTTAAATAACAAAGAACTTAAAATTCTAGTGAGCAGATAGACATATCAAATCGACAATAACAAAAACTAAAATAAAAATCAATTAACCACAGCAATTCATATTTTTCTATATTTTCAAATGTCAAATTAATAAACTTGAACAAAAACTCAGAATCAATAATGTCTTACTTTAAACATTAGACTTCAATGAAAATTTCGTTTCAATCACTAACATAAAAATAAATATTTGTTTTTGAGTTTTTTCTTAGTTAAATTAGAGACTCACTAAATTTAAGTACTATGTTACTATCCCTAAAAAAAAAAAATTCGGATACAAATTCTCCCTTTTTGTCAATTTTGGGCTCTAGAACTATTAAGTTATTAATTAATATATTATATTTTTACTTTAGTTTCAAAGTGAAAATAGAATAAAGCTGGAAGTGAAGTATAGGTAAAAATGAATTAAAATAAGATGAGTTAATGAAGAAAACTTCATGATTATTTTCTTTTATACAATGTTAAAAGACAAGATACCATGTTCCAAACAAACTTTAAAAAGTATATATTCGTATTTGTCATTTTAAGAAATGTTTGTGTACTTTTGTTTGAAAAGTATCCTTGACAAGAAGACTTTAGTATGAATAACTATGGGTAAGTGCTTGAATTTCACGTGAACGAATAAAATATCGGACTTGTAATTGAATATGTGTTAATGCTCGAATTGTCCATAAAAAAAAAAAAAAAAACTTTGCATTAATAACACTTTTATCAATTTATCTCGCTTTTATATGAAATAATTTTATATGCAAAAATACTAAGAAAAATCTCTTAACACGTAATAATTGCTAAAAAAAGGATTGACAAAACACGAATACTAATTTTTAAAGAAAAAGGATTCAATAAATTCATGTTTTTGACATAATTAGCTATTGAATTTCGTGTTGGAATAATAATGTTCATAATGATGCATATTTGTGTGAAAATAGTCTCACCAAGTCTTTTTGTTAAGCGATTGAGTTCTAGTATGCAATTTTGAATATTTAGACAATTATAAGTATAATAAAGATTTGTTCAAAATTCCAATACAACTAACATGGATATGTTAGTGTTCATACCAAAGGAAATCAATTTTGATTTCATTTTTTGTTATAATAGAAAAGAAGCTAAATTTGAATATGAAAATAAAAAATTGAGCTAGAAGGACTCAACTTTAATGAAAGGAAGTTGTGTACAAGAAGATAAAACTAATCATAAATAAATAATACATTTTATATTAAGCCCCTATTTTGGTACCACTATAAATTCAGTTATTAATTTTAATCAAAATGTACATTTAGTTTTAACTACACATTTTATGGATTCACAAATTTTCAACCATACATTTTATCAACTTTTATCAAAATCGACTAAAAATATGATGTTTATAAACACCAAACAGGGGCTAAACATAGCTACCGCACAGACATTTAACGACCTTTTAATTGTTTAAATAACTATCAATAAAGTTTATTTTAAACAACAAGTTATCCATTTTCAATCAAAAAAGAAATTGTATTTCTCATTTTAACACACCTCTATATTTGAATTACCTTTTAAATTGTAATTAAAACATATTTATTATAATTCTTTTAATTTAAATTTTCTCATTTTTTTTAAAAATATTTTATAACTGAATCATGTTAATTAATCCTTTGTAATATAGGAAGTAAAAAATGGTTTTAGCAAAAACTAAAAAAAGGAGTGCAGTGAGAGACGAGGTTGAGCAAGTAATTTCGCAAACGCCAGGTTGCGAGTGGATAATAAGCTCACATGTGATCATCTAGTAGATGCATCTATTAAAATCATAAAATATCTAAATGGTCCACATGGAGGGTGAATGGGCCCACAAATATCACCCTGTATACGTTCCAAAAATATTGGATATTCATACCAAACTTTATTTAATGATGGTCTGATGACCAATTTGCCTTGAGAACAAGCAGCACATGAGAATTCATTACAATGAAGAATTTTCTGATTACTCAATGAATGTCCTTTTGAATTCTCAATAATTCTTCGCATCATAGTTGACCCAGGATGTCCCAACCGGTCATACCAAATTATAAAATTCTTTGGCTCGTTGAACCTTTCGCATAATATAACATTTGATTCAATTGTACTAATTTTTGTATAGTACAAACCAAAAGGTAAAGCGGGTAGCCTTTCAAGTATATATTTCTTACCAGGGACAATAGAAGTAATATAAAGATATTCTTTATTACTTTCTTCGGCAGTCTCAGTATGGTACCCGTTACTTCGAATATCTTTATAACTTAGCAGATTCCTAGATGACTTAGGGGAAAATAAGGCATTTTGGATGACAATTTTTGTTCCTCCACTTAGTACAATATTTGCTTTTCCCCATCCTTTAATAATAGGTGCAAATCCTATTACTGTACCCACATTAGTTGTCATCATTGTCAGATTCAAGAAATATTTCTCATTTCTGAGTATTGTATTTGTTGATGCACTGTCTTCTAAGCAAATATCTCCATCAATGATCTTAGAGCCATTCAATAAATCAGAAGTGTCCATTTCTTCATTAACAAAGAGAAATACAGTTACACACAAAATAATTATATTGAGAAGAAAAATATTATATTATCACACATATTTTTATTAAAAACAACGTGCATAAATTATCAAAAAGTACCGTTAACACACTGAAATACATGAATACATAAAATTACAAGTAATAACTTTTCAATTTCGATCATTATCATGTTTAGTGATGTTCTCATCAGGTTCAATGAAATCATCAATATCGAGATGTGTTACTTCTGATGAGAACTGGTGCGCATTATTTCCTTGAAAAACAAAGTTTGTTTCAACATTTTTTCCTTTCTCATTTTGAGAGGCTCTGTATAATTCAACAAGATGTTTTGCTGTCCGACAAGCACGTGCCCAATGGTCTTTCATACTACATCTATGGCATGAACTGTCTGTCAATCTTGTTGACATCTTTCTTTTCTGGGAACTTTCCCCACTTTCTCCATAATTTGTTCCTCTAAAATTGAAGGATTGTTTATTATGACCATTGTGAGGACGAGCATGATTTTGTCCTCCACGATGCCAAGTGTAGCTTTGTCCTCATCCTTGATCTTGACTATTGCCACGACCACGACCATGACCACGACCATGATTATAACTGCGACCATGGTCTTGTCATTGTTTATTATATGAAATGTTATTCACTTCAGGTAGTGCAGCTGATCCGGTCGGTCAAGATTCGTGATTTTTCATTAAGAGCTCATTATTTTGCTCAGCCACTAGAAGACATGATATCAGTTCTGAATATTTTTTAAAGCCTCGTTCCCTGTATTGTTGCTGCAAGATAACATTCGAGGCATGAAAAGTAGAGAAAGTTTTCTCTAACATATCTTCTTCAGTAACATTTTCTCCGCATAATTTTAATGTGGAAGTTATTTTAAACAATGCGGAATTATACTCAGATACTGATTTAAAATCTTGCAGCCTCAAATGCATCCAAGTATAACGAGCTCTTGACAGTATGACGGTCTTCTGATGGTCATATCTTTCCTTCAAATTGTTCCACAATTCAAGAGGATCCTTGATTGTAAGATATTCTGCCTTTAATCCCTCATCAAGATGATGGCGAAGGAAGATCATTTCCTTGGCCTTTTCTTGATTGGATGCAGTATTTTCTTCTTTTATGGTATCCCCAAGGCCATTAGCTTCAAAATGTATATCAGCATCAAGGATCCATGAAAGATAGTTCTTTCCAAAAATATCAAGAGCTGTAAATTCTAATTTTGTGAGATTGACCATGTATGTAAGACTACAAAATAAAATCAAGTTAAGAAATATAGTTATTTGATGAATGACTAACAAATATAATAAAGTTATAATATGAATATAATGTGCATATAAAATCAAGATAAATAACTTTAATAAATTATCTTTAATTTAGAATGATAAACCCATAAGTTCAAAGTTCATAACAATCCTCGGTGCATAATTCCAAGGTCTATAGCATAAGTTATAATAGTCCAAAGTCCATAAGTTCAAGATCCATAATAGAGCATAGGTTATAATAGTCCAAAGTCCATGAGTCCAAAACCCATAATAATTCAATGTTTTGCAAGGGTACAACAATAATTCGTATTTAGTTAATTCAAATATGGTTATTTAATTGTTTCCATAATATGATATTATATTGATAATTAAAAAGATTGTTAAACTAAAACAAAAATATAAACAAGAAGAAAAATAAATATTTAATATTGTATTATCACATATTATATTTATATCTATTTTTCGTTATCTTTAACTTTAGTTTTAACTTTAATTTTTTGACTAACACACTGTTGACCACAAAATCCGGCTGGACCTTGGACAAACACGTCTCAGCTCCTCCTTCTTGAACACGTGGATCTCCTGCGTACTGTGACAAACAATCAGTTTGCAAAGGGGGCCGAGGTGGCTCCCGTTTGCACTCCGATGCCTAAGTCAGTGCCCATGTCAAATCCGAAGGGATCATTCATGGTCGTGTAGGATTTGCTATGATTTTATAGCTCAAATCCGAGGGGATCGTTCATGATCGTGTGTGATGAAATTCCTTACGCAAGGTTCGGATCCATACTATAGCCGACCTTCCGCCTCAGATTTTCACTCCCTGACGGCCAGGATCGTACCAGCGCGTTTCCTAAGCGGCGCATTTAATTCGGATGGGCTATTGGTATTTATTTCCAAGAAATATATGCACGAAATGGGAGGGGGGTAACACTTCACGGCGCGTGGCATTCACCGTGGTAGCTGAACGGTTTTGTCCCTCCCTCTGACGGATGGCGCTTTGATTAGCCCATTCTCCAAGAAGCATGGGTTACCCATATTAATCATGCGGTTCACGAAAATCAAGGAATTTAGATTGTTGGGATTCCTATAAATCCTTCTTCATTTCGTTATTCCCCCCTTTTACCATTTTCTAAGAGTCTTTTGCAGCAGTACCTTGGCGAAAGCTTGCTCCGTTTCTTTATTTCCTGCAAGTTTCAAGTCTTTTCCTCAAGGGCTTTCTACCCAGCGTCTGTCTTTAACATTCCACAGTTTTTCTTGGCGAATCCTTCGTTCCAGTGCACAATTTCAAGCATTCGCCATCTGAAGGTAAACCTCTTGGTCTCTGTATACACGAAACTTTTCTATTTTTAGTTTCTCATTGTGGGTTTGAAAATTTTGTTTTTTGCACCTTGTTTTTCTTTCTTTAAGTCTCGTCCACCTTTAAAACAAAACAAAAAAAAAATAAAAAATAAAAATGGAAAGAGTTGGGGGAACGGGTTCACAGGAAATGTTAGCGATAGCGATTCCCATCAGAGGTTTCTGCCCCATCTCTTTATCGGTTTTTAGTTCCCGTTTTTTAGGGAACAGATTAAGAGGAGGAATAGGAAAACTAGCGGTATAATTTATTTGAGTGATTCTGACAGTGAAGAAGAGAGAAACCAGAACTACATGGCTCATCTGTCGTCCGAAGAGGAATCTACACTAAAAGAACTTCGAAGCAAACGCGATAGAGACATGGGAGAGAAGGAGCAACGGATTCTTCTTTTGGCCCACAAGATTTTGATTTGGGCAACAGGGCCCCTTTCCAGGCGCATAGAGAGGAGCTGGGGCTCTCAAGAAGAGGAAATAGCCCAGGTCGAAAGTTGGGTGGACCTGGTAAATAAGATATCAGGATATCATGTGGACCCCGATCCAAACCCGGATTCGTGGGAGAGCAGTGAGGTTGCTACCGAAATTCGAGGAGTTGATTTGGCTTGTGCCTCGGCGAAGTTCAGGATGCCAGAAGGGGCCCGTTTAGTACATCCTACACCTTCCTGCCGACCATGCAGTCCTCCTTCAGGCCAAGCGGCTATATGTTACGACGCTTTATCCTGTGATATGAGGTTACCCCTGCATCCATTCTTCAGAGCATTGCTTAGGAGTTATAACCTGTGTCCCTACCAGCTGGCTCCCAATTTCTGGACTCAAGCAGTGGGTACTTGGCTGGTGTGGCAAGAGGTCAACCATGACCATCCCATCCCACTGTACATCATTCATACCTTCTACACCTTGAAGAAATCAGTTAGAAGGGAAAGGGATGTGAGGCCGGACGTCAAGGATTGGTATTACTTGTCTCCTAGGGGGTCGTATCCTCCAGTTATCACTGGTCATCCCACCTCAATAAAGAACTGGAGGAACCAGTGGTTCTGGGTTGCAGGGGAGTGACAAAGCTCTCCTGTGGACCTTTGTCCGGAAATTTCTGTTCCCCGAACCCTTTCCGTTCCTAGTGAGTCTTGCGTTTGCTTTAGTGTCCTTAAGTGTCATGTGTCGCTTGTTTTCATTTCCCACTCACCTTCTTTGGTTGGTTCTTAACATGTTTTTGATTTGCGACAGGGGACACTTTTTCCCGCCTACTCCCTGACGTGGATTTAGCGGCCGTGAGGCGTCTGTTCGCTTACAAAGGTACTTTTCAAGGGGTCATCCAACAAAACAAGCTATTCGTTAAGCACGGTCTTATGAGAGCTATGGGTGAGTTTGCTTTGTTACCGCTTTTATAGCCTCATTTCTATATACCCTTTTTTTTATAGCCTCATCTCTCTTTCTCTTGCTAGGTTCCAAGGACTTTCCAAAAATCTCTCCCCCTTCTCCCCTGCGCTTTTTGGTCAGCTAGCATGTGAATTTCCCTGCAATCCTCCGTTGCATGGCCGTAATATCTGTGATAGGCGCAGTAAGCCCCAATCATGGGCTGTTTTCCACTTCGGCCGCTTTCCGCTCTCCCTTGAGCCGTGGGGGGATTTTGAGAAGGGGTATTAGAGTGTAAGTGGGGGATAGCTTCCGTGATTTCTGCTGCAAAGCTAGATCCCGTCCCCGGAAATGGACGAGGCGAGCCACCTCGGTTACCGCCGATCCTATCCTTGTTTCCTCCCTTTTTGGGGTCCGCTTCATTGGAATATCCAAGGTTGTATCTCCCTTGGGGGTGATTATCTCTGGCCCTAGCCATTTCCTCCGATACAATCTCTTCCTTCATCAGGTCTACCAAGGTATTGTAATCCCTTGGTTTCCTGCTCCGGACATCCCTCCAAAACATGCTGGTCATATCTAGCCCTCCTTTTAGGGCGGAAAACATCTCCGCTTCTGTGATATTTTCGTAGATATGCATTTCTTCAGTAAATCTAGCTAGGTAACTTTTCAGAGATTCGTCCCTTCCTTGCCTCAGATCCTGAAGGCGTTGAAGTGGGAGTTGACCAGGCCTGGAAGAAACAAAGCCATTCTTAAAAGCAGTTTTCATATCCCTCCAACTGTGGATGCTGCCGGAGGGAGTTTTTTATACCATCGTATGGCACTCCCCTCAAGGGTTAAAGCAAAAGCTTTACATTTCAGTGCCGGGGTGGCCCCGGCTATTTCCATGCTGGCGCGGTAATTTAACAGGTGATCATCAGGATCACCTCGGCCAGAGTATTTTGCTATTTCTGGCATCTCAAAGTCATGGGGGATGGGGCATCTACGGAGGCCCTCTGTGAAGGGACTTACTTCCTCTTCGTCATCCAACTCGTATGACGGCAGCTCGCTGTTCTCGTCGTGAACGAAATACTCCGGATCACGGTATTGGCCATATAGCGGCGGGGCGTACTCCTGCCTTTGTGGTAGTGGAACGCGACCGTAGTTTGGCCTTTCATGGCTCTGTAATTCGTTACGAGGATTAGTCCAAACTGCTTCGGCTCTTCTTTCTTGCCTATTCCTAGGCTCATGTGCTGATGCCATCCTTTCTCCCCCCATACCTTGTTGATCCCTGTACATTTGATCCTGAGATAAGGCTTCTTTAGCGCGTCGCTCGCGCCTATTTCTAGGCCCTGCGGCATTGTGCCGACCTGGGTCCGTTTGTCCCCGTTGTTGTCCCCTGAATAACCCTCCTATTCGGCTGAAAACACTGCCGGAATTTGCGGGAGAAGCCTCCCTGCGTCTAGCTGGGAGTGGGTTTTGTTCCCCATGTGTTTCATGTTCTGGGTCTCGCTCGTAGAAGGGCTCGGATTCCACCTCGGCGTATGCCTGCGGGTCTTGATAATAGTAAGAGACAGTGGCCGCCTCGGATGGTGAATAATGTGGCTGTGAGTATTGTTGAGGCATCACAGATTCGTTCATAACATACCCTCTGGCCATAAAGACATTCATCGCAGCAGTCTGTTCTATTTGCTGCTTCTGCATTTCTAACATTTGGGCCACCATTCGTGTCATATCTCGCATCATGCGGCGATTACGGTGCCGGCGAGGTGGGTTAGGTTGTGCCACTTCCTCATTGGCGTTTTCATGAAGTCCTTGAGGAACCTCGCCCTCGCTGCGTTGGCCACTTCTTCCCCTACGGGGGTTAACATCACCGTCACTTTCATTCATGTTTCAGAAGAATTTTTGGTCTTATATTGCCTTTCAAGGATAGATAGACCTTTATCTCACTGCTCCAAACCTTTTTCAAGGTTGTTAAACTTATGTTTCAAAGCTTTTACCTTTTTCAAGGTCACTGAATTCATGTTTCAAAGCTCTTTATGCCTATTTCAAGGGTGTTTAAACTTATGTTTCAAAGTCTTTTACCTTTTTCGAGGTTATCGCACTTATATTTCAAGGCCAACCAGCTTATCTTTCAAAGCTCCTACCTTTTTCAAGACCAACCAGCTTATCTTTCAAAGCTCTTTGCAGTTATCCGCTCTATGTGTGGCTTTTTACCATGTGTTTTCGTGGTTAGCAGTATGGCTTCCCACAGACGGCGCCAAAATGTTGACCACAAAATCCGGCTGGACCTTGGACCAACACGTCTCAGCTCCTCCCTCTTGAACACGTGGATCTCCTGCGCACTGTGACAAACAATCAGTTTGCAAAGGGGGCCGAGGTGGCTCCTGTTTGCACTCCGATGCCTAAGTCAGTGCCAATGTCAAGCAAATATAATTTGAGTGTGGGAAACATAAGTGCGTAAAAGAGAGAAAAGGGAGTGAGAGTAAATATTTAGTTAAGAGAGTAAAAATGCTAACCCCTTACTTGGAGACGATTGTGCTTCATTTATAGTGGAACTTCTTGTCTCGGATTGCGACACGTGGCATACTTTACACTTGTTATCACCCTAGCTTATGGATGTGACAATCTTGCTTTTCAACCGTAATCATTGCTACATTTCATAGGGGATGGGCGCCTGTCATGTCTGGGTAAAGGCAGTGTCCCATCACTGACTCCATCTCTCTTCTGGTCAACGCCAAAAAGCGCCCCGGCTGAGTATAAAGCACATCGGCTGGGCGTTAACCAGGTCGGCTAAAGAGGTTTGCTTGACATACCACCTCGGCATTCATCCCAAGGTGATATTCTAGGCCTTTAACGGGGGGTCAGGGTCCGTTGAGCCACTATTGGGCCTTCGATGGTGGATCACTGTACCTTTTTTTGTGGCCCGGAATCAACACACACCATTTTATTATGCATAGAAACAATAATTCAAGAGATTCTAAAGCACATAAAACTACTAAATAATTAGGCAATAATTTCAATAAACAATAATTTCAAAAGGATGAATATGGACAACTCAAAAATAAGTAATTTCAGAATTATTGTATACTTAATAAAAATCGTAAATATTTAAAATGATTATGAAATCTAGATCGAGAAATATCAATGTATTTGATTCTTACAAAGATATAAATTTGAACACTTACAGTTGAGTAGATGCCTAAAGATGATCTCTTCACGGGAATTTGGTTTAAGTGTGTGTTTGATTAGTAATAATCAGGTTTCTGATGCAGAGGATCCTACTAGAGGCAACTGCAGAGTATAATTCCTTCAGATTACTCAAATTCAAGGCTCAATTGGTTAGAGGTTCGTGCTGATAACGTGTTGTAAAACTATCAAAATCTTAACAAGAATTATAGAGAGGAATAGATGGAGAACTTAGAGAGGAGAATTCTTCTTATTCATTCAAGTGTAATTCATAATGAATATATGCCCCTATTTATAGGGGTGGACAATGACACAATCGTAATATGTAAATTTTACAGGGGCATAATAGTAATTGGTCATTCAAAACCTAACTTTACCTAATTTTTAATATTTTATAACAAATACAACAATTTTTACATTTTGTTTTAGGGATATTAGACAATAAATAATTCAAATATTTGGAAGGTAGAAATCATTAAAATATTCTCAATTTTATTTTATGGAACCAAAAAAGAAACAAATCAATATAGCAAATATTCAGTTTTATGTTTTTTCATTGGCATTATCTTAATTTACCATTTATAAATCCTTCAGTATCAACCATAGCATTGTATTTGTGGCGGTCTATATAAATTGAAAATTATTACAAAGTGAAAATAGAATAAAGCTGGAAGTGAAGTATAGGTAAAAATGAATTAAAATAAGATGAGTTAATGAAGAAAACTTCATGATTATTTTCTTTTATACAATGTTAAAAGACAAGATACCATGTTCCAAACAAACTTTAAAAAGTATATATTCGTATTTGTCATTTTAAGAAATGTTTGTGTACTTTTGTTTGAAAAGTATCCTTGAAAAGAAGACTTTAGTATGAATAACTATGGGTAAGTGCTTGAATTTCACGTGAACGAATAAAATATCGGACTTGTAATTGAATATGTGTTAATGCTCGAATTGTCCTAAAAAAAAAAAAAAAAAAAACTTTGCATTTATAACACTTTTATCAATTTATCTTGCTTTTATATGAAATAATTTTATATGCAAAAATACTAAGAAAAATCTCTTAACACGTAATAATTGCTAAAAAAAGGATTGACAAAACACGAATACTTATTTTTAAAGAAAAAGGATTCAATAAATTCATGTTTTTGACATAATTAGCTATTGAATTGTGACGACCCGAATTCTCGACCATTCGAGTGCCACTAAAAGTGACTCATATCATATTATCGAGACTTAAATAGTAATGTAAAATTATTCAAAAGAATAATTAGAATCCCATAATTTTATTTGTGAATAAAAATAGAACATAATTTTCTTACATAAAGTTCAACATAATTATCTCATCAATCTTAACCACTTTTGCCACTTCCATGTTGACCGCCTCGAACCTTCAATTATCTGAAAATGGTAAATATCGTGGAGTGAGATTTATAAAATCCCAGTAAGTATACCAAGCATAAATTTTCTTTTGAAAGCATATGGATCATTTTCATCATAACATAGGATAAGATCGAAATACTCATAAACATAGGGAGACACAAAAATTTTACCGAACTTAAATGGCAAGAATTCTTATGTGTAGCGCTACTAAACTCCGGTCCCCTTAGCATAATCATAAACATATCATATGGAACCCATAACAATCTTGTGAGATTGATTTCATAGCAATGATCCAAACATTTTCATAAAAACATAAGATATACTTACTTGTCATAAAAACATACTTACTTTTCATAAAAACATAAGGTGTATTTACCTTTCATAAAAAACATACTTACTTTTCATAAAAATATAAGATATACTTACTTGTCATAAAAACATACTTACTTTTCATAAAAACATAAGGTGTATTTACCTTTCATAAAAACATACTTACTTGTCATAAAAACATACTTACTTTTCATAAAAACATAAGGTGTATTTACCTTTCATAAAAACATACTTACTTTTCATAAAAACATAAGATATACTTACTTGTCATAAAAACATACTTACTTTTCATAAAAACATAAGGTATAGTTACATTTCATAACAACATACTTAATTTTCATAAAAACATAAGATATACTTACCTTTTAAAAGATTAAAATGAAGTGTAGTAGTAAATGGACCAAAACTTTCTTGACCACCTTGAATTTCTCTTACTTGTGGATTTTGTCAAGAGATTGGAAATAAGTGTATATGTGTAGAGTTGTGTGTAAAAGAGATGGGTTTAAATAGATGTATAAAGTTGGCATATTGTAAACATAATCATTCAATTCTATTAATTTTAACACATCCTTTTCTTAAAGTAAAGCACCATTCATATACTTTTCCATATTTATACAAATATTATGCTCTTCATGATTACATATAATGGAGTCTTATCAACCATTCATATACTTTTCCATATTTATACAAATATTATGCTCTTCATGATTACATATAATGGAGTCTTATCAACCATTCATATAATTTTCCATATTTATACAAATATTATGCTCTTCATGATTACATATAATGGAATCTTATCAACCATTCATATACTTTTCCATATTTATACAAATATTATGCTCTTCATGATTACATATAATGGAGTCTATAATTCATTCATATACTTTTCCATATTTATACAAATATTATGCTCTTCATGATTACATATAATGGAGTATATAATTCATTCATATACTTTTCCATATTTATACAAATATTATGCTCTTCATGATTACATATAATGGAGTATATAATTCATTCATATACTTTTCCATATTTATTAAATTAAGATTCTCATAATTATTATATATAATGGAACCTCTCATGCTTGCATATATTTTCTTAATTTCAATAATAAAAATAATTTTTGTATAAATAAATATTGGGATAACATTGAATTAAGTACTTGGACTTAATATACTTTAAATCAAGAGAATGGAGATATTTTTAGAAATTCGGAATTTAATTTAAAATCGAACGATCTCGATTATTTCTTGACTTGGCTATACGAATACGTCGTCGCGTTAACTTAATAAAAATGGGTGAAATAGTAGCGACACGATTTTCTATTAAAATAATTATTAATCGCGTAAAAATTCTTGGTCGCTACAAACTTACCCCCTTAAAATAATTTCGTCCTCGAAATTAAACTTACTTGATCTTATGATTTCTGAACACTTAATCAGAATCTCTTCTTCTTCTTCTTATGTAGCATCATCGCTACCATATTTAACCCAACCATATTTAACCCACTGGACTTTGACTAAATGCATCAATTTGTTTTCTTAAGACATGAACTTTTCTATCAATAATAGACATATGTCTACTCATAAATTCTTCTGAATCAAAATGAAAATTCCCAATCGTATGTGATATTTCATCATATCTTGTAGTACTCATGTAACCTGTCACTTATCATCGTATCATGTAACCTCAAATATTCGTATTAATATCTCTAAAATTTCAATAAATCTTTACTAACATATCATACCATAATAATTTGTCATTTCTTCTTATCACCAAATATCCCAAAATAATTAAAACGATTACCTAAATATTTTCTATGTAATATACCCAAACATGTTATTCACATATCAACATAATCATCAGTTTATCTTTCCAATATTTGTAACCCAAAATTTCTGCAAAATTCAATAAACAAATATCTCCCAAATAATTAAAATTCTTAACTCAAATATCATAACATTTCCCGTAAGGTATTCCTTTCACTTGCACAAACTTATTAATCCTGATTCAATACAGTCCTTATTTCACTTTCACGTATCCCCGTATTATTTCTATACCTTGATTATTATATCAAAATATCAGTACCCAAAATCCAAGAAAATATTCCATATCTCAAATCCCGTCATCATCAAATCTTCCTTTTATCAAGAAAGTAAACGGCGCATAACTCTTGTTCCCTCTTTTTCATTATTCTATTCCGCGCTTTCTTGCTGGAATCAATATCACGCGGATTTCCTCCGATCCTTAATGCTTTTAAATAGTTCATGCTGGGAAGAGGTTAGATCCATCAAAACATGGATATCATTCTTACAAACATTCGCAAGTATTATTCCAGTCTTCCAATGAATGATCTGAGGAAAATTTATCGAATAAGACTCGAAAGATTGAGGTTGCTGATGGCTCATGGTGTTTCAGAAGATGTTCGCTGGTTGATCGAAGCAAAGGTTCGACTATATGGTGAATTACCTATGACATTTCCAAAGCACATGCCTGGTTTAGGCAAAAGCACCTTCGCAAAGAAACGAAGAGCAAAAAGGCTGAATGGTTGCTACAAATGTGCTCGTTGGAACTGTGATACTCGTTGCAAAACAGTAGGATATTCTTCTACTAATCGGGATGATAAAATCAAATTCATAAAGGGTGGACTGAGTAAGGAGTCTTTGGATGATATTCGACTGACTCTTGAGACGCACCCAAGTGGTTATGTGCAACGTGAACTTTTCTCCTTATACGCTCAGTTTAACGGGGACAAAAATCGTTATAGTCTCCAAAATATAATAGCAAAAGATCCCGTTTGCCAGTCTGTTTTACAAAATGAGGCTTCTGGCAGTTCATCAATGATATAAGGTAAATCTCTTGATACACATTTAAAATATTTTGCTGTTTTCTTTCACGCGTTTTGGAAATAAAATATATTTTCCTTTCTCGAGTTTTGATAAAGCTGGAAATAAATATATTTTCCTTTCTCGAGGTTTGATAAAGCTGGAAATAAATCACCGAAAGGTGATATCTTTGGTAAAACAGTCAAAAGTTGGCCGATTTTGTCAAAAGTAAATCTTTACTTTTTCAGAATCAATGAAAAACAGTAAGTTTTTCCGGCTTTAAATAGCCAAACATATTTCATAGTTCAGGCATCCCAAAATCACATCTTCTTCGTAAGTTTTCTCTTCTATACTATCAAAGATGGAAGCACCAAAACTTCGACAGATCAAAACTATTTGTGTATTTTGTGGATCAAAAGTGGGGAAAGGCTTCAGTTATCTAGAAGCGGCCGTAGATCTTGGAAAGAAACTGGGGGAAAAAGGTATCACTCTTGTGTATGGGGGTGGTAGCAGTGGTCTAATGGGTTGTGTTTCCCAATCTGCTCTTGCAGAGAAATCAAAAGTAATCGGTGTCATACCTGTCCCTTTGGTAGATGTTGCAGGAAAAACACGAGGGCATGAAGTTCAAACCTTATCCATCCATGAACGCATAACTTGTATGCTATATGGTTCTGATGCCTTTATAGCCCTGCCCGGAGGTTTTGGTACCTTAGAAGAAATCTTTAACATTACCTCGTGGGCTCAACTAGATCTCCATACTAAGCCTATTGGGCTTCTGAATGTTAACAATTTCTTTGATGGCTTGTTAACCTTTCTTGATTATGCTGTGGAACAGGGATTCATCTCTCCATTTTCCAGAAGACTCCTTATTTCTGCTCCTACTATTGATGAACTACTGGATAAGTTGCAGTCATATATCTCAATACAAGATCCAGCAGGGGTTAAGATAGATTGGTCGCAAGGAAGGGGAATCAAGCGAAAATGGAGTCCGGTTAATGTAAACTTAACTTTATGAATCTTAGAATAGGTGGGGGTAGAGTACGGAGTATTCTTACTCTCGAGACACCCCTCTAATTTCCTAGGATTTCCTTAATGTTTAAATCTTGTGTGTACCTCAAAGGTTCCAGGTGGTAGATTACAGAGTATTCTTACTCTCGAAACACACCTCTTTGAAGGTTTCTTTATTTCCTCAAAAGGTCAGAGGTGGTAGGATACGGCTACTCCGGAAACACATCTCTCAATTTGAGGAATTTCCCATGTTGCTTTCTTTTGCTTTTGCGTGTTTCATGTATTTCTTTTCTAGGGTGACTCTTGTGTGTTCTCCTTATGAGAAAATAATAATATCTCTGTTATCATCTACTAAATCTCGTTTGTGATGTAAATGAACTTGTATGTCTAACTTCAATTCTCTTAGTGATTGCATACCATACTATGCTCTTAACTCCAAACGATAAAATTCTAGGCAGAGTTTTCCTTTGAAATTTGGACTTATCCAAATCGTAAGCATACTTCATAACTCACAATAATAACTAATTGTACATTTGATCACAATTTCATCAAACTTCAATATCATCATAAATATTCCAGAAAATCAATTCATAATTCCTCAACATAGAAATTTCAAATCATAATTTCTAATATCACCATATCAAGTCCTTATTTCTCAATAATTAAGAGCCTAAACTTTAAATCTCCAACTTCATAATTCTTCTCATAAAAATCTCAATAAAATCATATCACTTATAATCTCAACATCTCATCATAACTTCATAAAACTGACTTTCTATTTCTCGTTTAATCTAAACGATGAATAATTCGAAAATATTATCTAGTCCTTTCTGTTGACTTCTCATACTTAGTGCCATGTCTAAAATCAATTATGCAAAGTCCATTTAGGGCTCATCATTTCTAAACTTGACGACAAAGATTATTTTGAAAATCATTCGTAAATCATATTTTTTTTTTTTTTTTTTTTTTTTCAAAATTGAAACTTGAAGAGTGGTACCAATAATCATCCACAGTTTTTCCTTGCTTTTAAGCAAAGGTAGTGATAAAGGGATAAATTATTGAACCGAAAATTGAAACTTGAAGAGTGGTACCAATAATCATCCACAGTTTTTCCTTGCTTTTAAGCAAAGGTAGTGATAAAGGGATAAATTATTGAACCGAAAATTGAAACTTGAAGAGGAAGTACTAATAACCATCCACAGTTTTTCCCTTGTTTTTACACAAAGGTAGTGATAAAGGGATAAATTATTGTACAATTCATTATCAATTTTGTTTGTTTAATATATTATTCCATATATTTTGGGCCAAAGTTACAACCCAACTTAATTTCTAATTGAGTCAATCTTACTAAGCTTAATATGAACCAAAATTCATATCAATATCCTCTATGTCTCATGATTCTACATTAAAATGAATAAATTAAAATTTAGGCTTCTATCAATTCATATCATACTCAACATGTATATTTCACTTAAAGATTCATAACATATGAATATTTCATACTTAACATGTCTTAATAAAATCGTAAATGACTTGCAAAGCATATAACATACCTGGTTCGAGGAGTCAATACGTGGAGAGTGACATAGTAGAGTGATGAGTTAAAATATTTAAAAAAAAATTATTATTAATCATTTCGCATCTTTACATAAGATTGGGCCTAATTAACCCAAATAAAATTTTATCGTCAAATCTTATTTTCCTTTAGTCCCCGAACTTCTAGAAATTTATCAAAGACATCAATATAAAAATCATATCACTAACTAATTATATTCCATAAAATTTTCAGAACATTACAAACTCCCTTGCTTAAAATGAATTTTGTCCTTGAAATTCGCACATCAAATTTCATCATACTTTTCAAAATCATAACCATACTTGACATGTGAAAATTCAAATTTTTTTTTTTTTAATTGAATAGTGATTTCGTTCACTGTTCATCATGAATAGCACGTCGTTTTACTGTTCACGTGAATAGTGTTTTTTTTTTTTTTTTTTTTTTTTTTTTTTTTAAAGAAATAAAATTTCAAAAATCTACAGAATCGTTTTTAAAACTCTTGGCTCTGATACCAACTGTGACGACCCGAATTCTCGACCATTCGAGTGCCACTAAAAGTGACTCATATCATATTATCGAGACTTAAATAGTAATGTAAAATTATTCAAAAGAATAATTAGAATCCCATAATTTTATTTGTGAATAAAAATAGAACATAATTTTCTTACATAAAGTTCAACATAATTATCTCATCAATCTTAACCACTTTTGCCACTTCCATGTTGACCGCCTCGAACCTTCAATTATCTGAAAATGGTAAATATCGTGGAGTGAGATTTATAAAATCCCAGTAAGTATACCAAGCATAAATTTTCTTTTGAAAGCATATGGATCATTTTCATCATAACATAGGATAAGATCGAAATACTCATAAACATAGGGAGACACAAAAATTTTACCGAACTTAAATGGCAAGAATTCTTATGTGTAGCGCTACTAAACTCCGGTCCCCTTAGCATAATCATAAACATATCATATGGAACCCATAACAATCTTGTGAGATTGATTTCATAGCAATGATCCAAACATTTTCATAAAAACATAAGATATACTTACTTGTCATAAAAACATACTTACTTTTCATAAAAACATAAGGTGTATTTACCTTTCATAAAAAAACATACTTACTTTTCATAAAAATATAAGATATACTTACTTGTCATAAAAACATACTTACTTTTCATAAAAACATAAGGTGTATTTACCTTTCATAAAAACATACTTACTTGTCATAAAAACATACTTACTTTTCATAAAAACATAAGGTGTATTTACCTTTCATAAAAACATACTTACTTTTCATAAAAACATAAGATATACTTACTTGTCATAAAAACATACTTACTTTTCATAAAAACATAAGGTATAGTTACATTTCATAACAACATACTTAATTTTCATAAAAACATAAGATATACTTACCTTTTAAAAGATTAAAATGAAGTGTAGTAGTAAATGGACCAAAACTTTCTTGACCACCTTGAATTTCTCTTACTTGTGGATTTTGTCAAGAGATTGGAAATAAGTGTATATGTGTAGAGTTGTGTGTAAAAGAGATGGGTTTAAATAGATGTATAAAGTTGGCATATTGTAAACATAATCATTCAATTCTATTAATTTTAACACATCCTTTTCTTAAAGTAAAGCACCATTCATATACTTTTCCATATTTATACAAATATTATGCTCTTCATGATTACATATAATGGAGTCTTATCAACCATTCATATACTTTTCCATATTTATACAAATATTATGCTCTTCATGATTACATATAATGGAGTCTTATCAACCATTCATATAATTTTCCATATTTATACAAATATTATGCTCTTCATGATTACATATAATGGAATCTTATCAACCATTCATATACTTTTCCATATTTATACAAATATTATGCTCTTCATGATTACATATAATGGAGTCTATAATTCATTCATATACTTTTCCATATTTATACAAATATTATGCTCTTCATGATTACATATAATGGAGTATATAATTCATTCATATACTTTTCCATATTTATACAAATATTATGCTCTTCATGATTACATATAATGGAGTATATAATTCATTCATATACTTTTCCATATTTATTAAATTAAGATTCTCATAATTATTATATATAATGGAACCTCTCATGCTTGCATATATTTTCTTAATTTCAATAATAAAAATAATTTTTGTATAAATAAATATTGGGATAACATTGAATTAAGTACTTGGACTTAATATACTTTAAATCAAGAGAATGGAGATATTTTTAGAAATTCGGAATTTAATTTAAAATCGAACGATCTCGATTATTTCTTGACTTGGCTATACGAATACGTCGTCGCGTTAACTTAATAAAAATGGGTGAAATAGTAGCGACACGATTTTCTATTAAAATAATTATTAATCGCGTAAAAATTCTTGGTCGCTACATGAATTTCGTGTTGGAATAATAATGTTCATAATGATGCATATTTGTGTGAAAATAGTCTCACCAAGTCTTTTTGTTAAGCGATTGAGTTCTAGTATGCAATTTTGAATATTTAGACAATTATAAGTATAATAAAGATTTGTTCAAAATTCCAATACAACTAACATGGATATGTTAGTGTTCATACCAAAGGAAATCAATTTTGATTTCATTTTTTGTTATAATAGAAAAGAAGCTAAATTTGAATATGAAAATAAAAAATTGAGCTAGAAGGACTCAACTTTAATGAAAGGAAGTTGTGTACAAGAAGATAAAGCTAATCATAAATAAATAATACATTTTATATTAAGCCCATGTTTTGTATCACTATAAATTCAGATATTAATTTTAATCAAAATATACATTTAGTTTTAACTACACATTTTATGAATTCACAACTTTTCAACCACACATTTTATCAACTTTTGTCAAAATCGACTAAAAATATGATATTTATAAACACCAAACAGGGGCTAAACATAGCTACTGCACAGACATTTAACGACCTTTTAATTGTTTAAATAACTATCAATAAAGTTTATTTTAAACAACAAGTTATCCATTTTCAATCAAAAAAGAAATTGTATTTCTCATTTTAACACACCTCTATATTTGAATTACCTTTTAAATTGTAATAAAAACATATTTATTATAATTCTTTTAATTTAAATTTTCTCATTTTTTTTAAAAATATTTTATAACTGAATCATGTTAATTAATCCTTTGTAATATAGGAAGTAAAAAATGGTTTTAGCAAAAAATAAAAAATGGAGTGCAGTGAGAGACGAGGTTGAGGGCTTCTTGCAGAGAATCATATACAACACGCCGTTGACTTCAGTGGATCGAACTTGCAACATTCGTTTTATTTTCAATTTGACACTCCCAACTTAGCTTGGACCAATGTTGTGTTTTGTGCCTAATAAAGGTTATTCTTATAAATAAATTGAAAGGTTTCAAGTAACTGGCAAAACAAGATAAATTATAGTGAGGGAGAATCGAACACATGATCATTTTTCAATCTAAGACACTCTCCCAATTGAGCTATCCTCATAGTCACCTTTGTGTTGTACCATAGGAGTAGTTATAAAAAATAAAAAAGTAACCGAGGATGAGAAAAATGAATCGGAACTCGATCCCTAAGTGGTCCTTTTAAGTATGTGGGATAGGATATTTTATGAATACGATATGTTAATTCATTTGCAATATAAGAAGTAAAAAAATGTTTTTAGCCAAATTAAAAAAAAATAAAAAAATAGACTGCAGTCAGGGTGAATCGAACTTGCAATCCCTATATATTTTCAATTTGACATTTTTTCAATTAAGCTTGCCCTGTTGTACCTTATGCCTAATTAATTGGTACTTGTACATTAAAAGGTTTTAAGGAACTTGCATGATATAGTGAGGGGGAGTTGAACACGCTACCATTATTCAATCTAAAAGTTCTCCCAACTGAACTGTCCTCACTTGTATAATATAATCACAGAATTTGTTTTTTTTTTTTTTAACCAAGGATGAAAATAATGAATAGGAACTCCGAAAGTGGCTCTTTTAGGTATGTAGGATGTAGGATTATCGCAAAGATTCACGTAGTACTTGCATTTTATTTTCCCTCAATCGACGTGTGTTTAATCTCCTCGTTCTTATTTTTCCGACAGTTTTCCAAATTCCCAACATACAAATTTGAGTGATGACACAATGTAAAATCGATATATATATATAAAATTGATAGTATATATTTTATTTATTTACTCATATTTATGCTTTCAATACTATATCTTGTTTCCAGGGACGAATGTAGCCTATTGCGAGCTCGACCGGTCGCTCGTGCTGGATTCAGTAATTTTTTTTTTTTTTTTTTTTTACCTTATAATTTTGACTTCAATTTTTTTTCCCCCTTAACTATATAGTGACCGCTCGTGCTGGATGAAATTCACTCGTACTGGATGAAATTTCTGGATTCGTCCATGCTTGTTTCAACGTAGTAGGAATCTCTCAACGTGTATTGGACTGGATGTATAATATAATAATTACAAATATTACAATTATAATATTTTGTTGACGAACAAGAACGATGTAATTTGAAATATGAAGAATAATCGAACATAACACCAAAATTCATATTATTGTAGTTAAGTCGGAAATAGATAATTTTTTTTTTTTTTTGGATTCTGAAATAGATAATTTTATTTACTTTACATTTATATTTCAAAACTAATATTAATATTTGGATGGAGTACCAATTTGAATGAATGAAAATAAAATAAAATACACTTATTAAAATGCGAAAATCAGTAAATAATAATGAGCAAGCACGAAATTAACGTGTAAAAACAAAAGTGTGAAGTGTGAACATATCATCCCATCTTGATTCTTGAATAAAAATAAAAAATAAAAATTACAAAGGCGAACTATACAAGCACAATGTGCTCTCCTATATGCATATGCATAGAGATAAAAGAGGCTTGCGGAATTGAAGGATGGATCGAAATGAGTATATATCTAATAAAACGAATTTTGTATAAATATGAATCATACGAATACAAAGTACAAATAATTACGGTAGAAGACCAACGTACGGAATAGGTACTACGTACCTAGGATTCGACGAGGTCTCCATCGTGCTCTGTCTGAAAACCGTTCCGACAGCCTCGACGAAGACGACGAGGAAATCTATGGCAAGCTTCAAAAATTCTATACACATTTCAATCCTCGAAATCACCATTACTCCTTTTGCTTCTAGTCTGTGAGTGTGTGTGTGTGTATATATATATGGCCTAAACATGAATTCACACAAACTTAGGAAATGGCTAAATCTGCCTTTTGGGACTCCCAAGGGACCAAAAAAGCCAGCATCTCACCCCTACCCCTACCCCACACCCCATCCACGCCACAACATAAATAGGGTTAAATATATATTGCGGGTCACTCAACTTGGTGAAATCACTCATCTTGATGTAGCCTCTGTTCGGTAACCGATTTATAATTTGGTTCAATTTTAAATATAATTTGTTAGTCATACATTTTTTTCTCTTCAATTTTTAACCCCACAATAACCTCGAAATTCGTTAAAGATTATAATCAGTTTGTAGCATTATAACAGATGCATAATCAAGTACAAACTTTCATTTTCTTGTACATATGGTTACTCGTCTTCAATTTTGGTTTTACTAGATCATCCCACCTCGATTTTCTTGCAAAACGGCTACTTTGCCCACTATCATCAGTTTAATATTCCGTTCGGTAACAGTAGAAAAACCAATTTTTTTTTATATAATTTTTCAAATCACTTTTTAACCACACACATTTTATTTCTCCAATTTTCAACTTAGGAAAAAAAAATTGTGCAGAGGATGCCGAATGGTCTATAACTAACATAATATGTTAATATTGCCGTGAAGACTAATTGATAATTGACATGTAAAAACGTGCTTTTTATTCGTAAATTTTTTACAAGTATTTTTTAAGATGGCTCAAATGTGTATCATGTGCTAGTTTTAACTTTCAAATCAATATATCAAGTGAGGTGACCTGATTTGCATTTGCAGGTACATTAAAGTTAAGTCACTCGATTGCACAAACTTGAAAACGGGTGACTAAATTTGCAAGAAATTGAGTTAGGTGATCTAATTATACTAAATTGAAGATAAATAATCTCTTTAATCCAACGAATAAAATGTCCTGGACAAACATATTATTGAAGACAGACAGCATGCAGAATAATTGGTATATTATAAAGACATTAATGGCCTAGTGACCATTATCCAATTCGAAAATTTGGACTAGCTTCCAGAATTTGAATGTGACCTTATCATTGAGAAAGTTGAATCAGCCTTATCCATTTTGTTTTGATTACTGTATGGGTATGGCAACCAATTGAAAACATGGCATATTCCATTAATTTTAATTGGCTTTACACATATCAACATCGTGTTTGTTAGATTATTAAGGAAAACATATCAACTTTCTGGGTTTGCAAATCTTAATGAAAATATCAACGAACATATTTTTGATATAATATACTAATAGAGTCGAACAAGTTATGTAAAACAAAAGAAATAGTATGATACATTAATGTGAAGCAGTAGTAGCTAGCTAGTGGCTATAAAATTGATAAATAGAATGATCATAGAGTATGAGTTCTGTACAGGTTAAATGAACTGAATTGAAGAGGTGAAAGACATGTATACAGTTCACGCAAATATAAAATATAGAGAGAAAACTAATAAGGAGACATTAACACAAGACACAAGCATTTCGTAATTTGGATCACTACAATAACATACTGATGTGATCTCGATCGGGGATTGCTTGTAGAATTGAATTAAAACGTCGAGAAAGTTCTGAATTCAGGTTGGAACGGACGATAACATGAAGACACGAGCTTCACGATGCAAGAACCCAAGGTATATTAAACCTTGGACCCGTTACGAAGAGGAAACAAGAACCCACAAAGGTCGAACGCTACAAAGGTTACCCACGCTTTTGATAAGTTCGAGTTTGATGAACGGCACAAAGACTCGAATGATCTTTGATAAGTTTGAAAGTTCAATTAAGAACAATATTTGAGGGAAACCACTCAACAGATTTTTTATTAATCAAAGTCTAAGGTGTATTACAATGAAGATGCCTTTATATAGGCTACAAAAATAAAAATCATAGTCTATTTAGAAAACTAAATAAAATCTAATCTAATTGGGGAATATATAAAATCTCTTGGAATAAAGTCCTAATTTAATTGGAAACAATAATAAAAAGAAAGTAAATATAATCTTGAAATTATGGAAATATTGAAAATTTTCGTCTGCGTAATTTGACTATAAAATCAGTGAGTTCAAGGGTTTTAGTCCATGAGTTTTGCTTAGTGGTCAATTTCTACTCGAAAAAACATATATTTTGCATATAATTTCGATATAGTTGACTGGATTGTACTTTGTTTGGCTTGAATATTTAGTCTTTCTAACAAGCCCGCAATGATTCTCATCACATACAATATATCGGTATTACAAGATGAGGATCTTCCCATTAATATGTTCAAGTCGTTCAACTTTGTTGGCTATTTTGGTTCCAATCAAATCTTGGGGGTGATGATGAAATATCGTGTCGGATTAATAATACTTTGCAGGTCTTTAGGCCCATGATCGAAGAGTTAATTTTTCCCAAACTCCATAAGTGTTTGGATGATGAACTAAGGGATTTATTGCCCACTTCGAGATTTTAATTAGGTCTCCACCCTGCTGCTTGATGGGTAGGCTTCAGAGACGACCCGACTTAATTAGGGCTCCCTACTTAACCTAATTAAGTGCTAAACCTATAAATCCATTATCTCACTCTCAACTAAAGACAGAACACTCGATTCCTCTCTCTCTCTCTCTCTCTCTCTCTCTCTCTCTCAAAACCGATCCATCCTTATTCCTCTCTTTGTGAGAAATGCCCCCCTTCTTCTTCGTGAACCATCATTGATCATTCTTGTTGCCTCTTGTGACAGTGAGCCTTGTGTTGGCTCTTGCTAGACTATGTCTTCTTGTGGCTTATTGTTTCCGTGTGCCTCCTGTTTGGAGCCTCTTGCTTTGGTTCGGTCTTCCCTTATAGCTGCCGACCGTGTGCTGTTAGCCTCCCCTTCAGTTCTTGATGTGAGCCTCCTGTTGGTTCTTGTCGTGGCCTTGTCCTTCGGTCCTTTTGTGCTGTCCCTATTCTGTTCATATTGTGTAGCCTTTGTTCATGTTCGGTTGTGGGTGAAAGGTAGTGGGTTTGGGTGTTGTCTAGGAGTGTTCTCTAGCCTATTTTTGGTGGTGTTACCTTTGGGGAGTATTGGGCAAAAACCATGCCCTCGTTGAACACATTTCAGCCGACTGTTTTGGTGAAATTTAGAGAGTTTTACTTGCTTCATTATTGCTAGTTATTGTTTCAATTATACATTACCAATCTATATTATTTATCCCCCGTTTAAATCGTGTTTACTTTGTGCTTTGCGAGGTTAAATTCATCACAAATTGGTATCAGAGCCAGGTTGGCGTTATTAGCTAAATTGGAATAAATACTAGAACTCACTGATCGAGTTCTAATTCCTTGTTTTTCAGTTTCATTAACTGAAAATTTTATTTTGTGTATTTCTTGTTGCTGAAATTATTTGGTTCCAATTGTATTTTCAGATTATTTATGATTGAAAATTATTGTTTAATTGGTGTTTTATCGGCTTTTGCAAGTTATGTATTGATTTTAGATGTTCTCGAGCTTGGTGCTGATTTACGCTTCAAAATTCGCTAATTGCAAAGCATAAAAAAATAAATAATTTCACATCTCTCCTATATTACGGACTCAGAAAAGTCCGCTCTGGTAAATTAGCTGATCACTATAAATTCCAATAATAGCAAGTCATCCTGTGAGGTGACCATTAGACTTGCAGTTGCCTATTGCTAGTTATAGGAATTGTTTGCCATTATTTGTTTCTTCATAGCTATTTGTCTTGTGGTATATTTTGTATTTTGTGATTATTTTACTTGTCGTGTTATAATTAGAACTGTCACCTAGACTTTACCTGTGTCGAAAATCCCCTTGACCTGAGATCCTTGAGTCTCATGAAATCTTAGGAATTTAGAACGGTGTATATTGCAACCCATAGGATTTTTTGTGTGATTTTCCACGTGGTGCTTATTTTGCGTTGTGTATTTCTTATTTGTTAAGATGTCTGCACACCGTTTTGACTTGAATGTCTTCGATGGTAAAGGCGGTTTTTCTACATTGCAACTAAAAACGAAAGGAATTTTGGTACAACAAAAGATTTTCAAAGCGATAGACAATTCTTTCCCAAATACTGTGACTGATGATAAAAAAAAGGATTTTGATGAACTTGCGAATACTTTTATTAGTTTGCAGTTATCTAACTCTGTTTTCCGTAGATTTGGTAAAAAGATTCCACTGAAAAACTTTGGAAAAAATTGAAAGAACTTTACTTGACTCAATCTGTTCCTGTTAAGCTTTTCTTGCTTTAAAGTTTTTTCAGTTTCTAAATTGATCCCTCTAAGGATTTGGATTACAACCTTGATATCTTTAATAAACTTGTGCAAGACATCATTAATTGTGGTGAAAAGATACCTAAAGAGTATAAAGTCATAATTTTATTGAATACTATTCCTGATATGTATAAGGAGATCAAGAATGCTATAAAATATGGGAGGGATGCCCTTACACCTGAAATTGTATTTGATTCCTTGGAAAATATGGAGAGGGAGGTGAAAGCTGAAAGAAAAGAGAGTAATGGTGAGGTCCACATGATGAGAGGTGGGCGTGGTAAAAACAGAGATGACTCAAATGATGAGAGTGATAGATGGAAGGATAGAAGTAGTTTAGGGTCATAGGGTAAGGCGATAGGAAAGTAGTGCTTTGATTGTGGTAGGTCTGGACATTTCAGGAAATACTGCCCTAGAGAGAGAAAAAAAGAGAGAGATGAAGATAGAAATGCTTGTTGTTACTACTGAATTGTGTGCATCCGATTGTTTTACCTTTTTGCATGTTTGGTCACTAAATTCAGTTGCACTTTTTTATGTTGCATTTCATTTGTGTTAATTTGAACAATTGCATGAATTTGAGAGTGACTAGTATTTTCACCCGTGCAATGCACGTGAATATAGTTGTGATGGTGGTTTCGATTAAAATTTATGAAAATATATTAATTATTCAATCATATCAAATAAAAACATAGCATAATAACATTTTAATACAAAATATTATCGAATTCAAAACTTTTAAAAAAAAAGTAATCAAAATAGGAAATGCAACATTTACAAAATTAATTAAAAAAAAAAAAGAAATTATGATCATTATAAGATTTCTTTTCTTTTCTTTTTAAAATTATTTGTCTCTTTAAAAAGAATAATTGTATTTACTATTTATTTGTTTGTTAAAATTTTTTTTTAAAAAAAAGTTATTTTTATCTTGTTTTCTTGATATATTAAATTATTTTAAAATAAAATTTAATAAATAAAATTAACAACCATAAATCTATATTTGATTTGAATTTGTAAAGAATATTGTTGTTATATTTTTTGTTTATTTAATTTTACTCCAAATGAGTAAATGTCGTTTTATTTGTAAAATAATGTTTTTTAGAAAATTTTCTGATCTTTGAAATAATTATTTATTTTTTAATTAAAATCGATTCGACCTTGGTTCAACTTGATTCAATCTTCTGACCATTGGTCTGTTGCCTCTTTCAGGTCGAACTATTTCAGGTTTTCTGAACACGGAGTATTGTATAACCTAAATGATATAATTTAAAATGAAGTAAAAAATATAAAGTAAAACTTTGACATTTGATCTTTTGGACGATTTTACGAACAATGTTTTTACAGTTTGCTCTCACTTGTTATATTGTATTAAACTTCTTGTTGAGATCTTCGATTTGAAGCCTATATTACATATTTTTCGACTTTAAAATAATACAATAATGTGTATGGTTAAAAAAGTGGTTTCAGAAATTGTGTGATTTATAAAATGGTTTATAAACCATTATTGCAAGTTTATCGAATACATGCTTAAACTTAATTTTAATACTGATAGTTACTCATGGGATTTTTCAAATACATTCCAACATGCGAGAGTGATTACTTCTAACTCTTGTTAATTGTCATTATATATGACTGAAAATTATATTCAATCAAGTATGAAAAATTCGGTTTGAAAGAAAATTTCTGGATCAGTCATTTAATTTTTTATTTTTTTATATAATCTAATTAAAAACTTATAAAAAAAATACACAATATAAGGAATGTTCTTAGTTGTTTAAACTAAAGCATTTTTTGTTCTTTAAACTAAAATATTTTCATGTTATTTAAATGTGTTTAAACACTGAATAATATAATTTTATATCTTTGAAAATAATTTTATGTTACTTTACCAAATTAGTTACACTATGATTAAGCAAAATTTTTTTAATAATCTATTTTTCAATTAATTTAACAAAATTTCTAAATTACGGATCTTGAGTACTTTTTTATAACAATAGAGAATTATCTATTTATTTTTTAAATTAAACTTATGATGCTTTTGATGTAATTTTTTCACATTTTTCACAAAAAAAAAAAAAAATGAAATTAGGATACATAATAAGATTAATAGTTATATTATAATCAATCATCCTATTACGTAAAACAAATTTGTTAAAAAATAAATAAATTAAATTGTACTTTTTTGGAATGGAACGAAGCATATGTGTTTGACAAAATATTTTTAAGCAACATGCTTTTAAACTACTTTTTAATCACACATATTTTTTCTCTCCACTTTTCAATTACTAATTTTTACCTTGAAAATATCACATTTTTTTTATATAATTTAATTTAACAGTGCTCAAAAGGGTTTTTTATTTTTATTTTTATTTTCTTTTTGGGAACAAATGCTTGTAGTGCTCAAAAATGTAATTCAGATTAGCAATCATTACACTTTCCAAAATGCAATCATTTTTTATTTCTTTTTAATTCTTGTATTTTTGGCAAAGCATTTCCAAATTTAGTAAGTACATTTTGGTGGGAAAGAGTGTGTGTGTGTTATTTTTGGTAAAGACTTTATTTTTATATATAGATAGATATGTTATTTTTGTATAACATGGTTCCATGCATTATTGTAACGATCCGGGTCCCACTTAACGAGCTGCCCCAATCATTAGATGACGACGTACTGTCCCCACTATACCAACATGATTCTTTTCAGCATGCTTTGTCCTCACTTGCACGCTCACCAAGAAAACTTTTCATGGGATTACCCATCATAGAATTGCCAAGTACGCTTAACTGTAAAGTTTCTAACGATGAACTTTTGGAAAATAAGATGCATCCTGTTGGTATGAATAGCACCTATCAAATCATTTTAACCTATACTGGCTTGGGTGTTACAATCCCCCCTTTAGACTCGCGACGTCCTCGCCGTGCTTAAACAATCTGAGAACCCATCTGAGGATCCGTTGCCAGGCGTTGGGATTCTAGAGGTGACTCCTAGGGGTTTAAGAGGTGGCTCACGCCCTATGGCGTAACATTTCGTCTCACATAGTACTTAGTTCCTAATTTTCGACTGGCGGCCACCTCTGATACCTTTTGTAACGACCCAGGTCCCACTTAACGGGCTATCCCGACCGTTAGATCGACGATATACTGTCCTCACTGTACCACATGAATCTTTTTAGCATGTTTTATCCTCACTTGCAAGCTCCCCGAGAAAAATTCCCAGGGAGTCACCTATTATAGAATTGCTCCAAACCAATCACGCTTAAAGTGCACCTTCTTTTCTGGAAGTCTATCGTTAGAAACTCCACAGCTAAGTGTGCTTGAGTTGGAGGAATTCTATGATGCGTGACTCCTTGGGAAGTTTTCTTGAGGAGCGTGCGATTGAGGACAAAGTTTGCTGAAAAGACTCATGTGGTACAGTGGAGACAATACGTCGTCGATCTAATGGTCTAGATAGGCCGTTAAGTGGGACCCCGGGTCGTTACAATTATGTTTTGGTGTTGGTGTTGAGGTTTAGATGCTCCGTGTGTTCTCACTATAGGCATCAAATGTGTTTCCTTGGGGGGGGTAGGTATTCAGTAGTTGTGTTAGAAGTGAGGGTTAGTTAGTAATGTTGAGATTAGATGCTTGAGAATATATTTGGTTAGGGTAATTGGCGCAAAACGTCCCTACAGTTGGACTCTCTTGCTAAATTCATCCATACCTTTGATTTTTTGGCAATTTCTTGCTAAATTGGTCCCTGCCGTCCAAAAATTGTTAGTTGACTGTTAAATCATCTATTGACCATTTTTTATGAAGGGCAAAAAAGTTTTTGTATATTCTTTAATTGGGTAATTGACGCAATTGGTCCCTATCTTTCACACTTCTTGTGGAATTCGTCCAAACGTTTATTTTTTTTTTGGCAAATTCACCCTTACCTTCATATTTTCTTTCTAAAAACGTCCTTACCGTCTAATTTCATCCAAAAATCCGTTAGTTGACCCAAAAATCACCTATTGACTATTTTTTTTTTATAATCTTATTGATTATTTTAATGAAGGGCAAACAAGTCATTTCCTATTATTTAATTTAAAATGATGTAAAAGAAATAATAAAATAAAAACAAACAAAAAAAAAAAAATATTTGTTAATGTTCATCTTCTTCCCAACCCCATTTCCACTCACTTAGTTCAATTACTCTCTTTATTTTTTTCCAATTGTTGTAACTGCGCTCGAGGCATCCGGATGTAAATCATAGATGGAACCCTAATCGTCTCCTTTGAGCCTGTCATTTTTTTGCGTCAATTTCTGATCTAAACATGTTAAACCCTAAATTTTCACCATCTCCACCAATAAATTAAATGCACAAAAAGGATTGTTTTCTACCATATCAATCTTAATCATTTCCTACCTTAACACCAAAAAGATGCCCTGGGGGCAATTACTTTAAAAAAAAAAATAAAGAAGATTTAATTGAACTGAACGAGTGGGAATTGGCTTGGGAAGAAGATGAATAGTAACAAATATTTTTTTTGTTTTTGTTTGTTTTTATTTTATTCTTTCTTTTACATCATTTTAAATTAAATAATAAGAAATGACTTGTTTGCCCTTCATTAAAATAGTCAATAAGATTATTAAAAAAAAATAGTCAATAGGTGATTTTTGGGTCAACTAACGGATTTTTGGATGAAATTAGACGGTAAGAACGCTTTTAGCAAGAAAAAGTGAAGGTAAGGGTGAATTAGCAAAAAAAACGTTGGGATGAATTTCACAAGAAATGTGAAAGGTAGGGACCAATTGCGTCAATTACCCATTTGGTTACATACTAGAGGATGTATGTTTTGGCACGTAGATCATGAGAGGTGAGGTTGTCAAATGTTTTGTTATATTCTATCTTTGAAGAACTCGATTGGGTGGAAGACACTCATATCATCTCTAGGTGAGGTGTAGACTCGAAGTTGACCTTCTTTGAGAGAAATGAGATTGTGATAGATATACATCTATTGTCTCAGGATCCTTACTAGTTTACCAGTTAGGAATGAAGAATATTTTAGAAAATTCATGATATTTTCTTTTATAAAATGTTAAACGAAAAAGACAGTGTTCCAATGAACTTCATTTTAACCTAACAATCTTAAGACGTTTTTTCTTTGATTACTAGTTCCGAAATTGTTCATGCTACTCTGTTTCAAACAAGTTTTGTATAACTTTTAACCTTGCAGTTTCTGGTTTGATTTTACCTTTCTGCAGAATTTTTAAGTTCTAAGTTCTGACTTGTTGAACTTGTGTTTTGAAAACAGAAATGGCTAACACTATTGGGACGAATGCAATTCCTCCTACTTTGGCTGTGACCTCTACTGTGACGCTAACTGTGGCTACTATGATGCCGACTGTGGCTGATCCGTCTACTTCAACTCATATTTCTCATGGAGAGAAACCTGGAAAATTTAATGGAGTTGATTTTAAGAGATGGCAGTAGAAAATGCTGTTCTATCTCACCACTTCGAAATTGGCAAGATTTCTCACGGAGGATCCTCCTTCTATTCAGCAAGGAGAAAATAATCGAGCTTCGGTTATTGCCTTGGACGCATGGAAACATTCTGATTTTCTATGCAAAAATTATGTACTGAATGGACAGAATGATTCGCTATATGGTGTGTATAGCATAATGAAATCTGCAAAAGAGTTATGGGAATCTTTAGAGAAAAAATATAAAACTGAAGATGCTGGTTCTAAAAAATTTCTTGTCGGTAAATTTTTGGAATATAAAAGAATGACTCTAAATTTGTTATTTCCCAAGTTCAAGACTTGCAGGTACTCCTCCATTATTTGCATGCTGAAAGGATGACTGTAAATGAGTCGTTCCAAGTAGCAGCTGTAATTGAGAAACTCCCGCCTTCATGGAGAGATTTCAAAAATTACCTCAAACACAAACACAAGGAAATGAACTTGGAGGAGTTGATTGTGCATTTGAGGATTGAAGAAGACACTAAAAAGTATGAAAGGAGGAATGGAGGACCAAGCATGGAAGCTAAGGCAAACATGGCTGAATCAAGTTCAAAGAAGAACATGAAGAGGAAGCACTCAAACTTTTCTCCTAAGAAAAATGAAAACAATAAGAAGAACAAGAAGTTCAAAGGAGACTGCTTCAACTGTCGCAAACCTGGATATCGTGCAATTGACTGTCACAAGCCTAAAAAGCAAAATGACCGTGCACATGTTGTTGAAACTGAAAATGTGACTGAAGGTGTTCAAGAAATTCACCTATCTGCTGTAATATCTGAATGTAATAGGGTTGGAAATTCCTGGGAATGGTGGGTGGACACTGGTGCCACTCACCACATTTGTGCTGTAAAGAATGTGTTGTTTGGTTACAAAACTATTGATGGAGAACAACTGTTCATGAAAAATTCCTCAAGCTCAAAGGTTGAAGGACAAGGAAAGGTGACATTGAAGATGACATTTGGCAAGGAACTCGTCCTCAACAATGTATTGTATGTACCTAACATTCGGAAAATCTTGTTTCTGGTTCTCTTCTTAGAAAAAATGGGTTTAAGTTAGTATTTGTATCTGACAAATTTGTACTAACTAAAAATGGAATGTATGTGGGAAAGGGTTATATGACCGATGGGATGTTCAAAATGAATGTCCTTACTATTGTACCCAAATTGAACAAGACTAATGAAGCTTCTATTTCTACGTATATTGTTGATTCTTCTTGTTTATGGCATAAAAGATTAGGACACGCAAACTTTAAATCTGTGCGCAAATTAATGAATTTAAATTTGCTTCCTTCGTTAAGTTTCGATCCTAATAATAAATGTGAAGCTTGTGTTGAGGCTAAGTTAGCCAAAAGACCGTTTCCTTTAGTTGAAAGAAACACTTCACCTTTAGAATTAATTCACAGCGATATTTGTGACTTAAAATTTGTGCAAACTAAAGGCGGGAAAAAGTACTTCATTACTTTTATTGACGATTGCATTCGGTACTGTTATGTCTATTTGTTAAGAAGAAAAGACGATGCTTTGGAAATGTTTAAACATTATAAGCATGAAGTCGAAAATCAACTTAGCAGAACAATAAAAATTGTTCGAAGTGATAGAGGTGGAGAATATGAAGCACAATTTGAGGAATTTTGTTCTGAATAAGGTATTATTCACCAAACAACAGCTCCTTACTCAGCTCAATCTAATGGCATTGCGGAACGAAAGAATCGCACGCTTAAAGAAATGATGAACGCTATGTTGATTAGTTCTGGTCTACCTCAGAATTTGTGGGGGGAAGCTATCCTCTCGAAAAATCACGTTCTTAACAAAATACCACACAAAGTAAATGATGAAACACCTTATGAGTTATGGAAAGATCACAAACCTTCATATAAATACTTGAAAGCTTGGGGGTGTTTGGAAAAGGTAGAACTAGAGGTGTCAATTCGGGTGGTCCGGGCCGGGTCGATCCGCCAATAAAAAGTTCGGTAACGGCCCGCTTGAAAAAAAGCCCGGCCGCTGCGGGTTACGGGTCCGTTACGGGTCAGCCCGAAAATTTTGAACTACAACCCAGGCCCGCCCGCTGGCCCATCCGGGTCGAGCCCATGCGGGTCGTGGTTTGTTCTGATTTGGCCCGTATGAATAAAAACATAGATTTTGTCATATTTATAGCAAATGTTTTGTCAAGTTTCTAAATACAAAATGATTAAAATGATAAATTCATATTTATACCATAAAATATTTACATAGAATTTAAAATTATAGTTTATGTTATATGAATTACTTCTAAATTTGCAAATTTAAATAAAATATAAACAAATAACAATTAAATGATAAATGTATTTCTAATTACTATTGTCAAAAAACATTATTTTTTTAGCTATTAGGGAGAAAAAAATAAGATTTTACTTTAAAAGTTGTATTAGAGTTTCTAGAAGAAGAGAAATTTTTAATGTTACCATATTTAATAAAAACAGTTTATTTTTTTTACGGGCCAGCGGGTTAACCGCGGCCCGCGAATGTTTGACCCGAAAAATCCGCGGTTCACAACTTCTTGACCCGTGAACCGCCCGCATGGGTCATGGATCGGCTCGCGGTCTCGGGTCAATCCGGACCGATTTTCACGGGTCTTGTCGGCCCGTCCGTCTTGACACCTCTAGGTAGAACTGTCAAAACCTAAACAAATAAAAATAGGACCGAAAACTGTATATTGCATATTTATTGGATATGCTCATAATAGCAGTGCATATCGCTTCCTTGTGTATAAATCCGAGATTCCGGATATACATGAAGATACAATAATTGAATCAAGGAATGTAAGTTTCTTTGAAGATGTCTTTCCTTGTAAAGACAAAAGTGACGTAAGTTCAACAAAACGAACTTATAATGCTGCAAATGATGATGAAAATGAAGACGAACTCAGACGCAGTAAAAGTGTTAGAAAGTCTACGTCATTTGGTTCAGAGTTTCTAACATACATGATCGAAGATGAACCTAAGACATTCAGTGAAGTGATGTCAACACCAGAAGCTCCTTTTTGGAAAGAAGCTATCAATAGTGAAATTGAATCAATAATGTAAAATCACACTTGGGAATTGGTTGATCTCCCACTTGGAAACAAACCTCTAGGTTGCAAGTGGATTTTCAAGAAAAAATTAAAATCAGAAGGATCTATTGATAAATACAAGGCTCGTTTGGTAGCAAAATGATATAGATAAAAGGAAGGTCTAGATTTCTTTGATACTTGCTAACTAGTAACGAGGATTTCTTCGATAAGAATCCTTGTTACAATTGCTGCGATACATAATCTCGAAATTCATCAAATGGATGTTAAAATAGTCTTTCTAAATGGTGAGTTGGAAGAAGAAATATACATGGAGCAACTTGAAGGATTTGTCGCTCATGGACAAGAGAAAAAGGTTTGCAGACTCGTTAAGTCTTTATATGGATTAAAACAGGCACCAAAGCAATGGCACCAAAAGTTTGACAAAACAATGTTGTCAAAAGTTTTTAAGATTGACGAGAGAGACAAATATGTATATAATAAGAGTACACCAACTGCATATGTCTTAGTATGTCTATATGTGGATGCTATGCTAATTCTAGGTAGCAATCATGATATCATCATCTCTACTAAGAAAATGCTAACCAAACACTTTGACATGAAGGATATCTGTGTAGCAGATGTAATTCTTGGAATTAAAATTTCTAAAACACCAAATGGCCTTGTTCTTTTACAATCTCATTATGTTGAGTCTGTGCTAAAGAGATTTGGAGTCTTTGATGAAAATCCAGTCAAAACACCAGTAGACACAAGTCTGCACTTAGCCAAAAATAGAGGTGAACCAGTACTTCAATTAAGATACTCTCAGATTATTGGAAGTCTTATGTGTCTCATGAACAGCACATGTCCAGATATTGCATTCGCAGTTAATAAATTGAGTAGGTTCAAATGTAATCCAAGCAATGATCACTGGAAGGCATTGAATCGAGTACTTCGATACTTGAAACGTACTTTGAAATTTGGATTACATTATTTGAGATATCCAGCAGTATTAGAAGGATATTGTGATGTAAATTGGATATCGGATATGAACGATTCTAAATCCACAAGTGGTTATATATTTACACTTGGTGGTGCGGCTGTGTCCTGGAAATCCTCAAAGCAAACTTGCATAGCTCGATCAACAATGGAATCGGAGTTTATAGCTTTAGATAAAGCTGGAGAAGAAGCAGAATGGTTTCGTAACTTCTTAGAGGATATTCCGTGTTGGCCTAAGTCGGTGCCTGCAATTAGTATTCACTGTGACAATCAATCGGCAATTGTAAGGGCACAAAATTGTATGTATAATGGTAAGTCTAGACATATACGTCGTAGATACAATACCATAAAACAGTTGATCTCAAATGGTATAATCTCCATTGATTATGTGAAATCAAAGGAGAATCTTGCGAATCCGCTTAAAAAAGGCCTACCAAGAGATCAAGTATATTATCTGACAAAGGGAATGGAATTAAAGTCGAATATGCATGAATCTTAATGATGGTAACCCAACCTTGTTGATTGGAGATCCCAAGATCCTGGTTCAATGGGACAACTAAGTTATTAAGATCAGTGAAGCACTTATCCATTCTTTTATAAAAGTGCTGTCTGCAGAATGTATAAAGGTTAAGTTGTAACTTTTAATGATTCCTATAGCTTGGATAAATCAAGTGGGGTATAACAGAATACTCTTAATAGGAGATCACCTATATAAGTGTGAAGTGGGGCTACTTCTATGAGAATTTGGGGCTTAAATTCTCAAGAGCACTTATGAATCCCAAGAATTGTTCAGGGCCAAAATGAACACAACTAGGAGAACCAAAGAATTGATAGAAAGGTTATTGTGTGGATACTGTTGCCTTGGTTTACATCAACGGTTGAACAGTTCAAGACATCATGTTCACTGATTAGCCAAGTAAACTTGATAGTATTCACTAAGGAAGGTTCAAAGCCAAAAGCTACCTCTCCTGATGCAATAAGCTTTTCGCCTGTACTCTCTGATCGTGTCTGCATTGCATTGCATAGCCATGATAATTTCCATTCATGTGGGGATTGTTGGAAATGGTGGGTTCCAAATGGGTTAACTTTGACCTTAATTTTGAGTGGGACCCGATGTTCAATTTGTCGAAATTGATGTTCAATTATATTCTACGTTCCGAGTAGATGAGCGTGGAATATTTAATTGTATAAAACCATTTCCATATGAATGAGAAATTATGGTTGAAAGTTGGACAATAAATATGAGGAATAAATGGGAAACAATTGGAAAAAATGTGCCAATCCCACATAGGATGCAAACATAACCTTGAACCACTTAATAAGCTTCAAGTTGAGAAATGGGTTTGGGCCCCAAGGTGCACCAATAGTCTTTGAAATAGAGGAGTCTTAGACAATGTCTAGACTAGCCCAAAGGCCAGGCCACGCGCGCCCGCCCGCCACCGCCATTGTCCATCCTACCGGCCGGCTCGGGTATAGGTCGTGGGCTTGGGCCGGTTCGGGCCCGTGTAAAATTATTTAAATTTTTGTTCCGAATTTATTTAAATAATTCCCTCTCTTTGACAGTTTATTAACTGTCATATTTTTTGTGAAGAGTGGTTCAGTTATGCGCGAAGTGGGCAGTATGGAAACTGCTAAATCGCCACATCCTCCTCTATTAAGATTTGTTTAATCTTTCATTCAACACAAGAAAATAATCACGAATTCATTCTGCATACATAGTCATCTTCCCGTCTTTCTTTCTGCATAAGGTCTTCAAAGAATGTTCGATTCTGGTTCATTGTCTTGCAGTCGAAGTGCTGCTTCTGCAAGTGTTTTATGTGTAGATACCAGGCCAGTCGAAGTGGGCTTATATGTGAATTATTGTGTATTGAATAAAAGGCTATCAAATTTGGTTAAGCCCATTTAAAGTGATCTAATAAGGATTTAATATATATCGGGCTTTAATGCATCTAATTAAATGTATGGGCTTTTATGTGTAGATACCAGGCCATTACCTAATTCATGATGGGCCGGATTAGATTAATTGACAATTCAGTATATAAAGTCGGTTATGGTCCCTGAATCCTACGTATTGTTCATTTCTTTGACATCCCATCATCAGAGAGAAAATACGGACTACGTATCGATTTAGAAGATTCGATCGCCGAATCGTTCATCGTGAATCATGTTTGATTAAGGTACGCTTCCGCTTAAGTTATTTAATTCTTGATAATTCCAACATGATGATTATTCAGATTATAGATAAACTATTATCTGTAATAAATTTTCTAACAAGTAGTATCAGAGCCAACATCGTGTTGAATTATCAGATCAATTTTGAACGCGTATATATAAAATCTGTTGAGATTAAGATATGGATTTTGGAATTTGGGTCTTCAGCGAATTAAGATTTCTGTGTGTAATATGCAAACCGCCCCTATATGAATATGGATTCGAACACGAAATTATGAAAAGTGCATGTATATGCGAAATTTTGGTTTCGAAAATTGATTCTGGAATATTATATACATGGATTCGATGTTGAGGTTGTGATCATTTGAATGAAGTTGGTTGAGTTTTCAGTTCGGGTATTGATTCGAAATTTGGAAGGGATCTGTTGGTTTCGATTTGGGATTTATGTATGGTTGGTGTGGTTGGAATCAGATTCTTGTATGCATATTGTATGAATTTTTGAATCTGGTTTGCGGTGTATAATCTGTGCGGATCGAGAGGTGTTGCCCGTGGTACAACTGCCGCATGCAGGCTGCCATTGCTGTGCACGGTGCAGCGCTGTGGATGGCGTTGCAGGTCGCAGCACTGACCGGCGGATTTGGCTGCGCGCGGTGTTACGCACGATGGGTTGCAGCGTCGTACACAGTGACGCTGGGTTTTGGAATGCAGCGCCGGAGATGGCGCTGCAGGTGGTGGACGGCGGCGGTGATGGCACCGCGCTCTTGGGCCGGTTGCGGCGGGGCTAGGTTTTGGTTGCAAAACCCTAGCCGTTGCGAAAATCTGATTATTTAGGGCAGGGGCGTCGATTGGAAATTTGAAGTTTTGAGGGGCCTCTTTTGCAATTTTAGATAATTATGGTTATTTGCACTTCCAGTCCTCCATGTTTATTTTGAATAAAGTTCAAACCCTAAAGCTTTGGATTTTATAAAATCAGCCCCTAAGGTTTGGAGATTTTCTAATATAGCACCTAAAGTCCTAAAATTCTCTAATTTGGTCCATATAGTTTGAAAATTTTCATAAAATTTTCATTTTCAGTCCTTAAAGTTTGAAAATTTTATAATTTAGTCCTTAAAGTTTTCAAATTCACTATTTTGGACCTCTAAAGTTTGATTTTCTTTCAAATTGGGACCTTAAGTTTGGAATTTCTCAAAATTGGCCAATAAAGTTTTGGGAAAATTATAATTTAAGTCCTTCAAGCTTAAAATTTTACATAATTGGCCACCTAAGGTTTAAGAATATTGCAATTGACTCTTTTAACTTTAGGATTGCTTTATTTTAAAGTTTTGAATTCTATAATTCAAATCCTAAAGTCAAATATAGATGGAAATCAATGGATTTCAGTTTCAAATCTTGGTACATCGGAATCTTTTGAGAGATATAATATTCGAAAGTAAGTTAGTTGAAGCAACATATTGCCAAAGCAACCTCTCTTGTGGATATTAACTAACTTTGAATATTAGAAGGTATTTGTGTGTGTTATTCATTGCGGATATTGATCGGCCCAAAGGAAGGTCAATATTTGGCTCGAATTTCACATGTACCTGTGGTGATAAACACGTGGCAATTATTTGGTTTAACGTGTGACCAATAAATTGGTCCAAAGAAAGGTTTATTGGTTAACATGTCTTATTGCCAGTGTTTGATCACTACACTAAGGGAAAATTAGGTGTTTGTGTGTTATCTCATGGGGATATTGATCGGACCAAAGGAAGGTCAATATTTGGCCCGAATTTCACATGAACTTGTGGTGATAAATACGTGACGGTTATTTGGTTTTACGTGTGATCAATAAATCGGTCCAAAGAAAGGTTTATTGGTTGACATGTCTTACTATCAGTGTTTGATTACTACACCAAGAGTACCACTTACAAGTCAATATTTCTGTCCAAAGACTAAATATTGATGTTGTGCTAGGTGTCTTGTGATGGGCCCTACCATTATTTGAAAGTATGATTTACATAATAAGGTACTTATGTGAGCTATTTTGTTTAAGTGTTCTCTATTCGGTTTCAAATTCTGCTAGTAGTATATCTACAAGCTCAAACTTAATCCCTGTATTTAAGGAAGAAACTTCAAGGATCAAAACAAGAACATTAATTTTTCGTTGGCTGCATGGATCTAGACCGTGTACTAAGGATTGAGCAAGCTGCTCCTCTTACGGATGAAAGTTCATCTAATCAAATGAGGAACTTTGAGAAGCGGGATTGCTTAAATTACGTGAGTCTCATGATCATTTAAGTGCGGAATTCCGGAAGCCTTTAGTGGCATAGTATCTGAAGAGGTAAATGATGCCAATGAATTCCTTGCCGAAATTAAGAAACGTTTTGCGAAAAACGATAAGGCTGAAACAAGCACGCTTATGCAAAGCTTGATTTCAATAAAGTATAAAGGCAATGGGAGAATAAGGGAGTACATCATGAAGATGTCTCACACTGCTTCAAAACTTAAGGAACTAAAACTCGACTTGTCTAATGACTTGATCGTGCATTTGGTATTGATATCGCTTCCTGCACAATACAGTTAATTTAAGGTTAGTGATAACTGTCAAAATAGAAATGGACTCTCAATGAGCCCATTTCATAGTGTGCAAGCTTCTTGCACAATTCAGTCAATTTAAGGTTAGTTATAACTGTTAAAGGGAGAAATAAACTCTAAATGAGCTCATTCTATTTTGTGTGCAAGAGGAAGAAAAGTTGAAGTAGAAAAGAATTGAAAGTGTTCACTTGGCAAACACCTCTAAAGATAAGGGCAAGAAAACAAATAAAAAAAATAAAGTCGTTGAGGGGATATAAATTTTATGATCCCACACTTAAGTCAATTTTCTGAAACGGGAAATGCAACATTTTTTGAGGATGTTGAGTTTGGGGGAGAAATAAGGTTAGAGATATTGTCTTTAAGGAAGAAGTTGAGGAAGGATTGGTTTCGATTCCTACTATTGTTGCTTTTGACAATGTGCAAATTTTTTATGCATATCATTGATCAACAAGCATATCTGGAACCTCAATTAGACAATGTTGAAGAACCTCCGATCCAAAATAAGGTAAATTTCAGAAGTACAAACTCAACAACCTCAATAACTAAAGCCATTAAGGAGATCCAAGAGAGAAAGGGAAAAAATGCTATTCCGGATAATTTAAATAGTATTTTTCCAAGAACATAAGGAAATAATGGAATGGTGGAAGATGGTCCAATCAATTCCATCAGGCCATGTAGGGTTCTAACTCTCAGAAGTGGATTGATGCCATAAATAAGGAGTATAAGCATATGTAAGACAATAAAGTTTTGGATCTTGTCCCATTACTAGAAGGTGCGAAGCCCATTGGTCTTAAATGGATTTTTAAACCAAGAGGGATTCGAAATGTAATGTGGAAGGATATAAAGTTCGTCTTGTATCTAAATGCTTTATATAGAATGATGGCATTGATTATAAAGAGACTTTCCCTTTGGTTTCAATGAAATACTCTTTCAGGAAAGTTAGGTTGTTGCACATTTTGACCTCGAGTTACATCAAATGGATGTTAAGACGACGTTTCTCAATGGAGACATTGATGAGACGGTTTGCAAATTAAAGAAATCCATTTGTGTGCTCAAGCCAGCTTCCCGTTAAGGGTAATACAAATTCCATCAAGTAATTATCTCATTTGGTCTTGAGATTAATGCTGTTGATGGTTGTGTGTATTACAAGTTCAGTGGGTGTAAGTGTATTTTCCTGATTTTGTATGTTGATAACATATTGCTTGCCACTAATGATATAGGCATGTCACATAAAATTATGAGATTAAAAATCTTGGTGACATCTCTTTTGTATTAGGAATTCAGATACACCGGGATTGTTCTCGGGGTATTCTTGAATTGTCACAAAAGGGCTATATCGATAAAGTACTTACGAGGTTTGGCATGCAAGACAGTAAATCAGGGGACACCCCTATCGCTAAGGGAGACAAATTTAGTCTCGACTAGTGCCCGAAAAGTTATCTTGAAGTTAAAAACATGCAGAGGATCCCATATAGTTAAGCTATAGAAAATTTGATGTATGCTCAAATTTGTATGCGTTCGGATTTTGCATACATTATTGGGATAATAAGGAGATATTTAAGTAACCCTGAGATGGATCATTTGGAAAGCAGCCAAACATGGATTATAAGGTATTTAAAGAGAACAAAAGATTACATGCTCATATACAGAAAATCGGATCAGTTGGAGATCATATGGTATTATGATTCCGATTTTTACTAGATGCCAAGAAAGTAAAAGATCCACATAAGGCCACATTTATCTGCTGGTTGGAGGAGCTATTTCCGGAAGGAGTGCTTAACAAACACTTTAGCTTCTTTCACTAGGCAGCACAGTTGTAGCAATTTTGGGGGCATCTAATTATGGAATATAGCTGCGAAATTTTGTCACAAGGTTGCGTATTCTATATGGTATAGAAAGACCACTAAAGTTATATTGTGACAATAACTCAGCAGATTTATATTCCAGTAACAACAGGAGCTCAACTAAGTCAAAATACATTGACATAAGTTCCTGGTTGTGAATGATACAGTTCAGAGAGGAAATGTGTCAATAAGAGCACATTGGGAAAAACTCCATAATTGCGGATCCGCTTACTAAAGTATTACAACATAAGGTCTTTCATGAGCACAATACTCATATGGGTGTTGTATTTCTTGAGAATATTCGGTTTCAGTGGGAGTTTGTATTTTGGGTGCATTAGACACATTTATTGTCCTTTTGGATACAGTTTAAAGTTAAAGTTATTTACAGCTGTAAGGTTTCAGGTTTATTATCTCTGAACTTGTTTAAGGATGATCTCACTAAAGTTGGACCAGTTGGAAATAGGCATGTTGAAGATCACATTACATGTAATTTCCATGCTACACATCCATACTTGATCCATGTCATTCAGTTATGTCGATATACGTGACCATTGAAGGTTTAGTTACGATTAATGTAGCGAAAGCCGCTTTGATCCTATGTTGATATAATTGATGGACCGGATTGTTTGGGGATGCATTCAGTAATGATAGCAAAATTCTCAGTACTCATAAGGTTATGATTGATACACAATTGTAAGGTTACACATATAGCCCAAGTGGGAGATTGTAAGGATTTTTAATCAATCGTGTGGGCTTATATGTGAATTATTGTGTATTGAATAAAATGCTATCAAATTTGGTTAAGCCCATTTAAAGTAATCTAATCAGGATTTAATATATATCGGGCTTTAATGCATCTAATTAAATGTATGGGCTTTTATGTGTAGATACCAGGCCATTACCTAATTCATGATGGGCCGGATTAGGTTAATTGGCAATTCAGTATATAAAGTCAGTTATGGTCCCTGAATCCTACGTATTGTTCATTCCTTTGACATCCCATCATCAGAGAGAAAATACGGACTACGTATCGATTTAGAAGATCCGACCGCCGAATCGTTCATCGTGAATCATGTTTGATTAAGGTACGCTTCCGCTTAAGTTATTTAATTCTTGATAATTCCAACATGATGATTATTCAGATTATAGATAAATTATTATCTGTAATAAATTTTCTAACAGGGGCATGAAGGGTGAAGGATGTGTCAATAAGAAGGTCGACATTGGGGTTGAAGATGATGATAGGAGCGAAATTCTAATGAGTCTGGAGTTTTCGGTGGCAATGCATAAGAATGGGATGTACTTTGGTGAATTAATGGGAAACCACAACCATCAGAAGGGTCTTTCTTCCAACTCATTAGATTTATGCATTTCCCCTGATTGTAGCTGTTCTATTGTGTTCATGGTTGTTTGGTGGAGGTTGATGGTTATGTGTATTGATCAGAATAGTGCAGTGCGCTCTCTCTAATGGAATTGCTATAGAAGATTCCGCGGGACAAAAAGTAGGCCATAATAGGGACGTGGTTTTTGTTTTCAAAAAAGGTGTGGCCTGCACCTAGAGTGTCCCAATCGATCCTGCCCTGAGTCATTGGTTGAGGAGGTTAATTGCAGGTTATGCTTCCCAGAGGCAGGGTGGAGGACATGATGGTAAATCCAAAACTTGGATAACTCCCGCTGATGACAATACACAATCCAATATTTCAGGATTCGAACTTTGCGTACCGCTGCTCTGAGCCTTACCAGCCATCCCCTTTGTCACTGGGAGATGTGCCTAGGGGTTGGTTTTTGTTTTCATATTCTGTTGTGTGTTGCTGCAATTGACTAGTCTTTCACAGAAAATTGAAATCATGATTTTGGTATTGCTCTACAAAAGACTGACAACCTTGATGGAGGAGTATATTGTTTTGGATGTTGACCTTGTTGTTTAAGGTTTGAGAACAACTATTTAGGCTGCAAACATGGTAGCTAGTTAGGGATGACAACAAAATTCGAAGGACCCGAAACGACCCTCCATGAAATTAACCTCCCCATCGAGTCCACGGGGCTGGTCCTCTGCCCCGCGAAGTATTTCGGGGCGGGTTCAGGGTGGACCCGCTTCGCCCCATGACCCGATTTTTTTTTAAATATTGGAATAAGAAACTAAAAATAAATTTAACGAGATCCAAAAGAATTGAACTTTGATGGGATTTAGGAGTGTGAGAATATACAACAATTATACCATTATGACGTTTATTGATTTTTTCCCTTCAAATATATACATATTATCTTTAAAGTTCAAACTTAAAAACTCTAACTAGTTCAACGCATAAGTTTTTCACCTAAAATTTCATTACCAATTTTTGGAAGGAAAAAAAAAAGTTTCCGGGTCATTGGCGGGGCGGGTAGGTCGCCCCACCCCGCGACTGTTTGCAGGGCGGGGCGGGATAGTGAGTTTTCGGGTTTGGGGCGGGACGGCCCCGACCAGCCTCGAACCTGACCCATTGTCATCCCTATTGGCAGTCCAGCTGATGGGTGTTTAACAAGGGGAGAATGCAGCTAGTTGTGTGTAAATGGGATATAATTTTGCACCTCCTCATTGCAGTCACTCGTTCAGGACATAATGGGGACTAGCAAATAGTTCTTTCTAAGGTCTATAGATGAAGAGTTTTCACCAAAGCTAAGGCTTTTGGTACTGATAAACCGGGGCAATGAATTGCTTTGGCTGCAACTGCATCACCCGTTGTTTTTGTGATATAAGGACTGAATTTCAAACCACAAATGCAGTCACTCGTTCAAGCAGATCAAGCAGGTCCTAAATCTAATTTAATGCTTCAGCGACCCTATTGATCTATAGACTACAAGTATCAAGTAGTAAAAATGACAAATTGCCACTTTTTTTTTTATACTAAAAAGTGACATCGTGTCACCTTTAATTAAAGAGAAGGTGATAAGAAATGACATTTTATTACTTTTTTAAAAAAAAGGGCATTATGTAATGTATCTATTAGTATTTGTGGACTAGTATAATTTGTTAATCAATGATGGATATTATAAAAATTGAAAAAATGACATTCAACTTAAGAAAAAAGGATAAAATATCACTTTTTTCTTTTTAGTTAAAAGAAAGTGTTTGTGTATGGAGAAGGGAGAATATGCAATGTATCCACTAGTAATTGTGGACTTTGTAATTTGTTAGTCAATGATAAATATTGCAAAAAATGAAAAATTAACATTCAAATAGAAAAAGTGACAAAAAATTAACATTCAAGTAGAAAAAAGTGACCAAGTGTCACTTTTTAGTTAAAATAAAAATTGATAAAAAATGACATTATATCACTTAAAAAAAAAGAGCATTGTGTCACTTTTTTTAAAAAAGTTGCACAATTATTCTAATATTTTGAGTAAAATTAAAAAGTCATGAATTTATTCAAATGTTTTAATTTATGTTTTATTAAAAACTTAACGTATGTGTAAAAAAAGTGACAAAATTGTTTTAAAGGTGACAAAAACATTAAAAAATTGACACTTTTGTAATTTATTAGTCAATGATGAATATTGCAAAAATAAAAAATTGATCTTCAAGTAGGAAAAAGTCACAAATTATGATATTATGTCACTTTTTGGTTAAAAAAAAGTGACATTATGTCATTTTTAATAAATAAAAAAAAAAAATGTTGTGTTACTTTTTTAAAAAAAGAGGGAAAATTATTCTAATATTTTGAATAAAAACGAATTTAATCTAAGATTTTAATTTATGTTTGATTAAAAAAAGTCAAATACATATCGCTTTTTTAAAAAAATAAATGACATTGTGTCACTTTTTAAAATTATTAAAAAAAGTGACCAAAACATTAAAAAAAGTAGCAGCTTGTCAATTTTTCATGTGAAGTTGATAAATGTAAAGTGCTTGTTGAGATCAAACATCGGATAAGTGCCATCCTATCACTTTTTTTTAAAAAAAGTTGCAAACTGCCACTTTTTATGTGAAGTTGTTCAATGCAAGGTGATTGTTGACATCACCATTGGAGAAATGTCATTCTGTCACTTTTTTTTTTTTTTTTTTTTACGTATCTTGTAAATTTTTAATGTGAAGTTGGTGAATGCAAAGTGTTGACATTAAGCCTTAGAGAAGTCTCATGTTGTCACTTTTTTTTTTAAAAAAAGTCGCATATTGCAACTTTTTCATCTGAAAAGTGACACAATTCTACTTTTTGAGATAGTGTAATGAATATTGCAAAATTGAAAAAAGTGACATTCGAATTGAAAAAAGTAGTGAAGTGTCACTTTTTAGTTCAAAGAAAAAGTGACAAAAAGTGATTTGTGTCATATTTTTTTAAAGTGGTATTGCGTCACTTTTTTTTTTTTATAAAAAAAGTGAGAAAATTATTAAAAATGTGAAAATTTTTTAAAAAGTAGCACTCAATTTCACTTTTTTAGTAGAATTTTATTTTTTAAATTTTTTTTTAAAAAAGTGGTATTTTATCAATTTTTCTTTAAAAAATTGGCATTGTATCACATATTAGTTAAAAAAGTGACATTTCATCACTTTTTCTTAAAAAAAAAAAAATGTGACATTTTGTCACTTTTTTATTAAAAAAAGTGATAAAATGATAAAAAAGTGATATTGTGTATTGTGTCACTTTTTTATTAAGAAAATGATAAAAAGTGACATTGTATCTTGTGTCAATTTTTCATTAAAAATTGAAAAAGTGACATTCAAATAGCAAAAAGTAACAAAACGTCACTTTGTTTTACTAAAATGTGACACCGTATCACTTTTTAAATAAAAAAGAAAGAGAGTTAAAACAAAAGGTGAAAATGGTATTGTATAATGTATCTATTAATGTTTGTGGACTTATGTAATTTGTTAGCCAACGATGAATATTGAAAAAAAATGAAATTGGCCTTCAAGTAAAAAAGTGATAAAAATAAAATTATGTAAAAGGCACAATTATTTCAATATTTTGAATAAAATTAACAAGTCATGAATTTATTCTAAGGTTTTAATTTATATTTGGGATAATTGGCGCAAAAGGTCCTTACCTTTAGGGGTGGGCATCAACCCGCCCAACCCGCCAAAACCGCCCAACCCAACCCAACCCGATCGGGTTGGGTTGGGTTTTGATGAAAATTGGGTTGAGTTGGATTATAAAAAAAATTGTTTGAGTTGGGTTGTGGGTTGGATGACAAACCTAATCCAACCCGACCCAACCCAACCCAATCAAAATTTTAAAAATATAAGACCATTTAAATTTCAAGAATCTTAAATCCATTTTTAATTTGGATGAAACTCAAATATAATTTGAACATATTTTAGTTTTATTAGCAAGTATTTAATTTATTATATTTGAGCTTATTGTATTGTACATAATTTATTTGAGTTAATAATTGATTTATGGGCATAATTTTTTAATTTTCTAAAAATTTTATTTAATTGGACCAAATCTCAAACCACCCAACCCGACCGAAACTTGATTGGGTTGGGTTTGAATTCATATTTGGGTTGGGTTGGGTTGATTTTTTTTCAACCCGACCATAGTGGGTTGGGTTCGGGTTGGGCAAAAAACCGACCCAACCCAACCCACGCCCACCCCTACTTACCTTTGGACATTCTTGTGCAATTCATCCTAATGTTTGATTTTTTGGCATTTTCACCCTCACCTTCACATTTCTTTGCCAAAAACGTCCATGCCGTTTGATTACATCCAAAGAACCGTTAGTTGACTCAAAAATTATAAGGTAATTGACACAATTGGTCCCTACCTTTCACACTTCTTGTGGAATTTGTCCCAACGTTTATTTTTTTTTTTGGAAAATTCACCCTTACCTTCACCATTCTTGCTAAAAACGTCCTTACCGTTCTAATTTCATCCAAAAATTCGTTAGTTGACCGAAAAATCACCTATTGACTCCATCTTTTTGATAATCTTATTGACTATTTTAATAAAGGGCAAACAAGACATTTCCTATTATTTAATTTAAATAATGTAAAAGATAGAATAAAATAAAAACAAAACCAAAAAAAATATTTTTTACTGTTCATCATCTTCCCGACTCAATTCCCACTCGTTCAGTTCAATTAAACATTCTTTATTTTTTTCTAATTGCTGTAATTGCGCCTGATGCATCTTTTTGGTGTTAAGACAGGAAATGATTCAGATTGGTATGGTAGAAAACAACCATTTTTGTCATTTAATTTATTGGTGGAGATAGTGGAAATTTAGGGTTTCACATGTTTAGGTCTGAAATTGAAGTAAAGAAAATGACAGGCTTGAGAGAGACAATTAGGGTTCCATCTATGATCTAATCCGGATGCCCCGAGCACAGTTACAGTAATTGAAAAAATATAAAGAGGGTTTAATTGAACTGAACGAGTGGGAATGGGGTTGAGAAGAAGATGAACATTAACAAATTTTTTTTGTTTTTTTTTTTTTTTGTTTTTGTTTTTGTTTATTTTATTATTTCTTTTACATCATTTTAAATTAAAAAAATAGGAAATGACTTGTTTGCCATTCATTAAAATAGCCAATAAGATTATCAAAAAAATAGTCAATAGGTGATTTTTGGATCAACTAACGAATTTTTGGATGAAATTAGACGGTAATGACTTTTTTAGGAAAAAATAGTGAAGGTAACCAAAAAAGACAAATGTTGGGACAAATTCCACAAGAAGTGTGAAAAGTAGGGACCAGTTGCGCCAATTACCTTATAATTTTTGAGTTAACTAACGGTTCTTTGGATGGAATCAAACGGCAAGGACGTTTTCGGCAAAGAAATGTGATGGTGAGGGTGAAAATATCAAAAAATCAAACATTGAGATGAATTGCACGAGAATAGATATGTATATTCTTCCTCAATATTTGTATATTTCAGAGTGAGATTGTTAGGATTGAGTGTTCTAGCCTCTAGGTTGATGTATTGGGAGTTTATGATTTTGCGCGGTTCTTGGTGATCCTTTTACATAGATCTAACTAGATCCTTTGTAGCGATCGAGAATTTTTAAATAATATAAAATCGTTTTTTCTCGAAAAATGCGTCGCTAAGCTTTAACCCCAATTTTATTTTAGAATGAAAGCATGTTCGTCTAACCATTATAAAACAAATATAAATCTGTTCAAATCAAGCCCAAATCTCAAATATTTTAGAGGGAACAATACATAATTAAGGTATTTAAAAATACATATTTCAAAAATAAGACTAAACTTGTACAATTTCAAAAATCAGGTTGTAATTAGAAATAATTAATTAAATTAAATAATTAAAATATTTTATTAATTATATATATTAAGGTCACAACACCGTATGTTTCAAGTCACAAAAAACAAATCTTTTAGGTCATAAATAATTTCAATGTTATAAATTATTAAAATATTAGGTCACAATAAAAAAATTTTATGTCACAAAACTGATTTCAAGTCACACATTATAAAATTAATAGGTCACAAATGTCAAATTAATAAAATCAATGATATTTTAAGGTCACAATTTATCAAATTATTATATCACATATATTTTAAATTATGATTATCAAATTGTTATATCACAATTATTTGATTTTTAAGTAACAACTTATCAATTATTACATCACACATTCTTGAAGTCACATTTAACAAATTATTAGGTCAATTATTATGTGACCCGAAAAGAAGGAACCAGAAAATGTGACTTAAAAACTACCACCACCAGAGTCTCAATTGGAAAGAACACTGCCACTTCCCTATCACCTCCACCACCCCGCCTCACCACAACCACCATGTGCACTAGAACGCACTCCAGAATCGCCACTACCACCCACCCATCAAACACGAGCTACCAAGATTCAGGTCAGACCACCACCACCATCGCTAATCCTACACATCTCATGTACAGCCTCACACCAGAAATCGCCAGGCACCATTGTTCAACCACCATCACCTCGCCATGGCCCCCGCAACCATCACTTAAACAGCCGAAATCGTTGCCTAAACCGCCACCTAAACTCTACAATCGCAAACACAACAACCACCACAAAATCGCCACCTAAAATGCAAAGAAAACCACAACATGAAATCATCAAAACCACATCCAAAACAACACTGAAAATACCACCACCACCTCCGACATCCTTCGCCCACAGATCTAGATTCTTGTTACCCAGAAGAGCATTATTTCCCGTGATTCCATTCCTAAAACTTGAATAAGATCGGCGACATCGCGGGATGGGAGAGCGCAGAAACCTCACGCGACGACATAGCGTTTCTAGAGCGAAGACTCAGTATACGTAGGCGCCTCCGCTCTGCCGCTACCAGCCGTCGAGAGCCCTGTTGAGTTCGTGAGTTGGCGACATCGTGCATAGGAAACACCATGCTGTTACTACTGCTGTCCTCCCCTGAGCGGCGCCCTGGGTCGACCGTCTCAAAATGTCACCGATGAGGGAGAGGGCACAGAGAGCTTGGAGGAGAAGGAAGCGATTTAGAGAGAAGAAATACACAATTAGTCAATTAGGTTTTGAAAGTAAGGGGTAGGGTTTAGGTATTTAATTTTATAATATTGTTATTTAATTATTTAAATCTTAATTATAATTATAACCTGATTTTTGAAGTTATATAGATTTAATCTTATTTTTGAATTTGATTCTTATAAAGTAGGTGTGGCTGTAATTTCCACAATTTTAAAGTATCAAATTCCTTATTATTTTTAAAATCCAAATTGTTATAATTTTGAATCCAATTTAATTAAGTTCAATATTTTAATATTTTGGATCCAAAAATTTTATTGTCCAAATTATGCTTTATTTTCAGTCCAATTAGATTATCAGCCCAAAATTTTGGCCCACTTACCCACCTAAAAAGCTGTGCCTCAAACAATACTTTTCAAATCATTCTCATTCCCCCCTCCTCACTTCACGGAGCCAGCCAACAAGTCTAGGTAAGAAAGTCTCCATCTCCCTCAAATTTCTTCAGTTCAGCCTTTACACTGGAAGACTCATGTTGATGCTAGAACCTCAACTTCTAGCACCAACGACATGATGATTTCACAGAATCCTAAGCCTCTAACCCAACCTCGAACCACCATCACCAATGGAAAACACGCACACTATTTGCAAGCAGGCTCACAACACCCCATTCCACAGTCCAGCCGCTCACCACCACCGCAGCACGCCACCAAAATGTCGAACCAACACCACCACGCAATCACGGGCAATCAACTCCAGCCGCTCCAAGCTACATCAACCACCACTGCGACCGCTACCTCCAAGAAAGGGCACCAACCCAATCGAACACTCAATACAAAAATCAGAAACACCACCACCTCAACTCCAAACCGCCATAACACCGCCACTCCCATAACCTTCCAACACCGTCACCACCACTGCAGCCGCCACCTGCAACTCACAGTTGGACCACCAGTCACCACCAAACCACCACCAACCGTCACCTCTAAGAATCATCAACAGCCCTTCTCCAAAAATTTCCCCAAATTAAACCCAAAACCCAGGAATAGACGGATCCCAGAACCTTATCTCGACCTTGACCCAATTATGGCCGGATTCCTGCTGGTAAAACTCCAAAATCGCAACCTCCAGCCCCGGTTCCTTTCAATTTTCCGCACCCATATATGCCCAAAATCACTCCACCCCGCATCGGCGCCACCACATGACGATGGCGCTACCGCCAGCCCTCCGGTTGGCGGTGGAAACCGGAGGTGAGGGGAGAAAGCCCCTCCCGTCTTTGTTCTCTCTCTCTCTCTATACTGAAATTATTCTTCTAGTCCCAAATTTTTAAAAGTTATTTATTTCGATCGCTAAGTTTTTAAAACGCCTTCATAAGTCCCTGCAGTTTCAAATATATTGTTGGGCAGTCCCCAAATGTTTTAATTCTACTAAATCATCCCCTGGAGTTCTTGTTTCCCCCACGATCAGCTCACTAATTTCAAAAAAGTCTATTTCAGTCCTTAAACTTGTCAAATTTTAGTTTTAATAAATTTCCAATTGAGTCTCTAAATTTTGCTTTATCATTTTAAAACTTTAAAATTTCGAATTACTAATTCAAGGCTTATTTCATATTTTACCTAGACGAAACGTGTGGACGATTGAGAGATTGAGACTACTTCCCCCTCCACTTTTTACGTGATTCGAGATAAATTAAGGTAGACTCACCCCCACTAATTGATTTATATTATAATTGCATGTGTTATGTGGATTTATGTGATTTATATGCTTAATTGCATGAGACAAGAATAGAAAATCTCTTATAAGATAAGAAGAGAAATTATGTTATGCATGTCATAACTTATATGCTTTATTTGCATAAGATAAGACAAGAATATGTTTATATTCCATTCACTACGTGATGCTTATGACTAAGAAGGTAATGTAACTATATTATTTGCATAATTACTTGTTCAATTATCTTGTAAATTAATTATTGATGATTAGTCTGCTGAGTATTTCTTTTGAAACACTCACTCCATTTTTAACAACATTTGTAAATTCTACTTGTTGAGATTTGAAATTTTTTAGAATTTTTATCAAGTGAATTTATTTAAATTTGAGTTACAATGCTAATTTTCAAATGAATGTGATGTTTTAAAATTTAGTATATTTTCGCAATAATTTGTTAAATAGTTATTTTAAAGAGACGAAGTGGCGTCTCGGGTTTTACGGAACTCCGGACGTTACATCCTTATATATAAGTGGCTTTTATAGTCTATTTTGAGAATTTCTATAATTGTAATTTGAACTTGTGTCATTTTTGGATGTTTATAGTGCACCCGAGCAATATCCTTGTTGAATGGATGCTCAACAGGAGACTAGGTGAAATTGTCATTGAACTTCTGAGGCTTCTATCGAAACAAATCTTTTGTGTTCATTACTTTTATGTGTTTGAAGATCTATAAGTTTGCTTACTGTTTTTGGGTTTAATAATCACTAATCTTGTGTAGTCGGGCCTTTTCGGCGGTATCAAAGACTGGATCTAAAGTTCGTGATGCCTAATCTACAAAAAGGCAGTGGGATTTGAGGCAGATCTAAAGATTTGAGACCTCTAGTGTAAAGACCTATATAAAATTTGTTGAGTTTAAACTTGTTGGGTGAGATCCTTTAGATTTCTTATTTTTTTTAAAAAAAATTTAACGTTTCTTGATTTTCCCTCATCTTTAGTACATATAAACCCCAAGGATATTAATCCTTATCCAAAGGCTTTTGCGAGACCATGGATATCTGGGATAAATCCAGTACAAGTGTGTATTTGGAGGATTTTGTTGGAGGAATCCTGAAACATAGTTGCAATTTATGTGTTCTGTAATTTTTTGTACATTTCTTGTAAACATACTTCTGGGTTTTAAAGTGAGCTTGCTTGATAGTCGCAGACGTAAACAATTTGTGTGTACTTTTGTGTACCACTTGACTCTTGTAAGGTTTCGAAATAAACATGCACAGCGGAATTAAAGGATTCGAAACCATAATCCGGATCAACCTTGCACTACGATGAAGTTTGTGATAGAGATTATACCTTTTTATGAATCGCTAAAATCTGACGTTGTTGTAGTATAACTCCTTTCTACAGCCGTCCAATCGTCCGGCCTCTGATGATGATCCACACAGCAAGTCACTATCTGGATTATTGTGCTAGCAATCAAGAAAAATAACTTGTCTCCTCTTTTATCTCTCTACAATAGAGAGCTTGTTTATAGGAATAACCTAAACCTAGTTAGGTTAAAGATTGTGGACTTGGGCCAACCCAAGTCCGGCCCAACTAATTGGACTTGGACATATTATTCCAACAATCTCCCACTTGTACAAGATCCAATTTCCAGACGTTAAATTCTTGCCTTTTGTGTGTGACCCATCAGGTTCCATTCACGATGGCAAACGTCGTGTTATTATTATTATTCCAATCTGATTGGAATAAGATGAATTTAAATCTCTATTTCTAATTCATCATCGACTCACCAAGATCGATTAATTCACGTCGCCGTCCTAGATTGACATCTAGCAATGTGTCAAGGCAATCCATGTGAAAGGAAAAGTCATGTGGCATGACAAGACCAGTTCATGTGCGGTTACCATGGAAATACAATCCCTTCATCAATATAACCCAATTGGTTAAGAGATATGGATAGCGTCAATCTCATTTCAACCAATTATGTTATTCACTTCTTATCTTAGTTGATCTTGTTATGACTGAAAACACCTTTTCAACTCATAACATCACCCCGGCCGAGGAATTTACATCAACTTAAGTGAGTGAAATATAGGTTATAATCTCCTACTACCCAGGAGTGACGAATCCTTATATTGGACATACACAACCTTCATATGACTCTCACTACACCCGTACGACGTCATCCTGATGACTCCCTCTCAAGAGCCAACATCAACGTTCGCCAAAGCATAGTAATCCTCATATAAGATTCTATGACGTCCTCAAGTCAAAGGACCAAATCCACAACCGCGCATTAGAGACTCACCACTGACGCTTGGATAGTTATCCATGTGGAATCTCTAGGCGGGTCATCCAATGCTTGTTCATCTAACAATGCATCCACGTGTTCATTTGAATGTCCCTCTACATTCTAACTTGTGAGATGAGTAACTTTCTTCATAAGAAAGAAATGTAACACGTACTAGTCTAACTGTAATAACAATATCCGTATCTTGCCATTGCTTTGACTAGGGATAATTTTAAGAATAAGTCATTCCATTACTTGAATCTCACAATCACAACACCTTGTGACTTACAAGTTGTTTGAACTTATTCCACGGACTCCATTATTGTAATTCTAAGCAATAACAGATTTTTCCAATCAAAATGTAGACTCAATTTAATAGTAAATGTTTATACCAACGATGTCCAAACAAAGTGTATATCACATTAAATAAAATCCCATGCAAACTAGATCCAATCACTCATGTATCTGACACCAACAGATTTGGTATGATCATCATGTTTGTGTTGAGACAATCCCTTTGTCAGAGGATCTGCTACATTTTCGTTTGTCGGGACTCGTTCTATTCGTATGTCATTTCTTTCTATGATCTCTCTGATGAGATGATATCGCCTTAATACATGCTTGGATCGCTGATGAGACCTTGGTTCCTTCGCTTGTGCGATGGCTCCATTGTTATCGCAATACAAAACTATTGATCAACAATGCTACGAACCACTCCCAGTTCAGTTATGAACTTCTTGATCCAGACGGCTTCCTTTGCTGCTTCCGAAGCAGCTATGTATTCGGCTTCTGTAGTTGAATCTGCAGTAGTGTCTTGTTTGGAACTTTTCCAACTGACCGCTCCTCCATTTAGAGTAAATATATATCCGGACTGAGATTTACAGTCATCTTTATCTGACTGAAAACTAGCATCAGTATATCCTTGAACCTTTAGTTCATCTTCTCCGTATACAAGAAACATATTTTTAGTCCTTCTCAAGTACTTAAAAATGTTCTTGACAGCGATCCAATGTTTCTTGCCAGGATTCGATTGGAATCTGCTTGTGACACTCAAAGCATATGCAACATCAGGTCTTGTACATAGCATCGCATACATAATGGATCCCATTGCTGATGCATAAGGTATCCTATCCATGCGATCTCTCATTATGTGTTTTTGGACACATTTCCTTAGAGAGAGTGATCCCATTTGCAATGGGACAGAGTCCTCTTTTGGACTCTTGCATATTAAATCTTCTTAAGATTTTATCTATGTACGAGGACTGTGATAGGCCAAGCATCTTTCTAGATCTATCCCTATAGATCTTAATCCCAAGAATGTATGCTGCCTCTCCCATGTCCTTCATGGAGAAGTTTTTGGATAACCATGTTTTTACTGATTGAAGCATGGGGATATCGTTTCCTAATAGTAATATGTCATCTACATACAGAATTAGAAATACAATTTTGCTCCCACTAATTTTCTTGTACACACACGGCTCATCTTCATTTTTGATAAAATCAAACTTTTTGATTGTCTCATCGAAACGAAGATTCCAGCTCCGAGAGGCTTGCTTTAACCCATATATGGATTTTTGTAGCTTGCATACTTTGTTTTGTTCCTCGGATTCAAAACCCTCGGGCTGTGTCATGTACACATCTTCATTAAGATTCCCATTAAGAAACGCAGTTTTGACATCCATTTGCCAAATTTCATAATCGTAGTATGCTGCTATTGCAAGCAGAATCCGAATAGACTTAGACATGGCGACTGGTAAAAAGGTTTCGTCAAAGTCAATTCCTTGTCTTTGCTTATATCCCTTTGCCACGAGTCTTGCCTTGTACGTATGAACATTACCATCCATGTCTACCTTTCTTTTGTAAACCCATTTACAACCTATGGGTTTTACCCCATCAGGTAGGTCAACTAAGGTCCAAACCTTGTTTTCGTACATGGAGTTCATTTCGGATTCCATGGCTTTCTGCCATCTCACTGAGTCAACACTTGACTTTGATTCTGCATAAGTCGGGGGTTCGTCTTCCTCAATTAGCAAGTTTTCTTTGGTAATCATAAGATCAAATCTTTTGGGAGGACGAATAACCCTTTCTGACTTGCGTGGAGCTGGTATGTCCATAGGGTCTGGCGATTCCCCATTACCAGTCTGTGTCTCATCAATATTAGACATAATCACTGGTTCATCTAATCGGTTTACCTCTCCTGTAGTTTCTTGAATTTCTTCAAGTTCTATTTTGCTCCCACTGCTCTCTCTTAGAATGAACTCTTTCTCTAAGAATATAGCATGTTTTGACACGATGACCTTCATCTCGATGGGATTATAGAAATAGTATCCAACTGTTTGCTTTGGATACCCTACAAATAGGCATTTGTCGGATTTAACATCTAATTTATCCGATTTTGCACCCTTCACATAAGCATCGCAACCCCAAATCTTCAAATATGAGAGATTAGGTCTTTTCCCATTCCATATCTCATATGGAGTTTTATCAACCGACTTAGATGGGACACAATTTAGTGTGTGGCATGCAGTGTTAAGTGCATAACCCCAAAACGTTTTTGGGAGAACTGCTCGGCTCATCATTGATCGCACCATGTCAAGTAGAGTGCGATTTCTCCTTTCAGATACACCATTATGTTGTGGTGTATATGGTGGAGTCCACTGCGAGAGAATCCCATTCTCTTTAAGATAACTTAAAAATTCTTCTTTCAAGTATTCTCCACCTCGATCAGATCGAAGTGTGAGAATGCTCTTACCAGTTTGTTTCTGAGCTTCTCGCTTGAATTCCTTGAACCTTTCAAGGGCTTCATGCTTGAACTTCATTAAATAGATGAATCCATATCTAGAATGGTCATCTGTGAAAGTGATGAAGTAGGAGAAACCTCCTCTAGCATTTGTTGACATTGGTCCACATACATCCGTATGTATGAGGCTCAAAATGTCGGTAGCCCTTTCTCCCTTTCCAGTAAAGGGTGACTTGGTCATTTTGCCTAAAAGGCATGATTCGCATTTATCAAATGATTCGAAATCATTTGTGTCCAAGTATCCATCTTTATGTAACTTGGATATGCGCTTTTCATTTATGTGACCAAGCCTACAATGCCAAAGGTAGGAATTATTAACGTTATCTTTCTTAGGCCTTTTATTTTCTATACTCATTATAGTATTTTTCATGTCTAGAACATATATGCCATTAATTAATTTTCCACAACCATAAAACAATTCATTAAGATAAAAAGAACAACATTTATTCTTAATCTCAATGGAAAAACCATCCATGTCCAAACATGAAACTGAAATAATGTTCTTAGTAATGGAAGGAATAAAATAGCAATCTTTTAATTCTAAAACAAGGCCCGAGGGCAACGATAAATAGTAGGTTCCTACAGCTAATGCAACAACTTTTGCTCCATTTCCCACTCGTAGGTCCACGTCCCATTTCTGCAGTCTTCTACTATTCTTTAGTTCCTGCATATTTGTGCAAATATGAGATCCACATCCGGTATCCAATACCCAAGAATCTAAAGGAGCAGACATAAAAACCTCGATAAAATAATTTCCTGAAGTGGAAGCCTCATTAGACTTCTTACCCTTCAAGCTAGCGAGGTATACCTTGCAGTTCCTTTTCCAATGTCCTTTACCTCTAAAATGAAAGCAAGGGTCATTAGACTTGGACTTTCCTTTGTCAGCTTTGACTGTTTTTCCAGTAGACTTGATCTTCTTGGATCCTTTCTTAAAGGTCAAGTTGGACTTCCTCTTAATTCCCTTAGAGTTGTCAATGTTCAAGATTTGCCCTTTACCTTTACTGATGTTGGGCTCAACAGTCTTCAGCATATTCAGCAGCTCAGGTAGGGTACACTGAATCTTATTCATGTTAAAGTTCACAATAAACTGTGAATAGCTATCAGGCAGGGATTGTAGAATTAAGTCAATACTTAGTTCGTGATCCATAGCAAAACCCAATTGGCCCAATTTTTCAATAAAGCCAATCATCTTCAGCACATGAGCACTGACTGAAGATCCTTCTGCCATCACACCTCTAAATAGCATTTTGGATGTCTCATACCTCTCAGTCCGAGACTGTTCATCATACAACTCCTTGAGATGAAATATAATGGTATGAGAATCCATACCCTCGTGCTGCTTTTGTAACTCAGGTGACATAGCTGCAAGCATCACACATGTTGCAGTATTGTCGTCGTCACTGTGTTTATTATAAGCTTGCACTTCTTCCGGCGTAGCTTCCTCAGTAGGAACTTCCGGCATTGGCTGCTCAATGACATATCCAATTTTTTCATGCTTGAGAACGATTCTCACATTACGATGCCAATCAAAAAAATTTGGTCCGGTAAGCTTGTTAGCATCAAGTATGCTTCTCAAACTTATATGGTTACTCATTATTCAATAACTGAAATGACAAAAAAAAAAAAAAAATAGAACAATAATTAAATACAAAAATTAACATAATTTGGACTTTATTAAATTAATATGTACTCCCACTGTTTGACGTGAATTAACGACCCCTTTACATTAATTGGTAGAATCTGTATGATTCCCAGTGGGCTAGGATCTCTTTCATTTTATTAGAACCTTGAGTGACTCAACAAGCTCCAATAAAGCTTCCAGGTAGATACACTTATCAATCACATCTCTATGTGACTCCTAGATCATCAAGCAGACAACTCTTTGTCTTGCACATCTTATGCGTTCACTTGATCACGCCTCCAAAATTTGTCTCCTTGAGTGACTCAACAAGAGATGAATTATGGTTAAATTCTACCCATTTGTTCAGAAATATCGTATATTTCATAATGATTAAACACACCTTCCATCTCGTAGCCTTGAGTGACTCAACAAGCTGACATTGATGGCGGATTCTGGTTTATCATTATAACAATGGAAGGCATTTTGTATTAACTAATTAATACGAATTTAATATTTAATTTGAGGGGTTTGTAACGTCTCATCAATCCTATGTAAATTAACTATCATCAACCATGTAATTAATCATACATATCATAGTGTGGATGACTATGGACGGTATCTATTTAGTCTCCTTGAGCCATGAAGAAGACTAATTGGTCTATTTCCTAGGGGACATTGCATTCCACATCGAATGCCAAAATGCAATAACCGCTATCTGCTCCTACCTGTAACATTTACTAGTTGGCACGCAGGCCTGTATCAGATGGACACGCAGGCCCATATAAATTAAATAAAATAGGCACGCAGGCCCAATTAAATAATAACAGGCTCGCAGGCCCTAATTAAGTAATAATAGGCTCGCAGGCCTAATTAACAAAGAACAGTATTAAATAAACCATACATTCAACCAATCACATAGGTCTAGTCCATAATCATCCACTATAGATCCTAACACAATCAATATCTAATATTAATAATAATATATATTAATTTCCAAATTTGCAACATAGATTTTAATTGTCTAAACCCTTTTAGACAAAACAGATCGAATAAATTAATCAACCTTGTTGATTTGCCAATCAATTAATCATATTAATCAATATAATATTAATGAAATTAATTAATTAATTAATCTAATTAATCAATTAACTCATTATGCATCGGGACAATAAAAAATGACCATTTTATTTTAATCTCCAAATTGAGTCGTACTCGGATTTGGATTAACCTTTTAAAATTCTACGTAAGGTCTATCTTAGAATTTTGTGAAAAAATCCAATTTTATTAAATTTTTTTTTTTTTCAAAATAAAATTATAATCAAGACCTAATCGAATCCATTTTAAAATTCAGGCCCTTAATTTTAATTTCCAAAATACAGGTACCCTTCAGCAAAGTTTTAAAACTAAAAGCACCTATTTCAATTTAGAAAAACAAGCACAGGGCCTGTCCATGCTATTTTGGAATATGGGGGGGTTGGTATGCAATTTCCAAAATTCCAAACCAGCCCCCGTCCCCAAAATCAGCACACCGAAACCCTAGGGTTTCGGTGTGTGCCACTGCGCGCCAGTCGGTGCCGCTTCCTCTGTGCCGTGTCGCCGAAGCGATGCGGCGCTCTCCTGGAGACCTGCTGCGCGCAGCAGCGGCGAAATTCATCGCTGCTGCGCAGCGGCGACTTTCGCCGCTGCTGTGCGCAGCAGGGTGCTATCACCGCTGCTGCGCAGCAGCTATTCTGAACAGCTGCTACGACTGCGCAACGGCGATGCCGTGCGTCCCAGCAGCGGCGACGATCGCCGCTGCCATACGCAGCTAGCGGCGCTGCGGCGCCACCTCTCCAAATTTTTTTTTTTTTCGATCTGATTTTTTTAACCATTAATCTAAAACATTTTCAGATTTAATTTGTGCAAATCAAATTAATATCACAATAACAATTATTGTAAATACATCAAACAAAACAAACTTCAACAAGTTTCAAGGTAGGCTCTGATACCACTGTAAGGTTTCGAAATAAACATGCACAGCGGAATTAAAGGATTCGAAACCATAACCCGGATCACCTTGCACTACGATGAAGTTTGTGATAGAGATTATACCTTTTTTATGAATCGCTAAAATCTGACGTTGTTGTAGTATAACTCCTTTCTACAGCCGTCCAATCGTCCGGCCTCTGATGGTGATCCACACAACAAGTCACTATCTGGATTATTGTGCTAGCAATCAAGAAAAATAACTTGTCTCCTCTTTTATCTCTCTACAATAGAGAGCTTATTTATAGGAATAACCTAAACCTAGTTAGGTTAAAGATTGTGGACTTGGGCCAACCCAAGTCCGGCCCAACTAATTGGACTTGGACATATTATTCCAACAACTCTATGTCTTGATCTTCCGTGTTAAGATTTATTTTCTCATATTTTAACTATTTTCAATTTTTTTTGTTTAAATGGCTTCTACTAAGTTTGAACTGAATCACTTTGATGGAAGAGGTATTTTTAACATGTGGGTCAGAAAATGAAAGATATTTTAATGCAAATGTGATGTGCTAAATATTTAGATGATTCATAGCCTACTGATATGATCCTTTCTAAAAAATCTGAGATGGAAGAAATTGCATGGAGTACCATTTTTTGTACCTTACTGAAAATGTTATTAGAACCACTGGAAGACTAGAATTACTTCTGAATTGTAGGCTAAATTGACTGCTCAATATGTGACTATGATTGTCCAAAAATAAGTATTACTTGTTAAAACAATTCTTCTCTTTAAAATGGATCCTTATGTTGATCTGGAAGAAAATTTGAATAAATTTACCAAACTGGCCCAAGGCTTAGCCAACTGTGATGAAAAAAATTTCACAAGATTAGCTAGTTGTAGTGTTGTTAAACTCCATTAGTGAAGATATAAGGACCTTAAGAATGTACTTGAATATAATAGGGATGAAATCACTATTGATATAATAATTAGTGGTTTAAGGAATAAGGTCCCTGAAGTGAAATCTGAAAATAAAGTCAATCAGAATGGTGAGAAAGGAAGGAGTTATGGTAAATCAAATTATCATTTCAAGTTTCAAATAAAAATAAAAAGAAGTGGTCTGATAAGGTTAGGTTCCAAAACAAGTCTGAAGGGAAGAAATATTATTATTGTCGAAAAATTGGACATTTTATTATAGATTGTTATAAAAGGCAGGATGAGTCCATAGATAAGAAACATGTTGAAGGTAATGCAATTTTAGCTTATAATAAGTTTAACCGTGATGATGGTGTTGTCCTTGTTCAATATATGAGCATAACTTGTTTGGTTATAAATCTTTCGTTTTCGCCCGTTTGCATTTCTTTTCTTCAATTTAGCTTTCAAACTCCTCCAATTGAATCTTTAGCATCATCTAATAGTAGAGATATGACTGGAATCGACTTTTTGTGAGTTTACATTTAAGTCCCCAAACTTTTAATTTTCACATTTTGGCTTGATTTTCTCTCATTTCCTTTGATTTTGTTATTTTGCACCAGGTTTTACCTAACAAATAAAATACAATAAAATTAAGCTATAATTCATTAAAATCAATAAAAAATATTCTAGTTTAACGACTCAAATAAATACAAAATACAATTATCAATATATTTTTAAAAAGAAACAATATTATCTTTATAGGATAAAAGGAATATATTTTTAGAAAAAAACTATTTTTTATTTTAAAATAAAATCATTAAATAATATACAAATATTAAGGGTAAAAAGGTACAAAATTCATTTCTTCTTCAACCAATCCATTGGTAATCACACCATCCCAACCAAGATAGTGTTGTTTTTTAATAAGAAATAATATCTTAGATATTATTCTTGATATCTTTGTATTTAATTACATTATCTATTTTGCATCTCTTTAGAATTCTTGTGTATTTTTGTAATATAAATATTGTCACCACTATGAATACAAAATAATTTCAACCTCTTATTCTTTAACACAATCATTAAAACTTATAAACTAATTTAGAAACAACACAATTCCCTAAATCACCTTTTAACACACATTTCATCTCTATTTTTTAACCACATATTTTATCTCAAAAATATAAATAAACAAATTTATTAATACTACAGTGTAAAAGAACAGAATCATTCCCTATACTTCTTATATGGTATCAGAGCAAAAACTACTCTGACAAATCCAAGTGATCCGTAGGAACTTCCTCCTTCTCCCTCAACCCTTTTTTTTTCCTCCCTCGACCAACTCTCTTATGGCCGACCTCAATTCAAGGCCGACCGTAATCCAAACAAGTTCCCTTCAAGCAAATTCATTAATCTCCATTAATATTACTGCTCAAGCTCTCAAATTAACATCAACCATCCCTCATGGCGAGTTTAATTCCGAACCCTACTGATTGGATATGGCCTCATGGGGTTGATGGAACAAGCTCGTGGCCCTAGCCACATTGCAAACCCCGAACAATATAGATCTGACGGCTCCCCCAATCTCCACACCCAATCCAGCCTTCTTCTTCTGGATTCATCAGAACCAGTTGTTACTCAATGTGATTCTTGGCTTGCTTTCACCCACCATTGTTCTTTTTGTTTTTGATTGCACATCTTCACATGAGGCCTATGAAAGACTCTCTAATACTTACGCCAAGCCATCCCGTGGAAGAATTATGAAACTCAAACCCTAGCTGTCCAATTTAACCAAAGGCATCCACTCTATAACCGAATATCTCCAATAGGTTAAAAGCAAAGCCGACGAGTTTACACTCATAGGTATGCCCTTTCACTTCGAGATCTCATCATGAAAATCCTCGATGGCTTTCTTGAAGACTACAATGTCATTGCTGCAGCCTTCAAAGCTCGTGACACAACCATCTCCTTCGAAGAATTGCATGAAAAATTCATCAACTTTGAGTCTCATATATCTTAAGACACCCATCTCAAATCCACTAATCCAAGCAACATTACTATGTTTCCAAATCATTAAACTCTAACAATTCTCATCAAGCCTCCCCATAACTCACTCGGGTTCTAATATTATCTCTACTCCCCCATCAAGACTTTCGTATGCACAATGTTTTATGTGTGCCCTCCATGACTAAGAATTTATTATTTACCGCTTAGTTTTGTTCATCTAATCATGTGTCAATTGAATTATTTCCATCCTATTTTCAAATGAAAGATATGGCACGGGGCATCACTTTTACTTGGACAGAATAATGGCGGTATCTATAAGTTTTCGTCTTCTTCATTCCTTCTCAACCGCTCCTCGCCTTCGCCGCTACTAAAAGTACTATCATGGATTGGTACCACCGCCTTAGTCACCCTTCCCCATCCATTATTTAATATCTCATGAAGTCTCATAATTTACCAGTTTCTAGTTCCTTCAGCGGTTCATTTTCTTGTCATTCTTGTCATTGTCAACAATCCTATAGATTACTGTTTGGAGAGTCATCGTTATCTATTTCCAATCCATTAGAAATTGTATACTCGAATATCTGGATATCCGAACTAATTTCTAATGAAAAAAATTATGTGGTTCTTAAGACCATTTTTCAAAATATTTGTGACTTATCCCATGAAATAGAAATTTGATGTGCTTAAAATCTTCAAAACCTATAATTCACTAGTCGAGAAAAACTTTGACAATCGATACAGACTCTATATATAGACAATGGAAGGAAATATATCGACCTTGGTTCCTTCCTTCCGCAAAATGGAATTTCACACTTAAAATCTCTATAGCATACCCCCAACAAAACAAGTTTTCCGAGCGGCGACATCGCCATGTTGTCGAAATCGGACTGGCCCTCTTTCTCCATGCCTCCTAACCCTATCCTTCTAGGACTTTACCTGTCTCACATCAGTTTACTTAATCAATTGCCTCCCTACGCTCAAATTCTCCATGAAATTCCTGTTCGAGATTCTCTTCCAATCTTCTCCAAACTATATTAAACTCCGCACTTTTGGTTGCCTTTACTACTATTGGTTAGGTCCTTATACCTAGCGTAAACTTGATCCAGGTCCAAACCTTGTATCTTTTCGGGCTATTCATCTTTCCAAAGTTCGTATCTCTGCATTGGTCAACACACTTGTCGTATCTTTGTCTCTAGCCATGTCAAGTTCATCGAGAATGTGTTTCCATTTGCCTCTCTCCCATCCACATCCCACCCCTCTAGGTCCAGCCCGATCAATCTCCCTCCCCTGACTTAAGCACCCCAATTTTCGTCCCTTTATCCCACCATTCATTCCCCCTCAACCCAGCCCCCCACTCGTCGTCGTAAAAAAATCTAGCAAGACTTCGAGACTTCCTCCATGTCCGAGGGTGCTCTTGTTGCTACTCCTTCAGCACTAGCCCCGTAGCCCATGGTCCCCAACAACTAACTTCCCAAATCCGCAAAACCCTCATTCCATGACGACTCGTTTCAAGAACTACATCACCAAACCGAATCCAAAATACTGCCTCTCCGCAATCCTTCCCCAGAATCCTCACTTTGAACCCACAATTGTCTCTCAAGACCTATATACCACAATGGTGTGATGTTATGCAATCGAGTTCCATGCTCTTCATAAAAAATCAACCGTGGACTCTAGTTCAGCCAGAAAAATCCCAAAACTTGGTTGGCTGCAAATGAGTCTTTTGGGTCAAATGTAAATTTGATGGCACCCTTGATCGCTATAAAGCTTGTGTCGTTTCCAATGGGTTTCACTAATGACCCATCCTTGATTACTCTAAGACATTCAGCCCAGTGGCTAAACAATTCACTATTCGTCGTTCTCAGCCTTACAGTCATGAACGGCTAGTGTCTTTGTCAACTTGACGTAAACAACTCCTTACATGGCTCCTTTTTTGAAGATGTCTACACGTTTCAGTCCCCTGGCTTTGTCAGCTCCCAATTTCTGCCCTATGTCTGTCATTTAAACAAGGCTCTTTATGGCCTTAAACAAGCCCATAGGACCTGGTACCTTGAATTGCGTAAATTTCTCCTAACACTTGGGTTCTTCAACTACTCTGTGGATACATCTCTGTTCATCTACAGGGAGCGTGGCTCTCGTCTATCCTTTAGTCCATGTGGATGACATCATTATAACTAGCTCTTCCCACTCACTCATTGAGCTTTTCATCTAAAATTAGCTTCCCAGTTCTCTCTTAAAGACCTTGGTCCTCTCTCCTTCTTCCTCGGTGTTGAAGTTGTTCCAAGTTCCAACTCTTGATTGTCTCTTCCTTACTAAAACATCAGTATATTATGCTCTACGCCAAACTTGCGCCTACCCCTCTCTAGGCCTCCACCACTCTTCGCCTACATGATGACACATCTGTAACCGACTCCACCGAGTACAAGTGTGTCCTTAGTATCCTCTAGTATATGCTCCTCGCTCGTCCAAACATAGCCTTTACTGTTAACAAGCTTTACCATTTTATGTAGTCGTCCACTGTTACACATTGGGCTTTTGTAAATCGACTTCTACGGTACATCTGTGGTTCCCTATTCTTTGGTTTTCATCTCAAGAAATCGTCTTCTATGTCACTACACTCATTTTCAGATGCTGATTGGGCTGGTGATCATGATGATCGCACCTCGACGAGTGCCTATATTATTCTTCTTGGCCATAATCCTATCTCCTAGAGTTTTCGCAAACAATGCACAATTGCGTTCGCCCACTGAAGCTGAATATCGAGTTGTCGCCTCCAATGCTTCTGAGATCCTATGGTTACAATCGCTACTTAAGGAGCTAGGAAATCTCCTCTGTGTCACACCAGTGATCTATTGATAATGTTGGCACTGCCTATTTTTGTGCATATCCCGTTTTTCACTCCAAAATGGAGCACCTTGAGATTGATATTCACTTTGTTTTCCGTCATATCAAAAATGGAGACCTTCTTGTCTTGCCCATCTCAAGTGGTGACCAACTTGCTGACCCACTGACCAAGCCAATTTTGGCTGCTCGATTCTCTATACTTCAATCTGAGATAGGCATTTTCAATGGAACATCTATCTTTTGGGAGCATGATAAAAAATAATATCTTAGATATTATTCTTGATATCTTTTTATTTAATTTCATTTACTATTTGTATCTCTTTAGAATTCTTGTGTATTTGTACCTTGTATAACAACTTAATTATGGTAGGAGCTCTATTGGAGAACAAGTCTTACTTTTGTACTATAAGAGCATGTTTGGTAATGTGTTGTTCTGATTTTTTCTGATTTTTTTTTTTTTTAAATGAATGTGTGGTTTAAAAATGTTTGAAAAATTAAAAATTGTGGGTTTGAATAAAAATGGATGATTAAAAATTAAAATTGAGTTTGAAAAATTGTGGTAAAAATTTTGACATTACCAAACAAACTCTAAATATTGTCACCACTACGGATACAAAGTAATTCAATTTTCATTCTCTATACTTCTTAGCATCCCATTTGATAAATTGTTTATGTTTATCAATTTTCCAAACCATTTTATAACCACATTTCTCAAAACTACTTTTCAACTACATATTTTACATCAAAAATTTCATAACTAACTTCCAATGACATGTTTGATTCAGTGAGCTAAACACATTTTGTTGGATATATAAATGAATCATATGTTCATTGTCACTAATCTTAGCACTCCAAAATAATTTATAAGACTTTCTACATTTCATGTAAAAGTTTCCAATTAAAAGAACGAAAAAAGGAATAGTTTCATGAACAGTGTAAAAGGGGAGGCAGATTCGAGTGAGAGCAACAACTATAACTGAAAAGTGTTCAAAAAACAAGAAAAATATGTACAAAACGAGTGCATAAACGACAGATGGAAATGTCTAAAGATTGTTTCATAGAAACACAAACTCGATCACTGAATCCACTTAGAGATGAAGCACAAACATGTAGGAGGTACAAATGGTTCATGTGATTATAAACAAAGCATCTTCAAAAAGTGCCACTAACTTTTCATCAAACAGGCAGTTCACCTTTGGTTTTGGGTTCCATTACATTGTACAATCACATTGCATAGATGATTTCTCCGCTGCTATCAATGTCTAGATCAGGGTCACTCTCAAGATCTTCCTCCATATCGTCGTCAAGGTCCAGGCCGTCAGTAATATACTGATTTAGACTATTAGTCCCAGCAGCTGGGATAGTAGCCTCAGTAATTATCGACATGATTTCAGCATCACTCTGCATCGGTTGATCAGGCTCCTCGAACTGGTTGTTCGTCCTGTTTTCGTCTATAAGATCTGCTGGGAGGTTCTTTAGAAACCATTCGTGGTCCCTTATCTCGGGAATACTTATTCTCTGCCACAATTTAACAATGTATGTAAGAGGTTGCAATATGCTATATACCTAAAACACTAAAATTAGGCCCTGTTTGGTAATGAAAGTTTTTTTCCAATTTTTTCCTCAAACTCATTTTCAAAACACATTTTTATGATATTCATCATTTTTCATGCTTTTCAACCACACATTCTCCCCCAAAAACCTTTTTTCTTCCATTACCAAACATGCTCTTAGAGTAGAGTAGAGTTTGAGTCTGTCTCTGATATCCTGCTGTCACAAAATGGCAGCACCAAGAGTTATGAAGTATGAACTTAGCATGTTTGGCTAAGCTTATAAGATGCTTTTTTGTAGTATTTATTTATTTATTTATTTATTGGTAGTAAGTGAAATTCCAACTTTGACCAATAAAAAAATATTTCTTTTTCTGAAACTCATTTACTTACGAGTAAATTTACTTTCAAGTGAACTTCTATACTTAGCCAAACGTGCTCTACAGGTAATTCTTCTATTTTTTCAACTCCTCTTTATCAACTTGGGATTTGGTGAATACTGTGGTGGTCAAGAAAATTATAAATTATCCCTATCCACTACATTATTACATGTCCACATAAGCCAAACCAAAAGAAGAAACAGAAAAGATACCAAGATTCATGTGCATGTATTTGCACGGGAACATAAAAAGGAAGATTGAAGAATCAAAAAGGTTCACACACACTATACATATAATTGAAACATGGTTTAAGAAGTACAATAATGACGGAAAAGAATAAATGAAATTCCATTTCCGGAATAGTCAACCTAAGGTCGCAATAAGAGCAAGAGTCTTCACGTATGCAAATAAATCTACAAAACTTTAACCAACCTTTGCAGGGTCTGCCACAAAAATCCTTGAGATCAGGTGACGACATTCTGGAGATATATGAACATAATCTGGAATTGAATACTGAACATTCAAGATTCGCTGCAGTAAATCAAGCTGGTACTTCAATAAGCAATTTTAACAAGACAATAAACACAGTCACACCACAGGCTTAATAGTACCTGTATCGTCTTACGGAAGTTTTTGGGTTCCTGAGGGTCCTCAAATGGGTAAGCCCCAACCAACATAACGTACAGAGTTACTCCGCAAGACCAAACATCTGCAACCTGAAAGAGTATTGGCACAGGAGACAAGAAATTAGTCTGCTGGTGAATACTGGTATTATACGTATTTAGCATTTTTTTTTTTAAAAAAAAAAAAAAAGGTTTATCTATAGATTATCCGTTCATATAGTTGATAACAGGAATTAATGAAACCCAGAATGTAACAGAAAGACATAAAATAAGTACATATTTTGAGAGGAAATATCTTAACTTCTTACTTCATTATTAATGACATGACTTAAGAACAAGAGAACTAGAAAATTTATCATATTTTCCCGCCATTCCTTTCAAGTTTGTGTACGCCATCCCTACTCTCAAGGCTATGAGTAGGTTCGAACCGCGAGACATCAACTACAGCACATGGCTTGTCTCAAGCACATTGAAGATCATGTTGGAAGCTGAGGCAAGACAAGCTAACAATATGTTTTTAGCTTGTAAACATTTTCAGCTATGAACGAGCTTAGCTTACTAAGCAAATAAGTACAAAGTACTTTAAGCTTGGCTTTAAAATAATGAGATTATCTTGCACATTCCATAAGCCTCATTGTAATTCAGGTCAAGCTTGAATAATCTAGCTTTGATCAATCCCATAGCAACACATTTCATCTCAGAAATCATAGAATAACTTTCTTTGTATGCATATGCACAAATTTTTATCTTGTCTATTCTAATATCTCTCATCCTTATCAGATGTATTCACCTCATACCTTCTCTCTTTTGTAGACCTTCGTCTCAAAGATCTCCATGCAAAATTTAAGGTTTCTCTCTCGTTTCCTTTTCTATTATCTATTTAATTCATTTCTTTCCTCATCATTTCTACCTGCATCTTCGCGTCATACGTTTCATAAATAACATATAAATACTACCCCCATCAATATTTCAACATGCCTCTATTATATGTCTCATTAGTGTTGTTTGTCCAAAATAAAGACTTGCACTGCTAAAAGTCTACCTTCCAGCAACGGGGACTGAAACATCCTCAGGAAGTTTTTAAAATTGCTCTACAGCAACACCTTGAAAGCATGGAGAATTTTTTTGGCAAAACAGAAAATTATGATATACGGTAAAAACTTGCAAACCTCTGTTTCATAAGTCAATTATGCAACATGTCTGATCAACATGCAACTACTAAAACCACATAGCAAATTGTTCAACTCACTCTCTGATAGAATTGAAGCATTATAAATTACTCACCTTGCCATCATATTCTTTCTTTAGAAGCACTTCGGGAGCGATATATGCAGGAGTACCAACTGTTGACTTTGGTTGTGAATGCAGCACTGAGGACTGAAAATAGGTGAATAATAAGAGTTTTACACAATGACAAAGAGAACAGATAAATGAGAAGTATCTATTTCCCTCCTAACCCCAGGGATATGAAGGCAAAAATATGTTGATGACCAACCATTTCCTTTTAAAGGTTAAAAAGGCGGAGCATTTTTTGCATAAAATGATTTGTGAGGACCTTTGCGAATTACCCAGTATCTAATACAATTCAATTCAAGCAAAAGGATCCAGAAACATGATGCAGTCTCAAATGCAAGATAAATATTTACTCGACCAATGAAAGCCGTCATCTACCTTTGAATACCCGAAATCGCAAATTTTTAAACGAGGAGCTTGACTTCCATCCAATAAAGTGTTCTCTAGCTTTAAGTCTCGGTGACATATTTGCTTCAAAAAAGTTAAGAAAAATAAATAAATAAATCAGTCCGGAGGTTTGTATCTTCATTTTAGTTTAAGCAGGATCACCAAGACACTGAGTTTACTCGAGTACCATAGCATGACAGTAGCTGACCCCAGATATGAGTTGCTGGAAGAAGAAACGTGCCTACAGAAGAATTTATAGCAGATACATCATACATCATTAACATAAGCGGGGAGCTATTGACAACAAAATCAATGCAGTAGAAGAAAGTACTTCGTCCTCACTGAACCGTCCTGCGTTGCATATCCGTTCAAACAGCTCTCCACCAGCTGCATATTCCATGACAATAGCCAAATGGGTAGGCGTCAATATGACCTAGAATAGAACTTATTATGATGAACAACACCAAGTCATATTATTGAAACAAAATTCTATTTTGTAAATGAATTTACCTCTTTAAATCGGACAATGTTGGGATGCCTCAGAGATCTGTGGTTGATAATTTCCCTCTTCACATTTTCATCAATCTGTCATATAGCATGTAAAATTGAGAATAGAATAGCCAAAATTATACTCGGATAGCCTACATCAGATTGTAATTGCAACGTAACTCCTTTGGCTTATTATGCCTATAATAACACAAGTTTTCCTGCTCATTGAACTATAGTATTTGAAAGAAAAGCATGGTCCCACCCATCTCATAGAACACCAAAATTTGAAAGAAAAAATGTTGTCCATTCACAAACGATGAAACGAATGGGGAAGTAAACTCCAATCACTGAAAAAGAGAAGGGTGAGAAAGATAAAATTTAAATCGAGTACTTCCAACAATTCCTTTTTCTTTTTCAATTTCAATTTCAATGCAACATTGTAATGCAATGTAGTTCAAGCTGCAAATAAATTACAAGATCACAAATCCCAAATTCATGTAATTATTACAATTTCGAAATTCAAATCCTTTTTCCTTTATTTCCCACACGGACTTCAACTATAATAACAACTAACTCACTCTTATTCCCACTAAATTTGGCGCTACATAATTCCGTTTTGTTCATAGCTAAAACAGAAATTAAATTTTACTGAGATTCCAAAATATAAAGTAATATCTTAATTACAGCTCAAAGCATACGATATAGAAATAGAACACATGGAGGTACTAACCTTCTCACCTCTCTCGATATACTTAACAGCCACAAGCTGATTAGTCTGCCGGTCTCTCATAAGCCGGGCCACCCCAAAATTACCCGACCCGATTTCCTTAACCATCTCATACCGATCACTATCATGCATTATCGGCATATCCATACCCGATCCTGCCATCGCCGCTGGTCGATCCATCCAATAACAACACCCCTCCTCCCAAAATTCCCAAACCCCCAAAAACAAACTTCAAATTTCCACTAAAATCTAAATTCCACAAGTTCAAAAGTCCAAAATCAACATCAAACATTAAGTTTTGTTAGCTGAAGATAGAGATAGATATGGTTAGTTTGCTTGACCCCGTGAAGTCTCTACTTACCGGAACAGCTCACAATAATCAAGTTCCAGCTACCATTTTTTAGGGTTTTGTAGTGCGCCACATATATATGTGCATATTTTTATTGCTCATATATCTATGCACATAATTCTCTATTTATTTTTATTTTTTTGATCGAAATATAATTCTCTATTTATAAATGTACATATTTCTGTGTGTGAGTGAGAGAGAGAGAGAGAGGGGCAGAGGGGTGAGAGCTCGTGAATTAAGCTTGCTTTATGAGTGGACAAAAAAGACAACGATAACATTAGTTGTAATCTCTGAATCAGTGTATTATACAGGTGGCAATTTGTATAGAAGAAATTGCACTACTGCCCTCCAACTAAGTGTCCCGATGCCTAGTTAATCTTATAATAATTGATGAAACCTCTTTTGATTCTCATTATTTGGTAATGTGAAATTTTTTTATTTTTGTAGTTTTTTTTTTTTTTTTGGTTTTTTAATAGATGTGTGGTTTAAAAATGTTTGAAAAGTCAAAAATTGTGGGCTTGACTAAGAATGGAGGGTTGAGATTGATTTTGAAAAGTTGAGGTGAAAGTTTTATCGTTACAAAACAGGCTCATATTTTTGAATAATAATTGATGAGATATTTTATGGTTGAAAATAAGATAAATTCTTTACTTTATATATAGAATATTATATTATTAAAATTGAGTAATGTAAAAAAAAAAAGTTAAAATTAATAAGTTTCAAACAAAGGCTAAGTGTAACGACCAAGAATTTTTACGCGATTAATAATTATTTTAATAGAAAATCATGTCGCTACTATTTCACCCATTTTTATTAAGTTAACGCCACGACGTATTCGTATAGCCAAGTCAAGAAATAATCGAGATCGTTCGATTTTAAATTAAATTCCGAATTTCTAAAAATATCTCCATTCTCTTGATTTAAAGTATATTAAGTCTAAGTACTTAATTCAATGTTATCCCAATATTTATTTGTACAAAAATTACTTTTATTATTTAAATTAAGAAAATATATGCAAGCATGAGAGGTTCCATTATATATAATAATTATGAGAATCTTAATTTAATAAATATGGAAAAGTATATAAATGGTTGATAGATTCCATTATATGTAATCATGAAGAGCATAATATTTGTATAAATATGGAAAAGTATATGAATGAATTATATACTCCATTATATATAATCATGAAGAGCATAATATTTGTATAAATATGGAAAAGTATATGAATGATTGATAAGACTCCATTATATGTAATCATGAAGAGCATAATATTTGTATAAATATGAAAAAGTATATGAATGAATTATATACTCCATTATATATAATCATGAAGAGCATAATATTTGTATAAATATGGAAAAGTATATGAATGATTGATAAGACTCCATTATATGTAATCATGAAGAGCATAATATTTGTATAAATATGGAAAAGTATATGAATGATTTATATACTCCATTATATATAATCATGAAGAGCATATTATTTGTATAAATATGGAAAAGTATATGAATGGTGCTTTACTTTAAGAAAAGGATGTGTTAAAATTAATAGAATTGAATGATTATGTTTACAATATGCCAACTTTATACATCTATTTAAACCCATCTCTTTTACACACAACTCTACACATATACACTTATTTCCAACCTCTTGACAAAATCCACAAGTAAGAGAAATTCAAGGTGGTCAAGAAAGTTTTGGTCCATTTACTACTACACTTCATTTTAATCTTTTAAAAGGTAAGTATATCTTATGTTTTTATGAAAATTAAGTATGTTGTTATGAAATGTAAGTATATCTTATGTTTTTATGAAAATTAAGTATGTTGTTATGAAATGTAAGTATATCTTATGTTTTTATGAAAATTAAGTATGTTTTTATGACAAGTAAGTATATCTTATGTTTTTATGAAAAGTAAGTATGTTTTTATGAAAGGTAAATACACCTTATGTTTTTATGAAAAGTAAGTATGTTTTTATGACAAGTAAGTATATCTTATGTTTTTGTGAAAAGTAAGTATGTTTTTATGACAAGTAAGTATATCTTATGTTTTTATGAAAAGTAAGTATGTTTTTATGAAAGGTAAATACACCTTATGTTTTTATGAAAAGTAAGTATGTTTTTATGACAAGTAAGTATATCTTATGTTTTTATGAAAAGTAAGTATGTTTTTATGAAAGGTAAATACACCTTATGTTTTTATGAAAAGTAAGTATGTTTTTATGACAAGTAAGTATATCTTATGTTTTTATGAAAAGTAAGTATGTTTTTATGAAAGGTAAATACACCTTATGTTTTTATGAAAAGTAAGTATGTTTTTATGACAAGTAAGTATATCTTATGTTTTTATGAAAATGTTTGGATCATTGCTATGAAATCAATCTCACAAGATTGTTATGGGTTCCATATGATATGTTTATGATTATGCTAAGGGGACCGGAGTTTAGTAGCGCTACACATAAGAATTCTTGCCATTTAAGTTCGGTAAAATTCTTGTGTCTCCCTATGTTTATGAGTATTTCGATCCTATCCTATGTTATGATGAAAATGATCCATATGCTTTCAAAAGAAAATTTATGCTTGGTATACTTACTGGGATTTTATAAATCTCACTCCACGATATTTACCATTTTCAGATAATTGAAGGTTCGAGGCGGTCAACATGGAAGTGGAAAAAGTGGTTAAGATTGATGAGATAATTATGTTGAACTTTATGTAAGAAAATTATGTTCTATTTTTATTCACAGATAAAATTATGGGATTCTAATTATTCTTTTGAATAATTTTACATTACTATTTAAGTCTCGATAATATGATATGAGTCACTTTTAGTCGCACTCGAATGGTCGAGAATTCGGGTCGTCACAGTTGGTATCAGAGCCAAGAGTTTTAAAAACGATTCTGTAGATTTTTGAAATTTTATTTCTTAAAAAAAAAAAAAAAAAAAAAAAAAAAAAAAAAAAAAAAAAAAAAAAAAACTATTCACGTGAACAGTAAAACGACGTGCTATTCATGATGAACAGTGAACGAAATCACTATTCATTTAAAAAAAAAAAAAACATATTTGAATTTTCACATGTCAAGTATGTTTATGATTTTGAAAAGTATGATGAAATTTGATGTGCGAATTTCAAGGACAAAATTCATTTTAAGCAAGGGAGTTTGTAATGTCCTAAAAATTTTATGGAATATAATTAGTTAGTGATATGATGTTTATATTGATGTCTTTGATAAATTTCTAGAAGTTCGGGGACTAAAGGAAAAATAAGATTTGACGATAAATTTTATTTGGGTTAAGTTATTAATTATTGATGGGGAGATAATTACTATATCGATATTGGATTTGTTTTGAAGACTGTGATTAATTAGGAATTATGATTCAAGAAAATGTTGATTTGGATACAACCACATTAAATTATTGTTGATTAAAGGAAAATAAGATTATATGAAATATTTTAACTCATCACTCTACTATGTCACTCTCCACGTATTGACTCCTCGAACCAGGTATGTTATATGCTTTGCAAGTCATTTACGATTTTATTAAGACATGTTAAGTATGAAACCTTCATATGTTATGAATCTTTAAGTGAAATATACATGTTGAGTATGATATGAATTGATAGAAGCCTGAATTTTAATTTATTCCTTTTTATGTAGAATCATGAGACATAGAGGATATTGATATGAATTTTGGTTCATATTAAGCTTAGTAAGACTGACTAAATTAGAAAAATAAGTTGGTTCGTAACTTTTGCCAAAAAATATATGGAATAATATATTAAACAAACAAAATTAATAATGAATTTGTACAATAATTTATCCCTTTATCACTACCTTTGTGTAAAAACAAGGGAAAAACTGTGGATGGTTATTAGTACTTCCTCTTCAAGTTTCAATTTTCGGTTCAATAATTTATCCCTTTATCACTACCTTTGCTTAAAAGCAAGGAAAAACTGTGGATGATTATTGGTACCACTCTTCAAGTTTCAATTCTGAAAAAAAAAAAAAAAAAAAAATTTCAGAAAGAAAAGAAAGAAAGAGAACGGGTGTTGAGCATAATGGGAATAATATGACTTAAGAATGATTTTCAAAATAATTGTTGTCCTCGAGTTTAGAAATGATAAACCTTAAATGGACTTTCCATAATTGATTTTAGACATGGCATTAAGTATGAGAAGTCAACAGAAATGATTAGAAATATGTTCAGATTATCTATCATTTAGATTTAATGAGAAATAGCGAGCCAATTTTATGAATTTTTATGAGATGTTAATATTATAAGTGATATGATTTTAATGAGACTTTTATGAGAAGCATTATGAAGTTAGAGATTTAAAGATTTGGTTATTGGGAATTAAGTAATGGCTATTATGTTGAGTAAGTGAATTATGCCTCTATATTGAAGAGAAATTTATTATGAACTTTGGCCTTGTGATTAAATTTTGGGAATATGATTTATGACTTATAAATATAAGTATGAGTAATCTTTTGAGCCAATTAAGGTATTGAAGGAAGTGATATTGTGATATTGACGACTATGATTTGAAATTTCTATGTTGAGGAATTATGAATTGATTTTCTGGAATATTTTTTTTATGATATTGAAGTTTGATGAAATTGTGGTCAATTTTTAGATCGTTGTGATCAAATGTGGAATTATTTATTATTGTGAGTTATGAAGTATGCTTACGGTTTGAATAAGTCCAAATTTCAAAGGAAACTCTGCTTAGAATTTTATCGTTTGGAATTAAGAGCATAGTATGGTATGCAATCACTAAGAGAATTGAGGTTAGACATGCAAATTCATTTACATCACAAACGAGATTTAGTAGATGATAACAGAGATATTTATTATTTTCTCGTAAGGAGAACACACAAGAGTCACATTGGAAAGAAATACATGAAACACGCAAAATCAAAAGAAAGCAACATGGGAAATTCCTCAAATTGAGAGATGTGTTTCCGGAGTAGCCGTATCCTACCACCTCTGACCTTTTGAGGAAATAAAGAAACCTTCAAAGAGGTGTGTTTCGAGAGTAAGAATACTCCGTAATCTACCACCTGGAACCTTTGAGGTACACACAAGATTTAAACATTAAGGAAATCCTAGGAAATTAGAGGGGTGTCTCGAGAGTAAGAATACTCCGTACTCTACCCCCACCTATTCTAAGATTCATAAAGTTAAGTTTACATTAACCGGACTCCATTTTCGCTTGATTCCCCTTCCTTGCGACCAATCTATCTTAACCCCTGCTGGATCTTGTATTGAGATATATGACTGCAGCTTATCCAGTAGTTCATCAATAGTAGGAGCAGAAATAAGGAGCCTTCTGGAAAATGGAGAGATGAATCCCTGTTCCACAGCATAATCAAGAAAGGTTAACAAGCCATCAAAGAAATTGTTAACATTCAGAAGCCCAATAGGCTTAGTATGGAGATCTAGTTGAGCCCACGAGGTAATGTTAAAGATTTCTTCTAAGGTACCAAAACCTCCGGGCAGGGCTATAAAGGCATCAGAACCATATAGCATACAAGTTATGCGTTCATGGATGGATAATGTTTGAACTTCATGCCCTCGTGTTTTGCCTGCAACATCTACCAAAGGGACAGGTATGACACCGATTACTTTTGATTTCTCTGCAAGAGCAGATTGGGAAACACAACCCATTAGACCACTGCTACCACCCCCATACACAAGAGTGATACCTTTTTCCCCCAGTTTCTTTCCAAGATCTACGGCCGCTTCTAGATAACTGAAGCCTTTCCCCACTTTTGATCCACAAAATACACAAATAGTTTTGATCTGTCGAAGTTTTGGTGCTTCCATCTTTGATAGTATAGAAGAGAAAACTTACGAAGAAGATGTGATTTTGGGATGCCTGAACTATGAAATATGTTTGGCTATTTAAAGCCGGAAAAACTTACTGTTTTTGATTGATTCTGAAAAAGTAAAGATTTACTTTTGACAAAATCGGCCAATTTTTGACTGTTTTACCAAAGATATCACCTTTCGGTGATTTATTTCCAGCTTTATCAAACCTCGAGAAAGGAAAATATATTTATTTCCAGCTTTATCAAAACTCGAGAAAGGAAAATATATTTTATTTCCAAAACGCGTGAAAGAAAACAGCAAAATATTTTAAATGTGTATCAAGAGATTTACCTTATATCATTGATGAACTGCCAGAAGCCTCATTTTGTAAAACAGACTGGCAAACAGGATCTTTTGCTATTATATTTTGGAGACTATAACGATTTTTGTCCTCGTTAAACTGAGCGTATAAGGAGAGAAGTTCACGTTGCACATAACCACTTGGGTGCGTCTCAAGAGTCAGTCGAATATCATCCAAAGACTCCTTACTCAGTCCACCCTTTATGAATTTGATTTTATCATCCCGATTAGTAGAAGAATATCCTACTGTTTTGCAACGAGTATCACAGTTCCAACGAGCACATTTGTAGCAACCATTCAGCCTTTTTGCTCTTCGTTTCTTTGCGAAGGTGCTTTTGCCTAAACCAGGCATGTGCTTTGGAAATGTCATAGGTAATTCACCAGATAGTCGAACCTTTGCTTCGATCAACCAGCGAACATCTTCTGAAACACCATGAGCCATCAGCAACCTCAATCTTTCGAGTCTTATTCGATAAATTTTCCTCAGATCATTCATTGGAAGACTGGAATAATACTTGCGAATGTTTGTAAGAATGATATCCATGTTTTGATGGATCTAACCTCTTCCCAGCATGAACTATTTAAAAGCATTAAGGATCGGAGGAAATCCGCATGATATTGATTCCAGCAAGAAAGCGCGGAATAGAATAATGAAAAAGAGGGAACAAGAGTTATGCGCCGTTTACTTTCTTGATAAAAGGAAGATTTGATGATGACGGGATTTGAGATATGGAATATTTTCTTGGATTTTGGGTACTGATATTTTGATATAATAATCAAGGTATAGAAATAATACGGGGATACGTGAAAGTGAAATAAGGACTGTATTGAATCAGGATTAATAAGTTTGTGCAAGTGAAAGGAATACCTTACGGGAAATGTTATGATATTTGAGTTAAGAATTTTAATTATTTGGGAGATATTTGTTTATTGAATTTTGCAGAAATTTTGGGTTACAAATATTGGAAAGATAAACTGATGATTATGTTGATATGTGAATAACATGTTTGGGTATATTACATAGAGAATATTCAGGTAATCGTTTTATTTACTTTGGGATATTTGGTGATAAGAAGAAATGACTAATTATTATGGTATGATATGTTAGTAAAGATTTATTGAAATTTTAGAGATATTAATACGAATATTTGAGGTCACATGATACGATGATAAGTGACAGGTTACATGAGTACTACAAGACATGATGAAATATCACATACGATTGGGAATTTTCCTTTTGAGTCAGAATTTATGAGTAGACACATATGTCTATTATTGATAGAAAAGTCCATGTCTTAAGAAAACAAATTGATGCATTTAGTCAAAGTCCAGTGGGTTAAATATGGTTGGGTTAAATATGGTAGCGATGATGCTACATAAGAAGAAGAAGAAGAGATTCTGATTAAGTGTTCAGAAATCATAAGATCAAGTAAGATTAATTTCGAGGACGAAATTATTTTAAGGGGGTAAGTTTGTAACGACCAAGAATTTTTACGCGATTAATAATTATTTTAATAGAAAATCATGTCGCTACTATTTCACCCATTTTTATTAAGTTAACGCCACGACGTATTCGTATAGCCAAGTCAAGAAATAATCGAGATCGTTCGATTTTAAATTAAATTCCGAATTTCTAAAAATATCTCCATTCTCTTGATTTAAAGTATATTAAGTCTAAGTACTTAATTCAATGTTATCCCAATATTTATTTGTACAAAAATTACTTTTATTATTTAAATTAAGAAAATATATGCAAGCATGAGAGGTTCCATTATATATAATAATTATGAGAATCTTAATTTAATAAATATGGAAAAGTATATAAATGGTTGATAGATTCCATTATATGTAATCATGAAGAGCATAATATTTGTATAAATATGGAAAAGTATATGAATGAATTATATACTCCATTATATATAATCATGAAGAGCATAATATTTGTATAAATATGGAAAAGTATATGAATGATTGATAAGACTCCATTATATGTAATCATGAAGAGCATAATATTTGTATAAATATGAAAAAGTATATGAATGAATTATATACTCCATTATATATAATCATGAAGAGCATAATATTTGTATAAATATGGAAAAGTATATGAATGATTGATAAGACTCCATTATATGTAATCATGAAGAGCATAATATTTGTATAAATATGGAAAAGTATATGAATGATTTATATACTCCATTATATATAATCATGAAGAGCATATTATTTGTATAAATATGGAAAAGTATATGAATGGTGCTTTACTTTAAGAAAAGGATGTGTTAAAATTAATAGAATTGAATGATTATGTTTACAATATGCCAACTTTATACATCTATTTAAACCCATCTCTTTTACACACAACTCTACACATATACACTTATTTCCAACCTCTTGACAAAATCCACAAGTAAGAGAAATTCAAGGTGGTCAAGAAAGTTTTGGTCCATTTACTACTACACTTCATTTTAATCTTTTAAAAGGTAAGTATATCTTATGTTTTTATGAAAATTAAGTATGTTGTTATGAAATGTAAGTATATCTTATGTTTTTATGAAAATTAAGTATGTTGTTATGAAATGTAAGTATATCTTATGTTTTTATGAAAATTAAGTATGTTTTTATGACAAGTAAGTATATCTTATGTTTTTATGAAAAGTAAGTATGTTTTTATGAAAGGTAAATACACCTTATGTTTTTATGAAAAGTAAGTATGTTTTTATGACAAGTAAGTATATCTTATGTTTTTGTGAAAAGTAAGTATGTTTTTATGACAAGTAAGTATATCTTATGTTTTTATGAAAAGTAAGTATGTTTTTATGAAAGGTAAATACACCTTATGTTTTTATGAAAAGTAAGTATGTTTTTATGACAAGTAAGTATATCTTATGTTTTTATGAAAAGTAAGTATGTTTTTATGAAAGGTAAATACACCTTATGTTTTTATGAAAAGTAAGTATGTTTTTATGACAAGTAAGTATATCTTATGTTTTTATGAAAAGTAAGTATGTTTTTATGAAAGGTAAATACACCTTATGTTTTTATGAAAAGTAAGTATGTTTTTATGACAAGTAAGTATATCTTATGTTTTTATGAAAATGTTTGGATCATTGCTATGAAATCAATCTCACAAGATTGTTATGGGTTCCATATGATATGTTTATGATTATGCTAAGGGGACCGGAGTTTAGTAGCGCTACACATAAGAATTCTTGCCATTTAAGTTCGGTAAAATTCTTGTGTCTCCCTATGTTTATGAGTATTTCGATCCTATCCTATGTTATGATGAAAATGATCCATATGCTTTCAAAAGAAAATTTATGCTTGGTATACTTACTGGGATTTTATAAATCTCACTCCACGATATTTACCATTTTCAGATAATTGAAGGTTCGAGGCGGTCAACATGGAAGTGGAAAAAGTGGTTAAGATTGATGAGATAATTATGTTGAACTTTATGTAAGAAAATTATGTTCTATTTTTATTCACAGATAAAATTATGGGATTCTAATTATTCTTTTGAATAATTTTACATTACTATTTAAGTCTCGATAATATGATATGAGTCACTTTTAGTCGCACTCGAATGGTCGAGAATTCGGGTCGTCACACTAAGACCCCTTTGGTATAAGAAGTTTTTAAAGAAATTTGAATTTTTTGGAGAATATGTTGAAAAGAGGTTGAAATGTATGAAAGTAGTAAAGTTAAAATTAATGAGTATCAAACAGAGGCTAAGATCCCCTTTGGTATAAGAAGTTTTTAAAGAAATTTGAATTTTCTGGAGAATATGTTGTTGAGAAGAGGTTGAAATATGAGAAAGTAGTAAGTCCCATAAAATATTTAGATGAAAATGAGTTTGGAGAAAAAGTTCAAAATTTCCTAAACCAAACAGGGGGTTAATCTTATTTGTCCAAATAATTGTAGCATTGAAAAGACGGGAAAGATAGGACGAGTTAGGTAATAAAATAAAGTTAGAAAAATAAGCTTAAGAAAAAGATAGTACAACTGTGTTACAGGAACAATTTATTGACCGAAAGTTGCACTTCTGCACACTTGTGGCAGATCTAAAATTTCACTCATCGCCCCCAAGGCACATCTCCCAGCGGTGAAAGGGAGTGTGGTTTAAAGACCAGTCTCGCTTGATCGGGGGGGTTCGAATCCAGCATTTGCCAAGTGCAAAGATAAGCCCTCACCCTGCACTCTGGGAGGCATAACCTGCTATTTACATCCTCCACCAAGGCCTAGGGCAGGGTAGGTGGGGGCCCTTAGGGTTGAGGGTTTTTTTTTTTTTTTTTGAAATTTCACTCATCACATCCACCTCGAATCCACGATCCACAGCAGATTGATCACAGATTCGATCACCAAATTCGAATTGAGTAGCATTATTCAAGAAAGTGAAAGTTCAACTCATAAAATTTTTTTGCTCTTCATTTGCATTTTTGGTGCTTGCCTTTTCTTCTTATGTGTCCATATCGAGAAACAGTCAATGAATTTGTAGAATTGTACCTAAATGACGAATCTACCATGTTGGGTGGTGGACAAAGGTACTTTTATGGGATGCACGAGAATTCGTTCGTGTGTACAAACGTAGAATAGGATTGGACACTTTGTAAATAAAGGATTTTTAGTAGATTTTAATAAAAATTGATGAGATGTATGGTTAAAAAGTTGTAAATCTCATACAATATGTGGTTGAAATTCATTGTTAACTTTTAACTTGAATTCAAATCAGATTTTAATTTATACCAAACATGGGATATTAGACATTTAAAAAATAGAATTTCAAATTAAAAAAGTTGATGTTTTAATTCAAAGTTTAGGCGTTAATTTAAAAAATAGATAATTAAATATGTTAATGCCACAATAACATAAATTTATGATCACAATCACAAATCACAAATTTATAGATCAAAACTACCAAATTAATTAGTCAAAATCTTTTTCTTGATCACAAATCACAAATTATTTTTGGTTGCGACTTATTTCTCGATCACAATTTACATAATTTATAGATCACGACTTCTTCCTCAAAAACAAACTATGAAAATAATCGTCTACGACTTATTTCTCGATCATAAATCTCAAATTTTATCAATCACGACTTATTTTACGATTACAGATTTTAAAACAATTGGCCACAACTTAAAAAATAGTGATTCATAATGTAATTATAATTTTTTTAGTCACAAACTATGAATTTATTGATCAAATGATTGGTCATAAATAATATTCAAGTAACCCATCATCACGACTACAACCACAACTACCAAAGGTAACTCACCACAGCCACCATAACACACATCACCATCACTATCACCCTATCGAACAACTCAACCCACCGCACATCACACCACTAACACCTTATGAATGCGCACAATCACTGTGGGCATGCACAACCGTGCGGCCCGGCAGTGGCTCCGTGTTATCGCAGTGAGCAATCGTGTGGTTCCTGTAGACATCTCGAGATGGCATTGTAGAAGCCGTTACTGAGATCGAAGCGATCGTGCATGCACCATGCAACCCTCCAGACGTCGAGTTGAGTGTCTAGGGGGGGTGATGCCGGTGCTAGCCAGTGAGGAAGAGAGAGATTATAATGTGGACATGATAGAGAGAAGGAAAACGAATTAAGGTTTTAAGTGAGTGAAATGGGAGGTGGGGTTGAATTTTATCTTTAAAATTGGAAGTAAAAAACATGGAAGGGAAATAATTTCCTAAAAAAACAAGTTAGGGAAAATTTCATATTTAAGGTGGTTAGAAGATACAATTTCAAACTTAAAAAGAAAGTTTTAATACTTCAAAAGTCGGGTGATAATCAAAATTATTAAATTAAAGTAAATAATTAAAAATAATTTATTAATTAAATATACTTAGGTAACAATAAAAGAATTTCTGATAAAAAAATTTTAAAGCCGAAAATTATTTAAGGTCAAATGTCATAAGACACAAATTTTTAGGGTCACAAGTCGTCGGTCACAATATCACCACCACCTACAGTTTTTTGTTTTACGGTCATGACTGATTGATTACAACTTGTTTTCAAGTAACAAATAAAAATCATTATAGGTTACAACAAGTACCACCACCACAACTACAGCCACAAATCACAATTTTTAATGTCACAACTGACAACTACAGCCACAACTACAACTGCCATCCACAGTCACAACTAATAGGCCACAACGTAATTTAAGTCACCACCACCAACACTCCACAACCACTTGCACAACACCAAATTGAAAATACTATCACTCCATCTCCACCATCACCAAATGAAAACACTACCACTCCAACTCCACCACCTAGGGATGGAACAAGGTGAGGAATTCCCGAACTCAACAGGAAGAGATTCAAACGGGGTGGGAAATCCCTATAAAGACAAGGATTAAGATGGGAAAGTGTTCACGAATTGAGAACGAGGCGGGGAAGATGATGGTGGTACAGGTCCCCGCCACTATATATATATATATATATATATATATATATATATATATATATAGTGGGGATGGAAACAGGGATTTTGGGTATTCCCTTCCCATCCCCGCCCCGCCAAGTCCATGCATAAGTTGGGATGGGCTGGGGGGTGGGGATGATGATGGTAAATCTCTAGGGGTTGGGGACAGAGAATGACATTTACGTCCCGAACACGCCTCTTGTCATCCCCACCGCCACCACCACGACCACCACTACCAATGCACATTGACAATAACACATACACAACCTATGCAACATACAAAGACATAGATTCAACAGTAGCTCGCAGCCACGAAGACGAAGCACCGATTGCGAAGAAGAGGTGATGCACCCACTTGTGGTCGTTGTGTGCAACCAGGGTTCACAGAGGTGCTGCAACATTGTGGATGTTGAGACACTACAGCTCTGCCATCATCTTGTGTAACCCAATGCAATATGCCAACATGATCCTACTACAACACGTCGACTATCAAACCATCAACAGCCTCCAACAACACAACCTGATGCAGACCGCTCCAACACACATCCATACACCAACTATCACCACCATAGATCTGTGCAGGAAGGATCAGAGTCTACAAGATTTGTAGATATGTGCTCGGTGACACTATCCATCGCCACCATAGATCGTTGTTGTACAAAGCGCATCGCGACCATGGATTTCTCGTAGTAGTTGCTCCTGCCGCCAAGCCAGAGATGGTAAAGTTGTCGACTGCTCGTTCAATTGCTAAATTGGATATAGATTTAATTAAGTGGGGGTAGATGTGGTAGGTTTAGGATTATTTTATTTTATTTTATTTCAATATTAATATTATTATTTAAAAAAGTATTAATATTCGATTTTTGTATAATCAAACCTTAAATATGATTTTCGAAATGCAATCTTCCAAAACCTGCCTCCCTGTAATTTCCACAATAAGTTTAGGCGGCATAATCACTAAAGGGCTCGATTGGTTGTAGGCTGTAGCCCAGTCAAGTGGATCCAAGTTTTCATCCACCATGGGATAGGTATGTACTTGTAATTAGTGAAAATTACATTAGGACTTATTTTTCAATTTCACATTTCAAAAATAAAGATTATAAGTTATTTATACTAAAATTAGGTCATAATTCATTTCAAATATTAATTAATAATATTATTAAAATTAATTAATCTATCCAAACCCCCTACAACGCACCCCACCCCACCAAATTCAAACCTATTACCATCATCCCATTTTTATTTCTAGACAATGATAGCTAGGCAGTAGTGATGGTAAATAAACCCGATCCGTCGATCTGATTCGCCCCGATCCGCGGATGGCGCGATGGATCCGCCCCGTTTCAATTAAAAAATAAAATAAAATAAAATAAAATAAAATAATTTTTTAAATTTCATTTAAATATCTAATTTAAAATATATTTAAAAAATAATAAAAAATCGACCACGGATCGGGGAACCAATCCGCCCCGATTCGAACCTGAAAATGGGCGGATCCGGAATAGGGGAAATTTTTTTCGAGGCGGGGCAGATTGAGGCCTGATTCGCCCCATTGCCAAAACTACTAGGCAAATAAGGTAAAGGAGATCTTCGGTCTACCAACACAACCACTAAAAGATCGTTGTCGGGGTGATGGAGATGAGTATAGGTGCTCCTGACGTCATTGCTTGAGCATCGAGACAGTGAAGTCGTACATGTCTACCATTGTCCACAGATCTGCTTTCCCTTCTCCAGTGATAGCCAAATGACATTTTGATCGATTCATTACTTAAATATGCAAAGATCTGCAATGACGAATTCTTAGATAAGAATCAGAAATGTTGAAAGAGATTAGTGATGTGATGTTTTTGGGTGGTGGTGCATGTAGTTGAGTTATTGGTGGTTTTGGTGGTGGCTACGGTTTGAGGTGGTCTTTGTGGTAGTGGTGATGGGCACATCATGTTGTGGTGGTGGCGATGCAGGTGTTGATTGGGTGATGGTGAAGATGGTGGTGGTATTCGATGGTGAGGCCATGGTGTTTGCCAGCGGTTGTTGGGGGTGTGGTGGCAATTTTGGTGGTGTTTAAGTTGTGGTTTGGTACATTTGGTGGTGGTTTTGGTGTTGGCTGTTCTGGAAATTATGGTATGCGTAGTGGCAGTGGTGAGGTGGTAGTCGTGGGGTTGGGGTGGGGGTGGAGATGTCAACGACTACAATGAGTTGGTGGTGGTGGAGGAAAGGGATTAGGGTTTAGGAAGGGATATGAGATGGGTTTGGGTTTTGGCTAGGTTACTTGGATAGTGTTGTGACAAATAATAAGTGATTGTGACTGATAAAATATATAAGTTGTGATCAATAAATAATACCTTGCTTAAAATATTTGAGATTGTGATTAAATTTGTAATCGTGACCCACAGTTTGTTAAGCTGTGATCAATTAATTTGAATTTGTGATTGTAACATAAGTTGTGAACTATATAATTCGAGATCTAATCGAGAAATAAGTTGTGACTTATAAAATTTGAATTTGTGACCAAAAAAGAAGGAACTATTAATCATGTGCATAATTTTACAGTATCTTCCAATAATTTATCCTAGTTCAGATAACGAAATATTTATTTGAATTATTTATCTCAGTCAGTAAAAATTTTCCCTTTCATCTACCCTCATCATCTTTCAGGAGGACAATTTTGTAGTCTCTAGTCAAGCAATGAATAATTTGGTATTGACTTGACTTTAATTGTATATAAATGAATTATTCTTGAAATGTGAAGTTAACCCATCAAAAAAAATGCCATCATCATCTCGCTTTCAAATAGAGTTCCTAGCATGTACAATGAAGATATATTAAAACCATCTATATAGGATAATCTTTATCACAAGTAGTTAGACAAGACCTACAACTAAGTTTCATGTGGATTGCAATTATTTAACACCGACTCTATAATACAAATATATTTTTCAAGAGAAGAGGCAATGGTTGATGAATTCTTGATGGTTGAATAAACGTGACCAAGCCTTGAACGGCATTTGGGAGAGTGATTGAGTTAGTACATTTTATTCCGCCAATTGAAGTTTTGTTCATTTGGCTAGTTGAATTGGATGATAGTATTGTCATTTGTTATGTTCTTGTGACAATCCCAAAATCACGTGAATATTTTTAGCTAGTGACTTAAATGACTTTATATGACTGAGTTTTCAAAATAATCTTAACTCCCTTCTTTAAGAAATAACGATGACAAACTCCTTTAAAAATGAAGATGTTGATTTCTAGAATAAAATATCTCGAGTTCGAAATATTTAGATAATAATAAAATCGCGGGTTCAATAAAATGTGTGGAAGCTCAAATACAACAAATCTTATTCAGTGGTGTGTCCACAACTCACTGGTCGGTAGCGTCGCACTATCCGTCTCACCGCGTTAATCATTTTTATTTTTATAACTACCTGAAAAGTTAGAATTCATGGGATAAACATAAGCATGCCTAATGAGCAGAATATAGTGCACATGTGTTATTGCACATTGAAATATAATTCAGCAAGATGAGTAGTCGATGCACATGCATGTTTTTTTCAAAAAATCATGCTCCAGGGTCTAATTATAAATTATATCCTCTACCCCAAAGCTCTTGACATTTTTATAAATTGGATATCGATAAAATGGCTATAACATATCAGATTACATAGGACTATTTCATTCTTTAAGGATTCTACATTCATGCCATCTTTCACCTTATTTGACTCCAACAAGGCTACTAGATCTCCACAATTTGTTCATCATTACCTTGGAGTCGCAAGGCCCTCGTGAAGTCACGATACACATCGATATCCCAAACAATACATTGATTACCGAGGGACTAGAGTTCAAATCTATAATCCTCACGCACAAAAACTTTTCATTATGCATAAATCTTCCTTTATGATTCATCATCCATCAAATGTCATTGCATTCAAAATATGTTATATATAAGGGTGTCTCGAAAACTCACTTACAATGAATCGCATAATTCATACAAACATATCCAGCAAACTTATAATAGATCATATAATTCATATGAATATATCCAACTCTACAACTATAAAATACTCCACTCCCTTAGAATAGAATAATATAATTTAGATAAACTTGTCCAAAATAAATAAACACATCCTACTAACAATTTAATTGATGAATAAATCCACAAACGGTTTCTAGAATGACTTCCTAATGGAATGAGAGTCTTTCAACTAACTTTGAAGGGAGTATGTGGAGTAACAAGTACATAACTCCTAGTACAAAAATCCTCACGAGTTGTATAATATATGATCTAAAATATCATCGAATTTGGAGTTCAACGGACTTTACGGATCACAAGTTGGAGTTACATAGCAAAATTTATAGCTGAACGAAGTTAAGCTACCGGGCTGTCCGGTTTGTGTTGATACCTACTATTTCGGTGTCTACATAAAAGCGTCGAGAGTTATGTTTCATCATTTTGAGCCCAGATGTTGACACTAAACCAGTAGGTATCGACACCAAGCGTATTTTTCAGAATCTGAGACTTAAAAATCTTGATTTATTTGATCCAAAACCATATGTTTTGATAATCAGCTTTAATAAAACATGTTTCCCAATGAAATGATAAATTGAATGGATTTAAAAACATAGTTTTGCCAAAGATTTCTTACTTAGGGTTTGAAGATGAGGAACTATTTTGGTAGTGTTTCAACTTTGATTTTTAGCTGTGAGGCTTTCATTTCAAACCATTGGCTATTTATAGGGCGAACTGGGTGTTGGAGATGGAAGGAATTCATGTCTGTAGAAGAATGTAAATCTTTGGATTGGAGATTATGAAATGACTTAGCTCTTATGGAAACTGGAGGTGGAAGTGAATTATCATGAAAGGAGCTATCAAATGAGGCTTGGGTAAGTATTAGAAGCTATAGATTCAGTGGTGGAATTCTACCAAACCACCTCATGCTTGCTTGTTTCAAAATTCCAGTTTCACGAAGGTAAGTTTGAGCTCAGATACGTGGTAGTAAATGAGGTTGAATTCTAGAGTTCTTGATACCATTTCAAATTACTCATGGTGTACTTTCACGTGAAAGTTACCATGTATGAAATGGTTAACTGAGAAAGAAGTTACTCGAAATTGTTTTTCTTAACTGTTCGATAAAGTACTAACTTTAAAAATTTACCGATGACTACGCATTGATCAAACTTAAAAACGGATTTCATATTATCGAAGTTCGTTTCGAGAACTTATCCATGTATATATCATGTCCCTTTCAACGGATGATGGAAATGATCAAACAAGTCTCCTAAAGAGACTTGTTTAAACAAGTTTTTCGTAGCTTTTCATTTAACAAAATTTCCGTTTTTCTTTCTTTAAATTCTATAAAATCTAAATAAACTCTAAAAATGACTTCTTATGTCATAATGGACAAATAATGACGTCATAATTTTTATGGACGTTACAGTTCAATTCCTAGAGCTTTAAATAAGTATAACATGCTCCTATCTGTGGATGATATTCTTGAAATGATACAGAAAAATAAAAGTTTTGCACATCATCCACAAAAGGCTCATAGGCCATAAAACCAATGTAAGCATAAAACCAATACCTTAAATTAAGTAATTAACTATATCCATAAAAGACATGCATATGTTTTTATAGTAGTAAAGAGAAATCTAAGTAAAAAGACCTTAGGATATTGTAGTTGGCTTAATCTTTCGTTGAATTCAGCAGCCTAATCTAAAGCTTTTCAATCTCTTGGATCCAAGAAACTAAAAGGAAATCAAGCAAATATATTTAGGCCGTGTTAGATAGAAAAGATGGAAAATAGATGGTAGAAAAATATTTTCTAGGAATTGATTTGATTGGAAATTATTTTCCTGGAAAATGTTAATTAGAAGTGTTTGATTAGATTAATTTTTCAGATGAAAAAGTGAAAGATTTTCCTAATTTTGTTGTTTCATTGATATTATTTTCCGTGGCAAACAATCAAAATTTAACTATTTTAATAAAAAAATATCTTTTTTTAATTTTTCACACATTTGTACTTGATAATAATAATGTTAATTTCTGGAAAAAAAAGATTGAATTAACAATAATAAAAATGATCAAACGTGACACAAAAGAATTTTCCACCTTAGCTAGAAAATATTTTTTCAGCAAATAGGTAAGAAAATATTTTCAAGGCAAATGGGGAAGTTGTGCTTTAAATGATTGTACCTAAGAAAATATTTTTCAAGACAAATTTTTCCAATCAAACACCCAACAAATGCGAAAGGTGTAAAATAATTTTCATGATTTGACATTTTCCTGGCAAATATACCTGTATCATGTCAGAGTGGATTTATCTCTTTTTATTCCTTTTGGGAGGCAGAAGAATGAGGATCAAAATAAAGATATGTGATACTATTTCCTAAGATATTTGAGCTTAATCAACATTGAGCTTTAGGAACAAGCCAAGAAAAAATGTAAGCAAAACTTATTCATTTAATAAACTAATTATGGCCTTAACAATAAAATTTTCAAAAGCAAAACAACACGAACTCGAAAAAATCAATCAAGACCCTTATATAAATCTCCCCAAAACACACAATTAAACAAAAAATGTTCTTTATATAACATACATTTTCCCTCTTCAAAGGCTCACATACAATTGGCATCGAAGGAAGCTGTACAGAGTGAAAAATTTCAGCTAGACCATAAAATTGCAGTTGCTAAAAATTTGCATTTAGTCTAAGAACCCATCAGCTCACATAATACTTTTTTCGTTTAAATCGCTGTTGTAGAAACGAGAATAAAAACATCAGCAATCTTTTAAAAAGGAAACATAAAATGCAAAAAATGCAAGAAATAGAAATACACACCTTTAAAATCAAATTGACCTAAATCAAAAGTTAGGCTACTATCATAATGGAGGATAGGGTGATTGCAAGGTTCGAAAATTGACTAAGAGACCATTTACAAACCACTAATTGAGAGATTGCATAGATCAATAGAGAAATGAAACCAAGAGATCGATAGGGAAGAGAGTGGATCGAGAGGAAACATGGAAAGGAAACCTATTTTGCATTTATATAACAACTAAAACGACGTCGTTTTTGTTTATTTCCAACGATGAATAATGCCCAAATGATTAATAGTGTCTTAAAAATGTACTCTTAGTGTGTTCGACGACTAGGTGTCATGTCCCGCGTGTCACATGATCGAAACTCCAAACACAAAGGCATTTGGAGTAGCGCAGGGCAATCGCAAGTTCGTAGGCCAAGGACGCTTGCGGGATGCAATGCCTAAATCTTTTCGAGAGACCAATGCAATAATAGCAAGGAAGGAAGGTACTCGAAGGAGATGGAGGACTCTAGAAGATTACGAGACTTGATTACGCTAGTACGTTCTGGAAAGATCCATGGTCGAGCTTTGAAAGATGCATCTCGCATATTGAAAGAAGTTATAAAATGCAAGCATGTTGCTTGGGGAAGGAAATTTGTAGAAAAGTGCGAAACATTCTAGAAGTGTGTGGAATAATCTAGAATGGGATGGAACATTCTAGAAAGAAATGGAGTGTCCTAGAAGATTACAGAAGGTTCTATATTCAACCAAGCTTCAACTCTTCCGTAAGATTCTAGAAATATCTAGGTTGGTAAGTAATATTATAGAATATTCTAGAAAGTGGTATATTTGTATAGATGTGTGTAGAATTTTCTAGGTGATAGATACTATTGTAGAATTATCTAGAAGATGGATTAGTGGTAGTATAAATAGGGGTAGGGATCCTCATTTGTAAGCATCCCAGGATTTGGAGTGGCTAGCTTATAGAGAGAGCTTGAGAGCTTGTATAAAGTACTTGTAGAAGAGAGTCCCAAGTGTTGGTCGAGTATTGTAATATTGGAGAGTTTTAATACAAAGAGTATATTTCTCTCTAATATAGTTTGCTAGCTTTCCTTTGTCATTTGTTTGTAAGTACTTGGGGAGTGTTTGGTCAAGGAGCGATGCTGACTTAGCTAATATCCTACGAGAATATTGAGGAGCAAAGTGCCGCACGGAGCTTGAAATCTCCAAGTCCGTGACAGTTGGTATCAGAGCCTAGGTTTGGCTTGTATATATCTTAACATGCTGTCGAGTGAGGAAGTTTCTGGCACTACTGGGATGGACACATGGGCTGATTTCAAACGGGAGTTGAAGCGTCAATTCTATCATGAAAATGTAGTTTATGAGGCTCGAAAGAAGATGCGTCTATTGAAGCAAAGGTCTACAATTCGGGACTATGTTCAAGCGTTTACCACCTTAATGCTTCAAATCCCAAGCATGACGGAAGAAGACTTGCTCTTCCACTTCACGGATGGGCTCCAACACTGGGCACGAATGGAGTTGCTAAGGCGTGGAGTTAGCAACGTTGATGAGGCAATTGCGGTAGCAGAGTCGTTGGTGGACTATTCGAAGGATGATGCCTCTAAATATAAGGAGCCACGAGATAACAATGAGAAAGATGGGGGAGACGAAGAAAAGACGTCATCCCATTCGAAAAGCAGTCATTTCCCTCCAAATGTTAATCACTTATTTAGTGGCAAGGACACGAGGTCCCAAGGTCGAAGGGACTATGAAGAGAAGAAAACATCAATGCCACAATCAAGCGGATGTTTCAACTGTGGAGGGCCTCATATGATGCGGGACTGCCCCAAATTCAAGAACTTAGCGGCTATTGTAGAAGAACCAAGTGAAGAACGAGACACGGGTAAAGAGTCACAGCAATTGGGGGCAATTCAAGTATTGAACACCTTGGAAGCGGGATCCAAGGGGTCATCCAATGGGATGCCTGAAGGTGGGAAGCTATTGTTCGTGGAAGGCCACGTTAATGGGCAAAATGTCCGGGCATTCGTAGACAAAGGAGCTACCCATAATTTTATCACTGCAGATGAGGTCAAACGGCTTAGCATCCAAGTCTCGAGGGAAGATGGATGGATGAAGACCGTAAATGATAAGGCCAAACCGATTTCGGGTGTAGCACGAGGAGTAATGCTACGCCTTGGCACATGGGAGGCTCGTGTTGATTTTACAGTGGCACCGATGGATCAACACAAGATTGTGTTGGGATTAGAATTTCTACAAATGAACAACGCAACATTGGTTCCAACCACAAATCATTATGTGTATTCAGAGGAAAGACGTGTATCAGGATCCCAATTGTGGAAGGGTCACATGAAATGAGACTCTCAGGGATGCAGCACGTAAAGGAGACAGGTACGTGCAATGTATACTACTTGGGGACAATTGAGCTTGGAGGAGGGATGGAGATGGAGTCTTGTACTCCATGTCGACGAGGGCGTCGACATAATAGGCGGGGGAGGGTGTCATGCCCTGCGTGTCACATGACCGAAACACCAAACACAAAGGCATTTGGAGTAGCGCAGGGCAGGCGCAAGTTCGTAGGCCAAGGACGCTTGCGGGATGCAATACATAAATCTTCGAGAGGCCAATGCAAGAATAGCAAGGAAGGAAGGTGCTCGAAGGAGATGGATGACTCTAGAAGATTATAAGACTTGATTACGCTAGTACGTTCTGGAAAGATCCATGGTTGAGCTTTGAAAGATGCATTTCGCATATTGAAAGAAGCTATGAAATGCAAGCATGTTGCTCGAGGAAGGAAATTTGTAGAAAAGTGCGGAACATTCTAGAAAGGAATAGAGTGTCCTAGAAGAGTAGGGAAGGTTCTAGAAGAATCTAGGTTGGTAAGTAATATTATAGAATATTCTAGAAAGTGGTATATTTGTATAGATGTGTGTAAAATTTTCTAGGTGATAGATACTATTGTAGAATTTTCTAGAAAATGGATTAGTGGTAGTATAAATAGGTGTAGGGATCCTCATTTGTAAGCATCACAGGATTTGGAGTGAGTAGCTTACAGAGAGAGCTTGAGAGCTTGTATAAAGTACTTGTAAAAGAGAGTCTCAAGTGTTGGTCGAGTATTGTAATATTGGAGAGTTTTAATACAAATAGTGTATTTCTCTCTAATATAGTTTGTTAGCTTTCCTTTATCATTTGTTTGTAAGCACTTGGGGAGTGCTTGGTTAAGGAGCGAGGCTGACTTAGCTAATATCCTACGAGAATATTGAAGAGCTAAGTGTCGCACGGAGCTTGAAATCTCCAAGTCCGTGACATAAGGCTGCAGTTTTTTTTTTTTTTTTTTTTTTTTTTGGAATTTTTTGTATTTTCTAGATAAATCAATGGTTAAAAATTGGAGAGAAAAAATATGTGTGATTAAAAAGTAATTTGAAAAATTGTGTTATTTATAAATTTGTTTATAAATTGTAATTATTGTATAAAAGAATGGAGTGATACATATTATGTAGGGACAAAAAGACGTGTTAAAAAACAGAAACTTGTACTCTTGGTTCCTTCCCAATTCGAATTGTGTACTGTCTGTGTCAAAATGAATGCGTACTATCAAAATTCAAGGGAAATCAAGTGGACAAGTAATGCGTGGTTAATTGTCCAAATTACCCTTGCATTTTAATTAATGAGATAAAGTAAAGAAATAGAATTAAAGGGCATTCTTATAATTGTGCCGCTGGATTCAAATAACAAGAATTAGAAAAATCTGAAGCCCCATTCGACGACTCTGTTTGCATTTATAAATGATTCATTGTTATTTTCGAGATAAAATATTCGGCTGAAAAGTAATTTTAAAAATATGTGCAGGTAAAAAGTTATAAAACTTATAAATGAATTTATAAATTGATTCCTAAACAAAGGCCAAAATCCATAACTATACATTCATTGTTGATTTGTTTATAAACAAAAATAATAAGTTGTTGAACGTATGCTAAAACTTTCCTAATTTGATTAAATTTGTAAAAGGGTAGTTGTATTCACAAAATAATTTTATATCTACACCACATTTTAATTATAAGAAATATTTTCAATTTTTGTTCAATTTTGCTTTTATGTCCTCAATTTTTTTCAATGCATTATTATTCTTAACATTCAATTAATTAACATAATTTGTTCCCTTATCACAATTTCTATCCAAACATTCCACTAATGTGCATTGAAAATAGTGGAAAATATTTGATTTTGATTTTATGTTAGTTATATATTTTGATTATTTAAAAATACCCGAAATAAATAAGTATTTGAAGAAAAATCATTTCTATAGACAAGATATGAAAGTTAATAGATTGTTGATTATAAAAAATTTATATAAAACACTTTGGAACATAAGGTTAAAAATAAAAAAAAATAAAAATTAGGAATATTCATTACAATTAAAATGTGGTATATTTAATAAAAGTAGCGAGTCAATATAATTACTTTTCTAAAATATCTAATTACTTGTGTTATTAGAATTTAGGAAGGTGTATTCAATTGTGACTTTTAAAGACTTTTGAAAACTTTAAAAGTTTAGATGTATTCAATTGAGACTTTTAAAGATTCTGAGAGTTTAGGAATATTCAATTGAGACCTTTAGATGTCTCCACAAATTCTAGAAATGCAAATTGAGAATGACTTTTGGAAGCTTGTAAGATTTTTTGAGACTTTTTAATCGTTGTATCTTCTGTTATCCATTTTTTAGTTTGAGTGATTTTCTTTTGTTACTTGCTTTTTCCTAGGGGTGAGGCTATTGAGGCAGCAATAGTTCAATTATTGAATGTGAGCTCACTGGAGGAATATGATTTTGGATGATAGTTAAAATGATTCATCTAAAAAAATGTACAATACATGTACGGATTAAGGTTTTTTTTTTTTTCCTCCAAAGAGTTTTTATTAATATGAGAAATATGGTTGTTTCGTTGCATTCTTTTTTGATGATTTGTACATAAAAGAAATTGTTTAAAATATTACATTAAATGGGTATTTTTTTAACCAATGAAAGTCTTTTAAGTCTCTGAAAATCTTTCAAAGTCTTTAAGAAAAATCTATAGAAATCCGTGGAAAACTTTTATAATTTTCAACAAATCTATATAAGCCCTTTTTGAGCCCCATATAATCAAATTATTCGAAAAAATGAATATTGAAATAGTGATTTTTGGGAGAATGTGTAGTTTAAAAGAAGAGAAAGAAAAGTATAATATATTTTATTGGAGAACGTATGATTAAAAGTAAGAGAGAGAGAGAAAAAAAAATGTATTAAAATTTAATGGGTACCAAAAAATATCCAAAAATCTTTAAAAATCACAATTAAATACACTTTCCTAATTAGAAATAGTATCACACCCATATGTTGCACGGAAGAATAATATGAAATGATTTTACTTAAATATCATTACAAAATAGAAAATAATTTGAACACATAATTTACTTTGATTAATGATACAGACTGTCAATGAATGTTCAAATGGAAATAAATTACAATTCTTATCAGTTTTAGAAAACATCTTTAAATAATACATTGTTTGTACAATTTATAGTTGCTCACACTCGTGTGATAGAGAAAGTTACTATAGACAAAACATATTTAAACAATTGCTCAAATTTAAATTAAATAATGCAATTTTTCAAATATATGTTATCTATAATAAAGAAAAAAATCTCATCCAAATATTTTTCACTAACGTGAATATAAATAATAACCCTCGAAATATTATAATTTACATAAAATAAAGTAATTGCAACAAATTAAATATATGCGGTCCTATATATAAATAAATGTAACAAATTAAGCAATATTGAGGATGGACGTAAGTGAAAATCAATCTCAAGATTTGTGGCGCTCGAACGTGGAATTCAACTCTAGAGATCCTTCGTATGATTAATAATTTTTAATTTTTAAATGAGATGTATTTAATTGAACATAATTAAATACATATTTAATTATATGTCAATAAAAAAAATTATCAATGAAAATATAAATAAAATATATATAGTGAGTCTTTTTGTCTATATATGTAATAAAATTAAGAAAAATAGTTTTATCATTTTTTACGGCATATAATTATTTTTTAATATTTAAATAAAGTTGTAAGCCGTTGAATTGTTTTATCATCTTTATGGGAAAACATACTATGAATTAAGTGTTTTAGAGATTATACAGTGAATATATCAACTCCATTTCTGGAATTAACGTTCAATAAATGATTTTTGTTTAAAAAAAACTTTTGAACTACAAAATTAGCCTAATACAATAGATGTGCAAAACTCAACCTACATATTCTCCTTATGACTACGTTTTTCTTTTCATATATTATTGTTCATCATATTCTTCCCAAAAGAGGTGTAGGATAGATTTAATCATTAATTTTAATAAATATGGTTACATTAATTGATTCTTCTTTCTTCAAACTAATAATTTCTTTATTCATACTGTTACATTATTATTTTAATAAGAATTGCCGACTGGTCAATTATTTAATAAAAATTATATGAATTAATTATTAAAATCTGTAACATATTTTTGCATATTTTAGTTATTTAAATTTATAATGAAAAATAGAAAAATGAACAAAATGAGTAAATAAATAAAAATAATGTGAAAATGATGATTGAATTGAAGAAATCTTAAGTTTGTAAAAATTAACCCAACTTCTTTGGATTTGCCTTGAAAATTCGTATAGTGATTATTTATTTTAATTTGGTGAGAAAAAACCAAAACAGAAATTAATCATTTATAACTAAAATGAATTTAGTTAACTAATTATAGATAAAACTTTACCTTTAATTTTTTTATATGATTTTACGGATAATATATTTACAATTTGCTCTCACTTGATAGCTTCCATTAAACTTTCCACTGTGATCTTCAATTTGACACCCATATTACATATTTTTCGATTTCAAAATAATACAATAATTATTAAAAGAATAATAATAAAATAGAAAAAAATAACATTTTGGTGTTATTAACAGCATAGACAATGCAATTAATGACACATATACCAAAATAATTGCTAATATATTTAATATCCTATTTTTTAGCAAAAAAATTTCAAATTTAGAAAGAAAAAAAATTGGCGAGAAACTATACGTGTATTTGGTGACGGCTATTCTACTTTTATTATTATTATTATTATTATTATTATTATTATTATTATTATTATTGCATTGCATTGCATGACAAAATTTGTCTTTGTATCTACAAAAATGATATTTTTTTTTATGATTTTGACAAATCTAACAATTTTTCACGTATTTGCCCTTCACCGAAATTTTTATACCACATATATCTTACTTACATGGATTTGACATGTGTAGAAAGAAAGTACAAAAAAGTAGAAAAAATAGATCCTAAATCTGATTCAACCGGCTTCTACATTATCATGGGGACTCGTGTGAAAAAGTCTCTTGCAATTCTCAGACTCCTCCAACATGACTCTATCTTCTTCTTCTTCCAAAAAAAAAAAAAAAAAAAAGACGCTTCTCCCAAAAATCTCCCCCATCATCCATACATTCCGGCAATAGTGAAGGGCTTTTTGAAGGCTAGCATCTAAAAACCCGTGCATTCATCCCCCAACTCACACTCTAAGTATCTCCTTTACCGCTAACTCTCCTCACCACGCAGTCCTCACTGGTTTTTGTTACCGCCGGAGCCCACTGCCAAGCACCAAACACCACCAACCTCCGTCGACGGTAAGCCCGTATTTCTTTTCCATAAATCATTGCTTTATTTTTGAAGAAATTGTGTTGTATGTTGGTTGAAAATTTGTTCTTTTCCTGTCCAGATTTACATTGTCCCATATTTTTTCCATTGTTGAACTATTTTTTTTTTTTGAGGCTCGAATGTGTAGAAAGATTTAATTTTTTGAGAAGAATGTTGTAAATCCTCTATGATTTGTTATATGACGATGGTGATGAGTCTTTTGTCAATACATTTTAGGTCTATGAATATTAGGTTCAAAGGTTTCCAGTAGCACACACTTCACAAATGTCAGAACCATTTTAATTTGGGCAACCCATCAACCATGTTCTTCAGTTTAAATGATTTAGGTCTATGAATATTTATTTATATTTCATTGCAATATTTCCAAAAAATTTTGATTCCTGCCAATTTCTTTCCGAATATCACCAATATGAATTGATTTGTGACATAATTTTACTACGGTTAGCTTCAATTCGTTGCATATAAATGCTTCAAGCTTCCCATGTTCAACAGAATTTCATCTGATGAATAAAAAAAGTAGTTAGCTATCCCAATTATGAGCTCAATCACTTTTGTTTATGGATGCCAGTGATAATTCTTGTTCCTTTCCATTCATCAAGATACCGAATGTTATTAGTTCATGAAGATGCACTTAAAGTATCCATCGAGGAGATTGTGGATTACACGTTTCACGACAGATGAAGATTCACGATAGTTGACGATTGACGTACCTGCACTGAAGCATCTATCGAGAAAATTCTGTCGTTCTCGACAGATGATATTTGTTATTCTCGACAGATGCTCTTTTTTGTTTCATTCAATAGACATTTCCATTTACCAACTGATGTTTACATATGTTTGCCTGTGGAAAAATGAATTGTGTACTATCATCGTCTTGAGGTCATTTTTTTGTAAATTGTGCAGATGAATTTCCCATTCGTATTATCAGAAGGGGATATAATTCATGCCCACATATCCCAGAGGAGCTAGTTGAAGTACATAAAGCTTGTATTTGATAAATAAGACAGTTTCCAAAAAGAAGAATTTAAGAATTCTTGTTTTAGGTATTTGACGGAACTAGCCGAGTTGCAGATTTCTGCCCAATTGATGTAGCAGTTGCTGTTTCGATTAGTGGACCCGAGCAAGAACAACGAGCTTTGGTTCAATTTCAATGGTCATTACAGTATATTCGGGTTGAGTGAGTATACTGTGGTGAAAGGGTTGAAATGTGTTGGGCCGGTGAATTTCTAGGAGTATGAGAAGACGATAAAAAAGAAGAGGCTTAAAGAAAGTTATTTCAAATGGAGTGAGTGAAAGAGTCACTTGCAGTGACTTGGAGCGGGTATTCATCAAGTCTTCCACAACTAGGGTAGATCGATTCAAACTTGACCTAGCTCTAATACTTGAGGGTGTTTTCATAGCACCTGGAAAAAACGTAGGCATTGACCTCAACACGTTAGGTTTAGTAGACGACCTGAAACTGTTTTTTGAATATCCTTGGGGTAAGATTGGTTATTAACATGTGATAAAAGCATTCATATGTAGATGGTCAAAGAAAGTGGGAGATGCGAAGGTAAAAAATGAGAAGGAGATAACATATATAGTTCACGGTTGCCCTCTTGCAATACAGGTATATTTTTGTTTGTTTTCAATTGTTGTATTCTATGGTAACATGTAATAATCTCCTACACATCACTATTCATCCACGACGTAATTATTTCAATATCATTGCAGATATGGGCATTCGAGGCCGTGCCAGAACTGGGTGAACAGTTTGCTTTGTTGAGGAGTTACGATTTCGAACGCCACGAATTCTTAGTTGGACTGCTACAAAACAACCACAGCAGCGTATCTGTGAGGTATTTTTCAAGAATACTCCGGTAACATTGTGTTAGATAGATTTAAATATTGTTGTTCTCACGTTACGACGTAAACTACAACATCACATTTTCTACATCACAATTGCAGCTTCAAGTGTATGCCACTCTAAGACCGTGCATAGAGGAGCTAATTACGGAGTACATCAGAACACTTGTTCGATTGGAAGACAATGTTGTTCAACAACTTGACGAACTAGCGCTTCACATGAAGCATCCTCAATGCGATGTGGAAGAGCATATCGTAACCGAGGTGTCTGAGGATTCCTCAAGCGAAAATGGTGGATAGGAGGAGCTGGATACGGGGAGTGCTTCTAAGAACTCTGAAGAGTCTAGTGCAGGGTCTAGTGGAAACGAGATGGGTGAGCATGGGCAGTCTAGTGGGTCAAACAGAGGAAATAATGTCAGTGCAGGGCATGACAATGAAACGGGCTATGATAATGCTGTCACGGACGCCTTCTAGTCGACACCAGTGCATAACCAATCCATCCCTACCATATCTCTCAACGAACTATTTACTTCGAGCACCCCATTTTCCCAAGAAGAGCTTACTGAACTGTTGTCGGCGCAAGAAAAAAAAAATTCAATAAAACACTGGAGACAGAGAGGGCAGTTATCGTAGATTGCTTATAGGTCGTTGAGAAAAAGGTTGTTGACGGATTGCAAGGATTGAATGAATCTGTGATATCGAAGTTTGAGACAATGGACAGTCATGTGAATGGGCTAGGTGTCGATCTACGGGCAAGTGCTACAAGAACGGAGTGCTCTTGCATCCTTGTCAAGAAAGAGCTACAGAAGTTCATAGCTGAGAAATTTCAAGAGTTGAAAGAGTTCATTTAAGTTGAAGGATTGACCTGTCAGCCCACTCGGGAGGGTAAGGCATTTGAAGGTTTCCAATTGCCGCCAGATGTAACTGGTACGCTAGGTATTACTTTCGCTGTTCACTACCTTCTCCAATGAATTGAATGTGTGCTAAAGCAAATGGTTCATCATATTTGAATATGGTCATGTTAAGCCACTTGTGTTAACGATTAGTCTTGAACATGCAAGGTATGAACCATTTGTCTCCATAGTAAGGCCAAGGCACTGCAGAATTTGAGATACCTTTCTAAAGTGCTACGCAGGAACTAAATACATAACATCAACCAAACAAATTAACCACGAGTCTCCCCAACAGGATTATTACAAGTCACACGATTGTACCCAACTCGTCTACATCTTGAACATTTCCTCACTTTGATGCTTGCCTCGAAACGGGATCTCTTACGTTGTGTTTGTGTCCTTCCCGGTGGTCAACATACATTTGATGAGAATATTGGAACATAATGAATATGTGGGGGTATATTCCACTAAACTTTATTACCCATTGGATAGATTGCCTCTGCATATGCACATCTCCAATACTCGGTTGTGTAATAAGGGGAGCATAGGTCGTAGAGGGAACAACACTTGAACAAGCGGCATGAGTTGCATGGGAGCATGGCATATGATATACTTGAAATTCCCCACACTTGCAAGTTTTTTTTCCCTCAAAATCAATGGTGAGTTTTAGTGAGATTCTCACTCAACTAAAGAGCTCGCAATCTTGTACCGAATTCAAATGTTATGCGTAACTCTTCCTCCATTCTCGTACACTAGTACAAAATAGCACCAAAAAAGGGGAATACACGTCGATTTTTCAAAAAACTGACGTGTAAAAAAGGACGGTGGCATTTTCATAATTTTTTATTAGGAATACTAGTTTCTCGGGTCAGTTCACCAAGAACCGACGGCTAAAGTCGGCCGATCCGACTTTAGGCATCGATTCTTAAATAGAACCGACGCGTATTCCCTATATAATTACCCGCGAACATTTCATATCTTCACTCTCTCTCTCTCTCTCTCTCTCTCTCTCTTTCATTTGGTCTCGCCGCCACCACCACCACCACCACCGTACCACCATTCCCACCTCTCTCCTCTCTTTATTTCTTCATCATCTAATCACATTTACACAAATCTCCTCCACTACACCCTCCATTATTGAGCCGCCGCCAACTACATCGTGCCTCCACCCGCCCGTCGCCACCTCCACCCGCCCCTTTCTCCTACATTGTAAGACCCACTTCCTCCCACTTCCTCATGTGTGTATATTTGTGTGTATATATGTGTGTGTGTGTGTGTGTGTGTATTTGCTAGGATAAATTCATTGATTAAATGTTAATATGTATATATATATATTTGTTAGTATATATATATGTATATAAATTTGTTAATTACATGTTAATATGTATAAATGTGTTAATTAAACGTTAATATATATAAATTTGGATGTTAAATTTATATTGTTGATTTTAAGTTAGTAGATAGATACATTGTAATATTTAAATTATTGGAGTTATATTGAAATTATGAGATGTTAAGTTATGAAATCTTAGCTTGACTTTTTAGGAATTGGGAATGGATTTTGGATTAAACTTGGAGTAGTTGATGATGTTGAAATTTGATTGGAGTTGTATTTGAGTTTTGAATGTCGAGGTTGAACATTTTGGTTTATTGTGGCATTTTGATTCTTCATACAGGTTGGCTAAGTCCAATTTATAGGGGAAGTTCTGTCGAACTTTTTGTAGGATTTTGTAAATAAAAAATGAAAATTATAATTTAAAGTGATTTTCACTAGTACAGAATTGACCATACTAAATAAATAATTACATAAAATATAATCATCCTAATAAAATTATGAAGTTTCCAACCTAATAAATTATCGTATTTGATTTCAAATATTAATATATAGTTGGTTTAAGGTTGTATCATGAAAAATATTAACTCAAAACTAATAAATTTTTTTAATTATATCTTCACATATAGGTCATTAGATATGGATCGGGATTGGATATATGGCAGACGTAATAGACATGAATATGTAAAAGGTGTTGAAGAGTTTATGAAATGTGAGGATGAACACAAGAGAAAGAAAGGTGAAGCAATGATTTTGTGTCCTTGTTATGATTGTAAGAATTTGAGAAAGTTTCGTAATTTTGATCAAGTGAAGAGTCATTTGATTCCTCATAAGTTTAAGGAAGGTTATACACGATGAATATGGTATGGTGAGAGTATGCTTCCCAGGACGAGCACTGGTGACGATGTTGGTGATTAGCAAGAGAATAATTTGAGCAATATTGGTGAGAATGATGTGGAAAATGATGAGAATGATATGATAGACGAAATGATGCGTGATATACAAGGGGAATACATTGAAAAGCCTCATGTATTAGATAACTTGTTAAATGATTCTGAGAAGCCTTTGTTTTCTAGTTGTAATAAATTCACTAAATTGTCTGATGTACTGAAATTGTATAACTTGAAAGCAAGCAATAGGTGGAGTGATAAGAGTTTCATGGCATTATTGAAACTGTTACGAGATATGCTTCCGGAAGATAACGAACTTCCTAGTTCAGTCTACGTGGCAAAGAAATTGTTGTGCCCGATGGGTATGGAGATCGAGAGGATACATGCATGTCCAAATGATTCTATATTGTATCGAAATGATTACAAGGAATTGCGCCTATGTCCAAATTGTGGGGCATCACGGTATAAGCGAAAGAACGTGAATGATAATTGTGGTGATAAGAAAAGCCCTCCAAAAAAGGTGTTATGGTATTTACCTTTAATACCAAGATTTAAACGTTTGTTTGCCAATGCAAAGGATGTAAAGAACTTGCGGTGGCATGCCGACGAGAGAAAAGAAGATGGAAAACTAAGACATATGGCCCATTCTCCTCAATGGAGGAACATTAATAGGTTGTTTCCTGAATTTGGGGGCGAAGATAGAAATCTTAGGCTGAGACTATGTACAGATGTGATGAACCCACACGGTAACATGAGTAGTCAACATAGCACTTGGCCGGTTCTTTTGACGATTTACAATTTTCCTCCTTGGTTATGTATGAAGCGCAAGTATATCATGTTATCTTTGTTAATATCAGGGCATAAACAACCGGGGAATGACATAGATGTTTACCTAGTCCCACTAATTGAAGATTTAAGACTGTTGTGGGATGAAGGCGTGTCGGTGTTTGATGCACACACTCAGATGAATTTTACCTTACATGCTATGATATTTTGCACCGTAAATGGTTTTCCAGCTTATGGTAACTTGTTGGGTTATACTAACAAAGGACCTAAAGCATGTCCGGTTTGTGAAGAAGACACGATTGATCTTTGGTTGAAAAACTGTAAGAAAAATGTCTTTATGAGTCATAGAAGATTTCTCCCTACTGACCACCCTTATCGCAAGAAGAAAAAGCCATTCAATGGAAAAATCGAGGCTCGAGCAGCTCGCTTACCGTTAATAGGAGGTGAGGTATATGAACGAGTTAAAAATATTGATGTTTTATTTGGAAAAACTTTTAAGCCTCCTCAGAAGAGTCTTTGGAAGAAGAGGTCCATATTCTGGGATCTACCTTATTGGGAACACTTATCTGTAAGGCATTGTCTTGATGTAATGCACGTGGAGAAAAATGTTTGTGATAGCTTCATTGGGACATTGTTGAATATTGTAGGAAAGATGAAAGATGGTATTAAAGTCAGGAAGGACGTGGTAGAAATGGGGATACGGGATCAATTAGCACCACAAGAGTCGGAAAAACGTACTTATTTACCCCCAACTTGCTATACTTTGTCGAGAAAAGAGAAAACAAGTTCTTGTGTCGATAGACTTAAAATTGGTTGGTATGAAGTCTCATGATTGCCATGTCTTAATGCAACAATTGTTACCAGTTGCAATTCGAGACATTCTCCCAAAACATGTTAGACAAGTCATTATAATTTTTTTTTTCAATGCAATTTGCAGCAAAGTTGTTGACCCGGAGGCGTTGGATGATTTGCAGGCCGATATTGTTATCACTCTATGTCAATTTGAAATGTATTTTTCGCCATCATTTTTTGACGTTATGGTGCACTTACTTGTTCACTTGGTGAGAGAAATTAAGATCTGTGGTCCAGTATTCTTGAGGTATATGTATCCATTTGAGAGATACATGGGTATATTGATAGGATATGTGAAAAATCGACTTCGACCTGAAAGCAGTATCATTGAAGGTTATGCTACTGAGGAGGCTATTGAGTTTTGTACTGATTACCTGGATGACGTTGAGACTATTGGTGTTTCTAAATCTCGACATGATGGAAGACTTGAAGGTAAAGGTACTATTGGATGCAAGTCAATCGTCCCCAATGTTGAATTGAGAGATAAAGCACACCTCCTTGTATTACAACACCTTCCTGAAGTTCATCCATATTTGGACGAGCATATGTCCATCATAAGGCAGTAGAATCTTTCAAAAGTTGAAAGGTGGGTAACTAATGAACATAATCGTTCATTTGCAAAATGGTTCAAAGATAAAGTCATGAAAGAATTGTCACAAACGCCGAATACCATTGTTGAAATGATAAAGTGGTTAGCGTACAATCCTAGCATGATTGTGAGGTCATATGAAGCATGTGACATTAATGGATATACGTTTTACACTAATCGTCAAGATGATAAGAGTGTGGTGCAAAACAGTGGAGTTACACAAGTAGCACTATCAAGAGATTTTTCAAATGCTAAAGATACCATGCCAGTAGATGCCTCATGTCCTATTATGGTATCATTGAAGATATTTGGGAACTTGATTACAGGGAGTTCAAGTTTCCTCTCTTCCAATGTAAATGGGTTGATAACTGACGGGGTGTTCGGGTGGATGAATTAGGATTCACTATAGTGGATTTTGGACGGCTGGGTTATCTAGACGAGCTATTCATACTTGAATCACAAGCCAAATAGGTATTTTATGTTCTTGATCCTGTCGATACTAAGTGGTCAGTCGTTCTTCAAGGTAAGAGACGCATTGTTGGGATAAGTGATGTAGTAGATGAAGAAGATTATGATCACTTTGATGAAACCCCTCCATTTTCTATTGGTATACAAGGGAGTACAACTTTAGGGGAAGATAACATTGAATCAAATTACTTGCGTTGGGATCATGAAGAAGGATTATGGATTGACCGTCGTTCCTGATTATTAATTGTGTGAGTTCTTTTACACATTCTTGCTTATAACGTTCTTTTATTTTTTATATATGCTCTATACATTGTTAATAATTTCATTTGTGATTTTGATAACAATAATTTGATATATATATATATATATATATATACGTTGTTAAATGTGCAGGTACGTGTACAGTGGTCTCAATATAATGGCTGAGTCTTCAGCATCTTCAGATGATCATCGTACTACCAGCACAAAAAGGACTAGAGGGCCAACAATGTGCAAGAACATGAAGAAGGCGGGGGAAGTGAATGTTATCGAGTTCGATGAGAAAAAGAGGCCAATCGGACCAGGCAAAAGAAACTTCCGAAATTATGTCTGGTGTTTGGTCCATATTCACGTTGACATAAACATCAGCGATTGGCACAAGGTTGATCCCGACATTAAGGACATGATGTGGGAAGAAATAAATGTACTATCACTTTATACATGGTTAATTGATAACGTTTCGTAATTTTTTTTTTATAACATCGCATACTATATTCATCTTTTAGAGGGAGTTCAACATCCCCGATGACTCGGCCAAAAAAAGGGTGTTGAAAGTTGCGGGGATGCGATGGAAAGATTTCAAGACTCGGTTGGTTCATGACTATATTACACATGATCACCCGAAATATACATCTCCTACGCAACTTTATGATTTTATAACTGAAGAGTAATGGGAGTTGTTGAGATCGCACCCAAAAATATGGCATATTGGGCCGCCAGTGAGGGCCCAACAAGGGTCCATTGGACCTCAGCCCACAACCAAAATTTTAGATATAGCCCTGGACCAAATGCCGAGGTGGAAAGGCATAGGAACCCCCTCCAGCCGAACTGGTGTGTGTCTAGCAGAGGCGCTTTACGCTTAGCCGAGGTGTTTACAGAAGTACTTCGGATGTAAGGATGGGACAAGGAATAAAGTCAGAGATATGACACTGCCTTTACCAAGATGTGACAGGCGCCCATCCCCTACGAAATGTAGCAATGATTACAGTAAAAAAACAAGGTTGTCACCTCCAAGAGCTAGGGTGAAGACAAGTGTAAAGTATGTCCGTGTCATGATCCGAGACAACGAGTTCCTCTATAAATATATCACATTTTCCTCCAAGAAAGGGGTTAGCAATTTCATACTCTGAGCGATATATTTCTCTCACTCACTTTTCTCTCTTTTACACACTTTTATTTCCCGCACCCAATATATTCGCCTAAAATGAGTACTGACTTAGGCATCAGAGTGCAAACGGGAGCCACCTCGGCCCCCTTTGCAAGCTGATTGTTTGTCCTAGTGCGCAGGAGATCCACGTGTTCAAGAGGGAGGAGCTGAGACGTGTTGGTCCAAGGTCCAGCCGGATTTTGTGGTCAACATTTTGGCGTCGTCTGTGGGAAGACATACTGCTAACCACGAAAACACATGAAGAAAAGCCACACATAGAAAGGAAGTCCTGGAAAAGGGCGGATAACCTCTTGCAAAAGAGCGGAGAACTGTAAAACTTTGAAATACAAGTTTGATAACCTTGAAAAAGGCTTAAAACTTTGAAATACAAGTTTGGTAATCTTGAAAAAGGCTTAAAACTTTGAAATACAAGTTTGATAACCTTGAAAAAGGCTTGAAACTTTGAAACAAAAGTTTGTTCACCTTGAAAAAGGCGTGTAACTTTGAAATATAAGCTTAACAACCTTGAAAAAAGGCTTGAAGCATTGAGGCAGAAGTCCATTTACCCTTGAAAGATAAAACCAAAGCCAAGAAATTTCTCTGAACATGAACGAAAGAGATGGCGATGTTAACCCCCATAGGGGGAGAAATGGCCAGCACAACGAGGAGGAGGTTCCTCAAGGGCCTCATGAGAACGCCAATGAGGGGGCGGCACAACCTAACCCACCACGCCGGCATCGTAATCGCCGTATGTTGCGAGACATGACTCGCATGGCGGCCCAAATGCTAGAAATGCAGAAGCAGCAGATAGAACAGACTGCGGAGATAAATGCCTACATGGCCAGAGGATATGTCATGAACGAGCCCATGATGCCTCCGCAATACCCACAGAAACATTACTCACCATCCGAGGCGGCCACTGTCTCATATTATTACCAAGATCCACAGGCATATGCCAAGGTGGAATCCAGGCCCTTTTTCGAGGAAGGCCCGGAGCATGAAGCACATGTAGAGCAAGACCAGCTCCCGGCCAGACATAGGGAGGCCTCGCCCGCAAAATCTGGCAGTGTCTTCAGTCGGATAGGAGGGTTATTCAGAGGCAGGAAAGGAGGTCAGAACAATGCAGCTGAGCCTAGAAATAGGCGGGAGCGACATGCTGAAGAAGCCTTTTCGCTGAGTCAAATGCATAGGGACCAACAAGGTATGGGGGGAGAAAGGTTCACCCCCACGCATGAGCCTAGGAATAGGCAGGAAAGGAGAGCCGAAGCAGTTCGGACCAATTCTCGCAATGAGTTACTGAGCCATGAGAGGACTAACTACGGCCGCGTTCTGCCACCACAAAAGCAGGAGTACGCTCCGCCACTCTATGACCAATACCGTGATCCAGTGTATTCCGGTCACGACGAGAACAGTAAACTACCTTCATATGAACTGGATGACGAAGAGGAAATAAGCCCCTTCACAGAGGGCCTCCGCAGGTGCCCCGTGCCTCATGACTTCGAAATGCCAGAAATAGTAAAATATTCTGGCCGAGGTGACCCTGACGATCACCTGTTAAATTACCGCGCCAGCATGGAAATAGCCGGAGCCACCCCGACACTGAAATGTAAAGCCTTAGCTTTAACCCTTGAGGGGAGTACGATACGATGGTACAAAAAACTCCCCCCTGACAGCATCCATAGTTGGAGAGATCTGAAAACGGCTTTTAAAAATGGCTTTGTTTCCTCCTGGCCTAGCCAACTCCCACTCCAGCTCCTTCAGGATCTAAGGCAAGGAAGGGATGAATCTCTGAAAAGTTACCTTGCTCGGTTTATTGAAGAGATGCACATCTGTGAAAACATCACCGAGGCGGAGATGTTTTCTGCATTGAAGGGAGGACTAGATATGACAATCATGTTTTGGAGGGATATCCGAAGCAGGAAACCAAGGGATTACAATGTCCTCGTAGATCTGATGAGGGAGGAGATTGTATCAAAAGAAATGGCTAGGGCCAGGGACAACCACCCCCACCCCAAGGAAGATACAATCTTGGGTATTCAAATGAAGTAAATCTCAAGAATGGAGGAAACAAGGATAGGATTGGTAACAACCAAGGTGGAGCGCCACGTCCGTTTCGAGGGACGGGATCTAGCTTTGCAGCAGAAATTACGGAAGCTATCCCCCACTTGCACTCCAATACCCCTTCTCAGAATCCTCCCACGGTCCAAGGAAGGATCTAAAGTGGCCGAAGTGGGAAACATCCCATGATTGGGGCTTACTGCGCCTACCACAGGTACTACGGTCACGCAACAGAAGATTGCAGGGAAATCCACATGTTAGCTGACCAAAAGGCGTATGGGAGGAAGGCAAGTGACTTCTCCCCCGATACGGGGAGAACTCAAAAATTCGGTGGTCAGAAGTTCAACCGAGCTGATAGGAGAGCTCCGTGGAAGAACTCAACTAAGGAAAGGATTGACAATCGTCAAAGAGATCGGAATAAGGGCCAGGATACCGCCTCGGGGCATGCTAAAGATACATGGGAACCACCTGTGCCAGTGGCCGACCTCCCTATTCGTGAAATCGACACAATATTGGGGGGTCCCCACCCAGGTGGGAGCTCAAACAACTCCCAAAAGAGGTATATCAGGGAGGCCAAGCAGCCCGCCAACGTGAATTACCATATCCATTCGCACCCTGTTGGGGTGCCTCGGACAGAATCTATCACATTTATCCAAGACGATGCATTAGGGTACACTTCTCATACAATGATGTGTTGGTTATCAGGGTAGTGGTGGCCCGGAGTGGGTTATCACGAATGATGGTGGATGATGGTGCCTCGGTAAATGTAATTTACGAGGTAACTTTCGATAAAATGGGGATCAGCACTCCACTCATCCCGGTCCCGGACCCAATATATGGATTCAATGGGGACATCATAACCCCTAGGGGGTCTATAACCCTTATGACTGAAGTAGGGCAAGCACCAACTCTTTCCAGAATCCCCATGGAATTTTTTGTTGTGGACAAAATCTCCTCCTATCATGGCTTAATTGGGAGGCCCGGTCTCATTGACTTGGGTGCTGTGACGCATATGAAATACATTTGCATGAAGTTCCCCACGGAGCATGGCGTTGCAACTGTAAGGGGAAGCCAAACTGAATCACGGGCCTGTTACACAAATGCAATCAGAAAGTTTCAAGATCGAAGCTTGAACATGATCAGTGACGTAGCCATGGCCGAGGATGCTCCAGACCCTGAAAGATTGGGTGAAGGGCCTTCTGGAAATAAGGATGTTACGATGATACTGGAAGAGGATTTAGCAGATTTAGACCCAAGAATGGCAGGTGACAATTGCTCCACCCCGGCCGAAAGGTTAGAATGCTTCGGTGTAGACCCATTTGATCCAATCAAAGAGTTGCAGATCGGATTGAATTCACCAACTGAGTACAAAGATCAATTGAAGAGCTTCTTACTTGAAAACCTCGATGTATTCGCATGGAAGCATGGTGACATGGTTGGGATCGACCGTAAAGAGGCCTGCCACAGACTCCAGCTTGATCCCCGAAGCCCTGGGCAAAGGCAAAAGAGAAGGCCCAGGAGTTCTGATAAGTATGAGGCCTTGAAAGACAAGGTCACAAAGCTATTGAAAAATGGCTTCATCAGAGAGTCCCGTTATACGAAGTGGGCGTCGAATCCTGTTTTGGTACCAAAACACAATGGGAAACTGAGGGTCTGTATCGATTTTTCTAACTTGAACCAGACATGTCCCAAAGACAGCTTTCCACTACCTCGGATCGATCAGCTGGTCGATTCCATGGCAGGACATGAGCTGCTAAGCTTCATGGATGCTTACTCCAGGTACAATCAAATCCCCATGTGCGAATCGGACGAGGAGCATACTTCGTTTATTACAGATAGAGGGCTCTATTTCTACAGAGCTATGCCATTCGACTTGAAAAATGCGGGAGCTACCTATCAAAGGCTAGTAAACCGCATGTTTTCTGAACAATTAGGAAACACAATGGAGGTATATGTTGATGATATGCTGGTCAAAAGCATGGTTGCCGCGGATCATATCCGCCATTTGTCAGAGGCCTTCGATGTTTTGAGGAAATACCGAATGAAGCTCAACCCAGCGAATTGCGCTTTTGGAGTAGCATCTAGAAAATTTCTTGGATTCATGGTGAATAAGAGGGGAATCGAAACTAATCCCGACAAAATCAATGCTTTTCTAAACATGCAATCGCCTCAAAATCCAAAAGAAGTGCAAAGCTTAACAGGGAGAATTGCTTCCCTGAATCGATTCGTCTCCAAATCCACTGACAAATGCTTACCATTTTTTAAGGTCCTAAAAGGGGGAAAGTGATTCCAATGGACACCGGAATGTGAGCAGGCTTTCGCCGACCTGAAAGCATCTTTGGGACGGCCGCCAGTACTATAGAAGCCAAAAGCTGGCGAGCCTCTCTACCTGTATTTGGCTGTATCCAAAGAGGCTGTTAGCTCGGTGTTGGTCAGAGAGGAGGATGAGAATCAGTTCCTAATATATTATGTGAGCAAAGCCATGCTGGATGCCGAGACACGCTACCCAGATATAGAGAAACTTGCTCTCTCGTTAATCACAGCCTCTCGCAAACTTCGTCCCTACTTTCAGGCACACTCCATACGCGTGCTCACCAACTTTCCTATGAGACAAGTGTTGCAAAACCAGACGTATCTGGGAGGTTACTGAAATGGGCGATAGAAATCAGCCAGTTCGACCTACATTATGCGCCTCGGACCGCCATAAAGGGTCAAGCGTTGGCGGACTTCATAGTCGAATTCATACATCCACCGGAAGTCGACATGGTTGATAACACAGATGATAGCCAAGAGTGGAAATTGTTCGATGATGGCTCCTCGGCTGAGGGACGATCCGGTGTGGGAATATTGTTAATAAGCCCAAAGGGGTTTAAACTACACAGTGCGATTCACTTTAAATTCAAAGCCTCAAACAATGTTGCTGAGTACGAGGCATTATTAACTAGACTAAGACTTGCAAAAGCTCTGAAGATTAAGTCCGTAGTGGCGAATAGCGATTCACAGCTCGTTGTAAGTCAATTCAATGGGCAATTTTCTGCTAAAGAACCTTCTATGGTCGCTTACTTGAAGAAAGTAAGAGATTTGGCTGTGCACTTTGGAAAAATGGAGCTACAGCACATCCCCAGAACAGAAAATTCCAATGCCGATGCTTTGTCCAAACTAGCAAGCAGCAGTGATTCTGAGCTACATAATCTAATCCCAGTTGAGCGCATGTTGACTTCTTCTATTGAGTCAGAACCGAAAATTTGGCAATAGAAGAAGAGGGATCCAGGATGAATCCCCTGATCGCATATTTGAAGCATCAGATAGTGCCAAATGAGCCAGAGGCAGCTCGAAACTTACAAAAATACGCTGTGAATTTCGTACTCTTGGATGGCCTACTTTATAAGCGGAGTTACACCTCCCCCTTTACCGAGATGTGTAGGTCCAGAGGAAGGACGATATGTAATGAGAGAAATCCATGAGGGCATATGTGGCAACCATGCCGGGGCGTTATCACTAGCACGGAAAGCCCTTAAATAGGGATATTTTTGGCCTACTATGCGAAAGGACTCCCATGACTTCGTGCGCAAGTGCGATAAATGCCAGAGACACGCAACCATACCACATCAGCCGCATCACAAGTTAACTGTGGTGACTAGCCCTTGGCCTTTTGCAAAGTGGGGGCTGATATTATTCGTCCCATGCCTAGGGGTGCTGGTAACAATTGCTTTGCGATAGTGGCAATTGATTACTTCACCAAATGGGTCGAAGCAGAACCTTTGATGAAAATCACCGAGGCCGACACCACCAAGTTCATTTGGAAGAATGTCATATACCGGTTCGGAATACCACACTCCCTGGTTAGTGACAATGCAAAACAGTTTAAAAACAGGGGCGTAGATGAGTTGTGCGACGATTTGGGAATTAAGAAACTGTTCTCATCTCCACACCACCCATAGGACAACGGACAGGTCGAAACCGTGAACAAGACCATAAAAAATACCCTGAAAATGAAGCTGGAATCCAAAAAGGGTGCATGGGTAGATGAACTCCCATAGGTACTATGGGCACTTCGAACCACTTCGCACACCGCTACCGGCGAAACACCTTTCTCATTGGCATATGGGGCCGAGGTGGTATATCCCGTTGAAATTGAGATCCCTTCGCTTCGTAAAATTTATTACGACGAAGTGAGAAACGAAGAAGCACAAAGGGCCAGTTTGGATTTCCTCATGGAAAAACGGAGTGATTCCCAAGCAGTGATGGCCAGGTACTAGGAAAAGATGGCTCGATACTACAACAAAAGAGTGAAAAATTGACGCTTTAATATTGGGGACTTAGTCCTTAAAAAGGTTCTTCCTTCGACTCAAGAACCAGGAGTAGGGACTCTAGGTCCTAATTGGGAAGGCCCTTACAAAGTCCTTGCCGAGGTGGTACCCGGAACGTACATGATTGAGGACCTATCTGGAGTACTTCTATGTAATCCTTGGAACACGGACCACCTTCATCGCGATTTTCAATGAATCAAATTCCTCCTCGATGATTGCAGCATTATCATGTGATTCTATTTTGGTTATAGCACCATACATCCACGCTTTGCATAAAACTTGTTAAAAACAAGGGACTCTTATAAGCCCATGTTGCGATCACTGCGTTAGAATGGAGTGTATCAGCACCATAAAAATGTTAGTACAACCAAAATGGTGTATGCATATCTTACAAAGTGTGACGTAGATACGTTCAAATGATTGTCAAAGTCAGATCTAACTAGTAAACATAAATGCCTCAAACCACTCAGATCTGAGGGCCTAACATATACTCTTTAACCATGCAATACGTTTAAAAGGCATTTGCGTTTGGAAGCATTCAAGTTTAACCAAATGTGGTCATATAAACTAAAACTCTTGGACAGAATCAGACCTAACCAAGCAAAAGCGAAAGCTTTTGATGAGTTTCGGAGTGGCTCGACGAACATTGACCCGTTGCACGTGCCCGTAGGACCAATAACGAGGCAAAGAGCCAAAAGAATCAAGCAGGCAATGCAAGGATTCATGCAAGCGTGGATGGATGAGTGTTCGAGTGCAAAGACCTCATTTACATTGCATAACAAAGTGGGAGAGGAGCCAAAGTTATTACAATGCATTTGGATCAAGGAAAAACAAGAAAATTATGCAGCAGAAGACTCACGGCCGTAACACCTCTTTTACGGCCGTAAAATCATCTTGGCGGAATTTGGGCAGAAAGGCCTTTACGGCCGTAACACATCATCTAACGGCCGCAAATGAAGTAGAAGACTTACGGCCGTAATCAGATTCTCACGATCGTAACCCAAAATTGTAACTTTTATTTTCGTTCAGAAGGTCACTTACGGCCGTAAAACAATTTGTCACGGCCGTAAGCTATGTTTTGATTTTTAGACCGTAAGTTACTTACGGCCGTAAACTTAAAAGTTACGACCGTAAATTAGCGCCGCAATTAAAACCTAGTTTAGGCATTTTAGTTTAGGTTAAATTCTAGTTTATTTTTAGTTGCTTTATTTTGTTAGCCTATATATATGGCTTTATTCAGCATTGTAAACAACTTTTATTCTTGAGATTAATGATATTGAAGGTGAGACATTCCCTTAATTTCTTCGTGTTCTCGTCGAACAAATTGAACTTATCAAAGGATTTGACAACCTTTGTGGCGTTCCCCCTTTGTGGTTCTTATCTCAGCGTCGTAACGGATTTTGGGTTTAATATACCCATAGTTCTTGCGTCGTGAGGTCGGGGTTGCATTGCTATCGTCTATTATCTTGGATTTTAGAGCTTTCCGGCGTTTAATTCCGCGTGTTCTTGGTGATCCCCATAACGGATCACATCATCTGGTATCAGAGCCTGTCTCTAAATCCAATTATTTAGTATTCCTGTTCTTTTTTCTTTTATTTCCAGTTATTATTCATTCAAAAAAAAAAAAATTCATTCCAATTCTTGTTTCTTGAAATTCGTTAGAAATTCAAGATTTGCCAATTTCTGTTTCTTGTTCTTGATATTTCTTGTTGAGTAGCAAAAAAAAAAAAAAAAAAAAAAAAAATTCCGAAATTTAGCCAAAAAAAAAAATATATAGTTGTTGGTTTGAACAAGAAATCAAGAAAATAATTTTTGGCAAATCTTTCCAACAATCTTTGTTTCCATAAAACTTCTTCTTGAAATTGAATTCTTGTTTCCATAAATTCCTTCTTAAACTTCCTAATTCCAATTTTCCATCAACTTTCCTTATTTGCACTTTGGGGTTTATTCCACCAGGACCAAATCCGTGACTAGTTTGGTGGGTTCTTTGAGTACGTGGAAAAAAGGGAATAAAGAGGAAAAAGGCAGAGTGGTGAGATTAATAGAGGGAAAAATCCAAATTGAGTGATACACGAGCGATAAAACAAGTGAGGATCTTTATTTAAATTTTTCTCTTTTCCTTATTACTAACCATGTCACAGAAGGAAGTTTCGTTGACGGAAAAAGATCTTCAAGACTTTAAAATGCTTGCAATGGTGGATGAACATTTTGCAAAATTGGAGGCGAGGTTGGATGCCAAGTTCGAAGCAAAATTTGGTACACAATCCGGCGTGAATGTGGAAAATGCTAATAATCCGGGGGAGACACGTGGTGCGGGAATTGTTCAACCACTTCAAGAACAACCGCGCAATTTCCCAAATTTACGGAGACCACTAAGGTATGACTTCAACCCACAATTTAGAGCTAGGAATGAACGTGTTGAGGTTGTTGATAGTGATGAAGATAGTGGTGAATTGTCTATTACTAGTGTTGGTAGGAGACGAGATCGGGGAGAAAGACGTGATAGGGGATATAGGCGTGATCGTAGGGATGACATTGATGGACATGTTGGTAATATAAAAATGTCCATTCCCTCGTTTCAAGGTAAAAGTAATCCGGAAACTTATTTTCAATGAGAAAAGAGGGTAGAATTGATTTTCGATTGTCATAATTATTCCGAATCTAAAAAGGTTAAATTGGCAGTCGTAGAATTTACTGATTATGCTATAGTATGGTGGGATCAATTGGTAACTAGTAAAAGGAGAAATGGGGAGAGGCCTATTGAAACTTGGGATGAGTTGAAGACCCTTATGAGAAAACGATTTGTGCCTGGACATTACTATAGGAATCTCTACCAAAAACTACAAACCCTTTCCCAAGGTAGTAAGAGTGTGGAAGATTACCATAGGGAGATGGAGGTTGCCATGATTAGGGCAAATATAGAGAAAGACCCGGAGGCAACTATGGCTAGATTTTTAAATGGTTTTAATCGAGATATTGCTAATGTTATTGAATTGCAGCATTATATCGATTTGGAGGAAATGCTTCACATGGCCATGAAAGTGGAGCGACAATTGAAAAGGAAGGGAACTTCCAAATTCTCTACAAGTTCCAATTCTTTTGGAAAGTCTACATGGAGCGGGACTTCTAATAATGATGGGGTTGTACAGAAAAATAAATTTGAGGTACCGAAGGGAAAAGTAGAGCCACCTAACAAAGGTAAAATTGCTTCTGATTCTCAAACTCACAGGACTAGAGATATTCGTTGTTTTAAATGTTCCGGCTTAGGACATATTTCTTCAAAATGTCCAAATAAACGAATATTGGTTATGCGTGATGGGGTATTATGTTCGGAGGATGAGAAAGAGGGAGAGGTGGAGGATGAGTATAAGGATATGCCAGCTCTAGAGGATGTTAGTGAAAATGATGATGGGGATTATGCAGTAGCTAAATCACTTGTCACTAGAAGAGCCCTTAGTACTCAAGTTAAGGTGGAAGAGTCGGGTGAGCAGCGAGAAAATATATTTCATACTAGGTGCTTTGTGAATAACAAGGTGTGTAGTTTGATAATAGACGGGGGTAGTTGTGCGAACGTTGCTAGCACTACTCTAGTAGAGAAATTGTGCCTACCTATGCTAAAACACCCTAGGCCATATAAGCTACAGTGGTTAAATGAATCGGGTGAGATTAAGGTAAATAAACAGGTGGTAGTTCATTTGGCGATTGGGAAGTATGAAGATAGGGTGTTTTGCGATGTGGTACCCATGCATGCGGGGCACATCTTGTTAGGAAGGCCATGGCAATTCAATAGGAAGGTTGTTCATGATGGCTTTAAAAATAGGTATACCTTCACTAAGGATGGGAAAAATGTCAAACTGATGCCGTTGTCACCTCAAGAGGTCTATGAAGACCAATTGAAGTTAAAAAGTGAGGAAGAGAGAAAGAGGGTCGGGACCACGATACCGGAAAAAGGAGAGTCGAGTGAACAGAAGAGGGTTGGGACCATGATCCCGAAAAAAGGAGAGTTGTGTGAAAAACAGAGAGTTGGGACCACGATCACAGAAAAAGGAGAGGGTGTGAAGAGTGCCAGTAAAAATAAAAGAGAGAAAACAAAAGTGAGCTTCTACGCCAAACAGAGTGAAATCACCAAAGCTATTTCCGCAAATAAACCCGTGATTTTACTAATGTACAGAGAATCCCTCCTTGTACTTGATGACGCTAATCACTCCCTCCCCAGTTTAGCTGTGTCTCTTTTGCAGGAATTTGCAGATTTATTTCCCGAGGAGATTCCTAGTGGGCTGCCGTCGATTTGTGGGATTGAACACCAGATTGACTTCATGCCAGGAGTGGTCATTCCAAACAGGCCAGCTTATAGGAGCAATCCAGAAGAGACCAAGGAGCTACAAAAGCAGGTTGAAGAGCTGCTGAAAAAGGGCTATGTTGGGGAAAGCATGAGCCCATGTGCAGTACCACTTCTGTTGTTACCCAAAAAGGATGGGACTTGGAGGATGTGCGTGGATTGTAGAGCTGATAAGCGTGTTTTTATACACTTATTTGTATGTCTAAATTAGGATTAATTATTGTCGTGTGGGAATATTTCCTATTTAATTTATGTTTATTTGTTTACTTTTCAGAAAATGTCCCAATTGAAGAAGAATGAAGCAATTAATGGAAAAATGACACGATTGGATGTTAATTGGAGCTAAATTGGACAAGTGAGGAGTTTGTGACAACAACCGGGAAACATGCTTGGTGCCAAAGTGACTAAATCAGAGGTTGGAGGACCTAATTTAATGAATTAAGAGCTTGAATGGTCAAACTGAGAAGAAGATAAAGTCTGGGGGACTAAATTGCAATAATTGAAAGTTGAGGACTGAAGGTGCAATTAAAAGTCAGGGACTAAATTGTACAACCGAGAAAAGATGAAGTCGCGATCGCTGGTTACACACCAAGCAATCGCGAGATGGTTGTAAATTATAACCCGAGAGTTATAAGGTCTTCTACGCGATCGCCATAGGTTCTACTGCGCGATCGCGCGCTTGTCCGACTGGGCCGCAGATCAGATTTTTCTCGCGATTTTAACAGGCTTTGGGCTTTTTGACCTAGGGTTTCTCCAAAACCTATATATACAACATAAGAGGCATGAAAATCAGACATTTGCCTCTCCATAGAACGAGTCACAACAGAGATTTTAATTAAAATTCTTGGAGATTCAAGCATCGCAGAGGGGCGTGAATTGAAGATACTTGAAGAATTGATAATTGGTGCAATCTTTCCATTCTTCTTTGTTATTTTCAATGAAAGTTATATTTTATTGTTTTTGTTTTACAATCATGATGTGTAACTAATTTTAACGTTGGGATGAACGATGTAGCCTAGTCATATTATTTTAATTCATATTCCTTGTTTTAACGCTTTGATGCATGTGTTGATTTATTATTGCGTTTAATGCGTGAATGAATTGGCCACTTATTCATGATTTTATGTGTTATTTCCATAATCCGAGAGGTGAGTTAATAACATAGATCTAGGTAATAAATTCGGTAATTGAACGAGAGATAGAGATATACTCTTGTAATTATTGCGGTCGTGTGTAAATTCTTGTGTGTAATGCATCTAGATAAGGAATATTCGGACCCTCTGTAGAGATACAAGGTTGACTTATTTAGGTAGGATTGATTTAAACTCGAGAGAGGAATCTCAATTTGAATCAGTGAATTCGATCGATCACATATTTAGAAAATAAAATCTGGAATTGGAATTAATTTAATTAGTTAGGTGAAATCGTGAATCTCAACCACTTTACAATCATCTTTTAAAACAAAACAATTTCATAATTTAATTATTTAATTCATCTTCTTAGTTTTAATTTCAAACATCAAATTATTTTGTTCATTCAAATAAGGTTTAGAACTAACACATTTCGGTAATTAATAGCAGTCTCCGTGGGACGATAATCCGGACTCTCAGGTCCACTTTATTACTTCTCACGACCCGTGCACTTGCGGGAATATCTCGCATCGCGAGATATCAGGTGAACAAGAGCAGTCAACAATATTACGGTAAAGTATCGCCATCCCATACCTAGACTTGATGACATGCTTGATGAACTTTATGGTGCTAGTATGTTTAGCAAAATAGACCTTAAGAGTGGTTATCACCAAATTCGTATGAAAGAAGGTGATGAATGGAAAACCGCCTTCAAAACCAAATATGGGTTATATGAATGGATGGTTATGCCATTCGGATTCTCAAATGCACCTAGCACTTTTATGAGGTTAATGAATCATGTCTTGCATGCTTACATTGGTAAATTTGTTGTTGTATACTTTGATGACATTTTGGTATATAACAAGAACTTAGGTGATCACATTAAACATTTAAGATCTATTTTGGAAGTGTTGAAAACTGAAAAACTATATGCTAATTTTAAAAAGTGTACTTTTTGCATGGAAAAAGTAATTTTTCTTGGTTTTGTCGTTAGTGCTAATGGTGTTAAGGTAGATGAGGAGAAAATTCGTGTTATTAAAGAATGGCCAACTCCCAAAAGTATTACGGAAGTTAGGAGCTTCCACGGGTTGGCTGGGTTTTATAGGAAATTTGTTAAAGACTTTAGCACACTTGCAGCACCACTCACAGAAATAGTCAAGAAAAGTGTAGGATTCCATTGGGAGGTAGCACAAGAAAATGCTTTTAAAATGCTTAAGGATAGGTTATGTTCTTCACCAGTTTTAGCTTTACCTAACTTTAACCAAACCTTTGAGATTGAATGTGATGCATCAGGAATAGGTATTGGAGCTGTTATTATGCAGGAAAAAGGCCGATTGCATTTTTCAGTGAAAAGCTGAGTGGGGCAGTTTTGAATTATCCTACCTACGACAAGGAGCTTTATGCTCTTGTTCATGCCTTGAAAACCTGGCAGCACTATCTGTGGCCAAAGGAATTCGTCATATACACTGACCACGAGTCACTGAAACACCTCAAGGGACAAGGTAAGCTAAACAAAAGACACGTCCGTTGGATAGAATTCATTGAGACCTTTCCATATGTCATTCGCTATAAGCAAGGTAAGAAGAATGTGGTAGCAGATGCCCTTTCTCGCAGGTATGTTCTCTTAACTTCTTTAAATGCGAAGTTGCTTGGGTTCGAGTATATAAAAGGTATGTATGTTAATGACCTGATTTTTCTACCATTTATGCTTCATGTGAAAAAGGTGCAAATGATAAATTTTATAGGCATGAAGGTTATTTGTTTGGGGAAAGTAAACTTTATGTGCCTAATTTTTCTATGCGTGAATTTCTAGTGCGAGGCTCATGGTGGGGGGTTAATGGGACACTTTGGTGTTATTAAGACGTTAGAAACTTTACAAGAGCACTTTTATTGGCCAAAAGGGATGTTCACCATATTTGTGAAAGATGCATAACTTGTAAACAATCTAAGTCTAGAGTCTTACCACAAGGTTTATATACACCTTTGCCTGTACCTAATGAACCTTGGGTAGATATATCTATGGATTTTGTGTTAGGTCTGCCTAGGACAAAAAAGGGAAGAGACTCGATATTTGTGGTGGTAGATAGGTTTAGCAAACTGACGTATTTTATTCCATGTAATAAAACTGATGACGCAACTAACGTAGCGGACCTATTCTTTAGGGAAGTTGTGAGACTCCATGGGGTACCTAGGAGTATTGTGTCTGATAAGGATGTTAAGTTCCTAAGCTACTTTTAGAAAGTCTTGTGGGGGAAAATGGGTACTAAATTGTTATTTTCTACTACATGTCATCCGCAAAATGATGGTCAAACCGAGGTAGTTAATAGGATATTAATCCAACTTTTGCGTACTATAATCAATAAGAATTTTAAAAGTTGGGAGGAATGTTTGCCATTTGTGGAATTTGCTTATAATCGATCTGTGCATTCTACTACTTCATGTTCACCTTTTGAAGTTGTTTATGGTTTCAACCCTCTAACTCCTCTTGATTTAATTCCTTTACCTGTAGATGAACGGAGCAGTTTGGACGGGGCAAAAAAGGCTAAGCTTGTGAAAGAACTTCATGAGAAGGTGAAAGGGCAAATTGAAAAGAAAAATGAGCATTATGCTACTCATGCCAACAAAGGTAGGAAGTAAGTGACGTTCGAGCCGGGTGATTAGGTGTGGGTGCACTTGCGAAAGGAGCGATTCCCAATCCAAAGAAAGTCTATGTTGCAGCCAAGAGGCGATGGACCTTTTCAAATCATTGAAAAGATAAATGAGAATGCATATAAGCTCGATCTTCCAGGTGAGTATAATGTGTCTGCTTCTTTTAATGTTGCTGATCTTTCTCTGTTTGATACAGGTGATGATTCGAGGACGAATCCTTTTCAACAGGGAGGGGATGATGAGTTCCGGAGTGGCTCGTCGAACGTTGACCCATTGCACGTGCCCTAGGACCAATAACGAGGCAAAGAGCCAAAAGAATCAAGCAGGCAATGCAAGGATTCATGCAAGTGTGGATGGATGAGTGTTCGAGTGCAAAGACCTCATTTACATTGCATAACAAAGTGGAAGAGGAGCCAAAGTTATTACAATGCATTTGAATCAAGGAAGAACAAGAAAATTATGCAGCAGAAGACTCACGACCGTAACACCTCTTTTACGGCCGTAAAATCATCTTGGCGGAATTTGGGTAGAAAGGCCTTTACGACTGTAACACATCATCTCACGACCGTAAATGAAGTAGAAGACTTACGGCCGTAATCAGATTCTCACGGCCGTAACCCAAAATTGTAACTTTTATTTTTGTTCAGAAGGTCACTTACGGCCGTAAAACAACTTGTCACGGCCGTAAGCTATGTTTTGATTTTTAGACCGTAAGTTACTTACGGCCGTAAACTTAAAAGTTACGGCCGTAAATTAGCGCCGCAATTAAAACCTAGTTTAGGCATTTTAGTTTATGTTGAATTCTAGTTTATTTTTAGTTACTTTATTTTGTCAGCCTATATATATGGCTTTATTCAGCATTGTAAACAACTTTTATTCTTGAGATTAATGTTATTGAAGGTGAGACATTCCCTTAATTTCTTCGTGTTCTCGTCGAACAAATTGAACTTATCAAAGGATTTGACAACCTTTGTGGCGTTCCCCCTTTGTGGTTCTTATCTCCGCATCGTAACGGGTTTTGGGTTTAATATACCCATAGTTCTTGCGTCGTGAGGTCGGGGTTACATTGCTATCGTCTATTATCTTGGATTTTAGAGCTTTCCGGCGTTTAATTCCGCGTGTTCTTGGTGATCCCCATAACGGATCACATCAGCTTTGAGCCACTTTGGTCCGAGGAACTGTACACTTAGTATCTTTACAAGATATTTACAAAACGTTGGTGTTTGGAAGCGTTCACGCTTAGACAAATAAGAACAGGCAAACTAAGGCATTAAACTCAACAAGGAAAATCGTCGCATTTGCAAAGACAAAATATATACAAATTGAATGAATGTTACATTTACAATATCAGGTGCTGGGGCACTTACAAAAAAAAACAAAAACAAAAACACAAACAAAACAAAAACCCAACAATAAGGTAAATACAGAAGGGGATTATTGCGGAGGGACATCTTCTGAAGAGCTCTTGACAGATGCATCCAATGGATCCGCAGGACCATCTTGAGGCTCAGGGTACAAGGCTTCTATGGAGGACAGGTCCAAAGTCGGAAAAGCTTCCTTCACATCTCCCAAAGCCATCCTGGCCCCTAAGCTCCCAAAAACCCTCTGCATAGCCTCGTACTCTGGGGTCTCTTCAAAAGTGTCTTTGAAGTTCTGGACAGCCTCAGACACTCTGGTACTTAAAGCGTTCTCCACCCGTGTCATGATAGTCTGCTCCAGAACCTCAGTGATCCTCGTTTGCATATGCCTTTCCAAAGAGGCAAGGCCCTCCTCCGCCTTTGCCTTAGCCTCCAGCTCCCTCCCCAATTTTTCATTAGCCCCTGCCACCTCAGCTTCCAGCCTGGACTTGGCTACATTAGCGGCAGTCAAAGCCTCAGATGTGATGGACTGTGCACGGTTGGAATCATCTAGTTTTTTGCACAGAGCCGCCAAGTCTGATTCAGAGGACCGGAGGTCATGCTTCAGTTTATCATTGTCCTCCTGGAGGCGCTTCGCATTAGCCCTCTCTTCTGAGGAAGACTTCCGGGCTATGGCCAGCTATGTCTTTAAATCATTAATCTCCTTTAGCATGTTGTCCGCATGCCAGAGAGCAGTTTCAGCATTTTTCTTGTCCCGCTGCGCCTCGTCCACAGACGATTCCACCTCGTCAATAAGGGCCAGTGCCCTGGAATTCATGGCCTTGGCGGGGAGCAGCTTCCGGGACAGACTGGCACGATAAGAGAAGGCGGGCCAGCCCTCCGTCCAAAATTGCTCAGTTATAAATGCGGCCCGGGCTAGAGGAGAACTGGGGGAGTCAAACAATGAAGGGCTGAAAGTGACATCTCTAGGGAGAATGCTGGTTTTAATATACTTGAGCTCTCCTGGCCCCTCTGGTGTCACTTCATAGGCCAAGCCTGGAATGGGCACAGACGGCTCGTCCTCCAAGTCCTCAATCATCGGCGACGGAGGTACGGAGGTGGAGTCCTTGCCCTTACCCCTTTTGAGCCTCTTCAAGGGAACGACATCCTCCTCAGATACGCGCTCAAGCATGTCCTCGGATAGGGAGGATGGTGCGGAAACATCCTTAGCCTCCCTCTCCCTCTTAGAACCCCCTCTTTCAGACCTCTTCCCTTTCCCCTTTAGAAGGGCTCCTTTGGGATCAGCCTCCTTTTCTGTGCTAGGCTGCTGGGGGCCCACAGGCAGCAGAGTGGGCGCTGGCAGTAGGGCTGGAAGAGGGCGCTGAAGTTGGGTTGTAGACGCCTCGAACACTTCCTTTGCCACCCCAACTTGCAGGTTGGCCAGGACCGTTTTCTGCCTTCTTTCAATTTTGCTGCCGTGGAGCAGGGCAGGAGGGATCTTCTTAGCCATGAGACCCTTTAAAGAAACTTTGGGAAATTCCTTGGAACCTAACAAGAAAAAGAGGAAATGGGGTTACAACCAGAAAGAGCATAAGATGTAACAGCAATAGGGAAACGAACTTACCCATGGCATCGTAGCATATGGCCGCTTGGCCTGGAGGAGGGCTTCAAGGTCGGCAGGAAGGTGTAGGGTGCACCAATTGGACCCCTTCTGGTAGCCTGAATTTTTCCGAAGCCCCAGCCAAATCAACCCTTTGGATTTCAGTAGCAATCTCACTGCTCTCCCACGACTTTGGGTTTGGATCGGGATCAACGTGGTAGCCCGAAACTTTGTTAACCTGGTCAACCCAATCCTCTACTTGGGTAATCTCCTCTGCAGTCAGACCCAACTCTTCCCTATGTGCCCTAAACAGGGCCCTAACGATTAAGCCGAGGTCCTGGTGACCTGAAGAAGAGCCTGCCGCCTCTTCCCTCCCCAAATCCCTGTCTCGTTTGCTCTGAAGCTCTGTCAAAGATGCCTCCTCCTCGGATGACAGATGAGCCATGTAGTTCTCATGTTTTTCTTCTTCGCTGTCAGAATCACTCAAATAAATTATGTCACTGGTTTTCCTATTTCTCCTCTTAATCTGCTCCCTAAAGAAGCGGAAACTAAAAACTGATAAAGAGATGGGGCAGAAACCTCTGATGGGAACCGCCATTGCTAACATTTCCTGTGAACTCATTCCCCCAACTCTTTCCATTTTTTCTTTTGTTTTAAAGGTGGGTCAGACTCATCAAAAGAAAAACAAAGTGCAGAAACAAAATTTTCAAACCACAATGAGAAACTAAAAATAGAAAAGTCTCGCATATACAGAGACCAAGAGATTTACCTTCAAAGAACGAACGCTTGAAATTGTGCACTTGGAACGAAGAACTCTCCAGTAAAAGCTGTGGAGCATTAAAAAACGGTACAAGCTTTCGCGAGAGTGTTGCTGCAAAGATTCTGAGAAAATGGTAAAGGAGAAATAATAAAATGAAGGAGGATTTATAGGGATCCCAACGATCTGGATTCCTTGGTTAACCCATGCTTCTTGGGGAATGGGCTAATCAAAGCGCCAGCCTTCAAAATGAGGGATAAAACCGTTCAGCTACCACAGTGAGTCCCACGCGCTGCAAAATCCCATCACCTTTTATATATTTCTTGGGAACCAACAACAATAGCCCCCCTTTTCATTAAATACGCCGCCTAAGATATGTGCTAGTGCGCCCCCGACCTTCAATCAGGAGAGAAAAGCCGAAGTAGGAGGTCGGCTATACCATGAATCCAAACTTCACATAAGAAATGCCATTCCTGACCCTAAAAATTGCCGCGCTACATAACGACCCCCAGCTAGCGAGTGGCGGAGCAAGTGCAAAATGTGGGATGTAGCAAGCGACGAAACTGGGATAAGTTTATTGCTGCGAAATCACGACAAACTCGATCCGCCCATGAATGACCACATCGGATTTGAGGGACTAGTGTTGAGATCGCACCCAAAAATATGGCATATTGGGCCGCCAGTGAGGGCCCAACAAGGGTCCATTGGACCTCAGCCCACGACCAAAATTTTAGATATAGCCTTGGACCAAATTTCGAGGTGGAAAGGCACAGGAACCCCCTCCAGCCGAACTGGTGTGTGTCTAGCAGAGGCGCTTTACGCTTAGCCGAGGTGTTTACAATAGTACCTCGGATGTAAGGATGGGACAAGGCATAAAGTCAAAATGTGACAGGCGCCCATCCCCTACGAAATGTAGCAATGATTACAGTAAAAAAACAAGGTTGTCACCTCCAAGAGCTAGGGTGAAGACAAGTTTATATGCCACGTGTCATGATCCGAGACAACGAGTTCCTCTATAAATAGATCACATTTTCCTCCAAGAAAGGGGTTAGCAATTTCATACTCTGAGCGATATATAAATAGATCACATTTACACACTTTTATTTCCCGCACCCAATATATATTCGCCTAAAATGAGTACTGACTTAGGCATCGGAGTGCAAAAGGGAGCCCCCTTTGCAAGCTGATTGTTTGTCCTAGTGCGCAGGAGATCTACGTGTTTAAGAGGGAGGAGCTGAGACGTGTTGGTCCAAGGTCCAGCCGGATTTTGTGGTCAACAGGAGTCGTTCAAGAAAGAACGCCAGACAGAGAAGTTTAAGGTATATTTAAATGTACGCATGTGATTTATTGAGTTGAAAACTAAATAAATGATGTGACATTTTTCAGGAAAAAAGTAAGAAGGTCAGGGATGCTCAATTGCGAAATGAGCATCCACATTATATGGGCTCAGCTGGTTATGCGGGGATGAAGCCACAGTGGCTAGTTAGTGACCCACTATCTTCTAGTTCTTCATGCGACATGATTAGCTCATCAATTGTAAGTGAGGATCGAAGTTTAGATTGGATTCGAGCTAGATTCAAAAAGAAAGAAGATGGAAGTTATTATATCCCCAACGAGAAAACGAGGGGGTGTTTGAATAAATTGTAAGTATATCATCATTATTTTTTCATACTTTTAATTCAAATTTACTTAAATATATACTTATATTTATGGTTCATTTTTTCGTTAATAGGTTGAAAAGACTGAGCAGGCCACGCAGGGGACATTTGTGGCAAGTACACATCATGATATTTTAAGTGAAGTCCTTGGTAACGCGGATCACCCTGGTAGGTTGAGGGGGTATGGCGTCTATGTGACCATGAGGGATGTTTACAGCAGGCCTGATGATTACATTAGACGTTCGTGTGGGGTCGTCTCAGTAGAAGATATTAAGGAGATGATCAAGTCAGAGATGGAGGATAGTATTGCCAAGCGAGTCAGGCATCAGACAATGTCGGAGATGCAGAGTAAATTTGATACTAGGCAGAGGGAGTACCATAGTATGCAGACTAAATATGATGCTATCCTCCAGCGCCTATGCTTAAATGTTGAGGCCGAGGTGGACGTAACTCCACAACCCCGACCACCAACTCACAGCAGTTGCCACTCCGTGGATCCAGTCCATTTAATGGACTTCACGTATTTAATGTTAAGTTATTTGGAATTTTTTAACATTAATTATGTTATTTCAACTGGAAGTTGCTAACATATATATTCAATGGTGTTGTACAATAGAACTTGACTCCTTGTCGTCTCGCCATAAGTCTTAATGGTGAGAAAAAAATAGTGCGAGCGGGATGGTTTATCCAGCCGGACCCGAGACGGTGGTGCATCATCAACCTCTTTGGCCTGATCATGTTAAGGTGTCCATTGACCACGTTGTCGATGGTGCAGAAGCGTTCTATATTCCAGTGCCATCTCAACACCACACCACAGTGGGGGAAGCTATTGTAAGCTTCTTACAATGGCCTAAGGAGTTGGTGATTTTTGGAGAGGTAATAACGTTTAGTTATATAAAAGTTTCTGTCAATATTAATTTCTTTTAAATTTTTATAACACGTTAAGAGTATAAGAATTGTCTCGTTGCAGGAAGAGGCACCGCAACAGGTAAAAAAAATCTAACGAAAGAAAAACGTCTGGGTGATAATTGTAAAATGTTACACACTCTGGTCCTTCAATTGCCTGTTGGTAATGACTTCTACTAGGTGCCCGTAGATGCCACCATGTTCAATTGTGTGTTCGAGGATGGTTTTTTTGTTACAGTCGGAGACATCACCGACTTGCTTACGATGCAATGGTTGGATACATCTATCTTACAAGTGTTTTCATTGTAAGACTTCTGATAAAAAATTATAACTTCAATTTAAATCATTATTTTATTTCTATTTATTGGTATTATTATTTTTTACGTACCTCCATGAGTTGTGTCAGGAATGTGGTATTGAATCGATTGGATTCATGTCTCCGACACACATTGCGTCGATTTCAATAAGAACAAATGTAAATGTTGTTATAACTTACTTGGCCAACACCATGAAGGTAATGAAAACTAAGAAATTCATTATAGCACCGTATTTTCAGGAGTAAGACCATTGATATTCTCTATTTTTTTAACTAATTTGAATGATATGATATTTAAAGTTGTATTTACACGTTCATAATACGTAGGAATCATTAGATGTTGCTAGTTATTTCTCCTAAGAAGAATACGGTGTACTTCTTGGATTCAGCTGGTGCATCTAAGCGTGACTTAGATATCAAGCCGATATTGAACACGTAAGTTAGGAAACTTTTCATTGATGCATTTATGTTGTGATTGTTGAGAAGTTGATAGTTTTGAATAGCAGGGTCTCTCTACAGGTTGGATAAGTTCAAATTATAGGGGAGAATCTACCAAAATTTCTGTAGGAAATTTGAGTCTTATTATTATTTTGTAGCTTGTTGATATAATTTATTGAAATTTTAGGGCTTTCAAAACGTATTGGACAATTGGAGGCTTGAGGATGAAATCCAATACAACGTGGAAAAACGTAAATGTATGAAAACACATATTTAAACTTTATTACAATTCTTTGAATTATTTCTATATTTTATTTAGTTTGATTACTGATGCGTGTCGCAATACACCAAAATAATAAATAATTCCTTATTCGCTAAATATTAATTAATAATGTAGTAGTGAGAGTAAGGGTCGATCCCACGAGGAACGGAAACTAATTTTAGTTGTTCGATCAATTAGAATGGAATGGGGGGTTTGTTGTTTGAAATTGCTTGAACAGAAAATATGCATAAAAATAAATAATTAAATATGACTAGAGAATTAATATGAGAAGAAATCTTGTTCTCGGGTTCGGTTGTGCCCTCAATTAATGTTATACCTTTCCTTGTAACGTGTTTCTATTTCTAATTCAATTATCAATCATAAATAATCAACAAGCTCTGATTATCTAAATTCTTCCTTATGTGTATTGATTCAAAATAAGCTCTTTGAACCAATTCTAACCATGGACAGTCCTAAACAAGCTCTTAGGATTTAATGCACGACTAGTATGAAAATTTAGAAGAATGGATTGAATTGGATCGTTAATTACACAAGCTCGAATTAAACAATCCAAGTCGAATTATTACTAAACCTGCACGAGATTTATTTGCTACTAAAGTAAAGATTCAATGACAATTACGGATCAAGAATCTAAACATAGCATAATCATGAATTCAAAGATCAATAATCCAATTGGCCAAATTAAACTATTAATCAAATAAACTCAATGAACAATTAAAACATAATAATTCAACAATTGAAATAAAGGAATAAATTCACGCTACTAATTTGTAGGAAGATAAAATAACATAATTGAATTGACACAACTTCCCCTTTGAACAAGATATGAAATTTAGCCTAGCATGGTTGTGGTAGATTCTTCAAATTGCTGCATGAATTCCATTGTTGTTGTGTTCTTGCGCTTGAAAATCTCCAACGAATGCTCTATATTTTTCTCTCAATTTTCCTCAATGTGTAGCCTCTTTCACAATAATAAAAGTCTCTTTTTCTTGTTACGAAACTCCATTTTTATAGCCTCAATTTCGTGCCCTAGCTTTGGGAGCAAGAAATCCAAAATTATGGAAAGAATTGAAATAAGGAAATTTTTGACTTGAAGATTTACGGCCGTAATTGAGTTGCTGCATATTTCCTTAAATTGGAGTTACGGCCATAACATTTCTTTTACGGCCGTAATTGGGGTTCTGCGTATTTTTATCTTTTGAGGGTTACGGCCGTAAAGATGTTTCTTACGGCCGTAACATCTTTTCTGCTTAATTTTGTCTGTTTCAATCATGCACTTACGGCCGTGATGATATTTGCTTGCGGCCGTAAAGATATTTGCACCTAAGTCCCCAAACTTCAGTTTTTAGTGCAATTTGGTCCTTTTTTCTTCTTTTCTCCTCTTTTAGGATCCTATACAACATGAAACATAAAATGCATTAATAATACTTAGATAGAATCACATTATGGTATATTCAAGGATATAAGTGTATAAAATAAACGTTAATATAACACTTATCAAATCCCCCCACACTTGAACCATTGTTCGTCCTCGAACAAAGATTTGCAAAGATAAGAATAGGATTCAAACAATAGATTACAATTTAGAGACTTGAGGTTGCAACCCACTTTTCTTCAACAAAAATGTTCCATTGCATGATCGGATTGTGTTAGTTTGTGCTAGAGATGCAACGCCCTTTATTTCCTAACCCAATCATGGCTCGTTATGGTTTATTTCCTTTCACCTCTCGTGTTCACTCACCTCCCAACCATTATTGAGTGGCTACAAGAAAAATAGTTTCGCCCAATTTTAGAGGAATTCATTTGCGTAAATCGAGTTATTCATGATGTGAATTCAGTCAACACAGTACCCCCAACCACATTCATACCACCAACCCTAGACCAAGCAATTCAAAACACTCATAAGCATATGTAATGGGAGTTAACACCCTCACAAGATATTTCTCTCTTCGTACAAAGTGTATAAGGGTTTGAATTTTTCGCTCATCTCTCTGCATGGATAAGTCAGTACCACAGATTGCCTAACTGTCATAACCGGAGCCAACAATAACACAAGTGTAAAGCGAAGGTCTTTATTTGGTTGTAACGGGGCTTCGGGTCAGGTAGGATAAAAGGATATATTTAGGCTGAGTCGAGAAGGAACTTCACAAACCAAGTCAATTCATAATGACATTACTTCCTTCACCCCTTAATAAGAACTTCATTGTTTCCCTCTACCCAACTTTGTTCAAACTTGAATCTCTTCTTTTCTTTTCTTTTCTCCTTTTTTTTTCACAAGTTGAGTGTTTGACATCCTCAACTACTAATTTTCATGACTAACTTCCTTTTCATTGCTTTTTCTCTTTCGATTTTTTTTTTTTCGATTATAGACTGCAACTTTTTCTCTTTTTTTTTCAAATCATTACGCAGTCATCAATTGGCACAAGATAGAACCACAATCCCCTGAATTCAGTCCATTACACAACCATTGCCCAACACAAGATAATCATCTCAACTTCTTAGACTTAGACCATAGCACAATCCTCAATCAACAAAAGCTTGTGAATCCCTTCTCTTATGGGTTCAAAACAGAGACAATACGAAAGAAAGGGTATTCGTGGCTTGTAGCGTGGCATAAAATTTCAAAGAAAGGCTAAGGCTCAAACGGGCTTCTAATGGTCCATGTAGCAAGGTAGGCTCTTTTAGCAAGCCAAATTTGGTTTAACCTATTGCCTTTGCTATAATTTGCACTTGAATCAAGAAGCTACAACGGTATGCACAAGAAAGCACATCCAAGCATAACCCAACCATGCAGGACACACATCAAAGAATTACGAGCTCATAAGTATTAAGAACAGCTCTTAGGTTCAAAAGCTCACAAATTATGGTTTTCGTGTGTTTTTCCCATCCAATTATGAGTTATAGGTCATTGCTTGATCTTCATTCCAAATCTAAGTCCATTGGTCGAGGATAACGGTTAAAAGTATTCAAACCATGACTACTCACAAAAGTATAATAATTGGGACGTTCAGGGTTATATATGTAGGAATAATCTGTCTATTGTGGGTTAGGTTGACTAGGTTGTAGACATTTGAATATTTTACTTTTCATTTTCAACCTATTTGTGAAGTTTTGGACGAGATGATCTCTATGTGCTCAATTTATATCCAATTATGCAATGATTTTTCAAAAAAATGAACCAAAAGTGGGGTTGCTTCCTATCAAAGTATGGTTTAAGACCTAAGTAGCATAGATAGGTAGCAAAAGTAGATAACAAGATTAAAATGGGTGCTGACTCAACATGAATTTAATGTTTCGACTACAGAAAGAAGATAAAGACATTAAGCTTGCAATCAATTCAATTCCCCCCCACACTTAGACAAAACAATGTCCTCATTGTAAAGCAAAACAAAAAAGGGAAAATAAAAGAAACTCCCTCGGTCTAATGTGGCGGTTGATCGTTCCGGGGTTTTCGCAGTTGTCGAATCTCCTCCCGAAGGGCTCTCTGCTCTTCCAGCATGAGTTGCGGATCTTCCAGCATACCATTCAGCTGAGTCTGGAAGGCCTGCATCAGTTCCAGCATCTTAAATTCTTGCGAAGAAGAAAACGGAATTGATATGTGATACAAAGGAGAATCCTTGAAATTATGATTGTGGGTTGGAAGAGATTGTGCGAGAAGATGGGAAATGATTTGGTTGAAATGGAAGTTGCCTTGTTTTTATTTATAAAAATTTTATTTTATTTTATTTTATTTTATTTTTTTAAAAATGAAACCGCCGGGTTTACGGCCGTAAATAGGTGGATTACGGCCGTAAACAGGCCTCTGAAGATTGTGAAAAAAAAAAAATCAATTACGGCCGTAAAAATGTGGCTTACGGCCGTAAGGTGGTTTCTGGATAAAAAATTAAAAAGTGAGATACGGCCGTAAGGTTTTGTCTTACGGCCGTAAGGCTGCCTCTGATTTTTTTTTTTTTTGTATGAAATGACGAAGTAAACTAAAATTAACCAAAAATGAAAATACGAAAATAAAAAGTCGAGGAGATAAAGAAACTCCCCTCTCGGGTTGCCTTCCGAGCAGCGCCTTTGTTTACTATCGTTGGCTCGACAGGTTGCTTCCTCCTTCAACCGGGATTAGGTAGATTTCCAAAGCTCAATTTCCTCTTCATGCTCTTCATTAGTGCCTGCAAAGTAGGGGGTAGAGATTTTTCATCAGAAACTGGTAATGAGATGGATGAGATTTGACCAGAATTTGGTGACTTCGGATAGTCCTTTCCACCAATATCGAGAACTTCCTGTACTAAAGAGACATTCACATTAACAGAATAAACAGGATCATCACCAAAATTCTTCACGGAATCATAAATATTGAATTGAACAATTTCATTATCAAATTCCATGGAAAGTGTGCCACTATTAACATCTATCTTAGTCTTAGATGTCTTTAGGAATGGTCTCCCTAACAAAATAGGAGTGGAGTTGGGGGAGTGGTCATCATTCATGTCCAATACATAAAAATCTGCAGGAAATACTAACTTGCCTACTTGCACTAGAATGTCTTCAACTACCCCGTCAGGATAAGCATTAGAACGATCGGCTAGTTGAATTATAACATTAGTTTCAGTCAGTTTGGCAAGTTTTAATGACGCATAGGTGGACCTAGGCATTACATTGATAGATGCACCTAAGTCTATTAAAGCACGATTTATTTTCTTATTACCTATTTGACAAGGTATGGTAAACATACCTGGATCCTTGCACTTGGGAGGTAATTTTCTTTGAAGAAGTGCAGATATAGACTCACCCATTCTTACCATCTCATTTCCCACCAGTTTCCGTTTGCTAGTGCATAAATCTTTTAAAAATTTTGCATATCGGGGAACTTGTTTGATGCCATCTAATAGTGGAATGTTGATTTCCACTTTCCTAAACATTGCTAACATGTCCTTTTCTTTGCTTTCCTTGTTCGTCTTTGCCAATCTGCTAGGAAAAGGTGGAGGTGTTAGTTTAACATTTTACTGGGAGTCAGTTTTTACCTGAGGTTTTTGCGAAGCGTCGTTTCTCTTCCCGACTCCCTCCTTTTCATCTGCCTCCATTTCAGGTGCAACCGGTTCCACCCTCGGACCCTCATTTTCTTTTCCACTCCGGAGGGTTATGGCACTCACGTTTTTAGGATTTATCTCGGGCTGAGATGGCAATTTACCTCCAGATTGTGCCTCCAATCTATTTATGGCAGTGGCCATTTGGCTCATTTGATTTTCCAGATTTTGAATGCTTGACTTGGTATCCTGTTGGAATTGCATCGTGTTAGTTGCCAACATCTTAACCATATCTTCAAGAGACATACCTGAATTTTGAGGTTTTTGTTTGTATTGCCCCTGTGGTTGGAAGGTTCCTTGTTGCTGAAATTGCCCTTGAGATTTGTTGGATGGGAAACTCGGGGGCTTGTTATTCCCATAGCTTAGATTGGGGTGATCCCTCCAGCCAGGGTTATAGGTATTGGAGTACGGGTTGTATTGCTGTTTTTGAAATGGAAACCCTTCTGCAACCTTTACCTGTTCGCCATTCTCCTCTTGCAACACCAGACATGTATCCGTTGGATGTCCAAAGTTTGAACAGATTCCGCATGCTTTGACCTGATTCGAGTTCCCTACAGCAAGCTGCTTAACGAGATTGGTTAGTTCATATAATTGACCTTCGATATTGGAACTACTTACCTCGTTCACTCGGCGGACTTGGGAATCTCGGGTTGAATTGAATTGCTGAGTATTTTCTGCCATATTAGAGATTAAAGCCCGAGCTTGTTCCGGCGTCTTGTCCATCAGTGCTCCTCCACTTGCGGCATCTATCATGTTTCTGTCCATTGGCGCTAGACCTTCGTAGAAATACTGCACCAGGAGTTGCTCACTGATCTGATGGTGGGGGCAGCTCGAAATGAGTTTCTTGAAACGCTTCCAGTACTCATATAATGTCTCGCCATTGCTTTGGCGAGCCCCACAAATCTCCTTCCGGATTGTCCCCGCCCTAGATGCAGGGAAGTACTTCTCTAGAAACAACCTCTTCATGTCATTCCATGTGGTGACTGATCCAGATGGTAGACAGTACAACCAGTCTGTAGCGGCATCCTTCAATGAGAATGGGAAAGCCCTCATCTTGATTTGCTCCTCGGTAATACCTGTGGGTCTCATACTATCACATACCACGTGGAACTCCTTGAGATGTCTATATGGGTCTTCACCGGCATGTCCCCGAAAAGTAGGTAGAAGGTGGATCAACCCGGATTTTAGCTCAAAGGTTCGTCCTTCCTCCACCGCCGAAAATGTGACGCACAATGGTTGTTAAACGACATCCGGAGTGGCTAGCTGCTTAAGAGTCAAATTGTTGTTGTTAGCTGTCATTGTTTGTTGTGCTGCTTTCCTTTGCCGTCGAAAGGTCCTCTCAATTTCTGGGTCAAGATCAAAAAGTTCACAATTAGTTGACCGAGTTTTAAGCATATAAGCAAAGGAGCACAAAAATAATTTTTTTTTTTTTTTTTTTTGAAAAATTATATAAATAAAATAGAAAATAAAATAAATGCAGAAAAATAAAATTCTAATTGATTAAACACTAAATTGGTTAACCGTTCCCCGGCAACGGCGCCAAAAATTTGATGCGTGTCGCAATACACCAAAATAATAAATAATTCCTTACTCGCTAAATATTAATTAATAATGTAGTAGTGAGAGTAAGGGTCGATCCCACGAGGAACGGAAACTAATTTTAGTTGTTCGATCAATTAGAATGGAATGGGGGGTTTGTTGTTTGAAATTGCTTGAACAGAAAATATGCATAAAAATAAATAATTAAATATGACTAGAGAATTAATATGAGAAGAAATCATGTTCTCTGGTTCGGTTGTGCCCTCAATTAATGTTATACCTTTCCTTGTAACGTGTTTCTATTCCTAATTCAATTATCAATCATAAATAATCAACAACCTCTGATTATCTAAATTCTTCCTTATGTGTATTGATTCAAAATAACCTCTTTGAACCAATTCTAGCCATGGACAGTCCTAAACAAGCTCTTAGGATTTAATGCACGACTAGTATGAAAATTTAGAAGAATAGATTGAATTGGATCGTTAATTACACAAGCTCGAATTAAACAATCCAAGTCGAATTATTACTAAACCTGCACGAGATTTATTTGCTACTAAAGTAAAGATTCAATGACAATTACGGATCAAGAATCTAAACATAGCATAATCATGAATTCAAAGATCAATAATCCAATTGGCCAAATTAAACTATTAATCAAATAAACTCAATGAACAATTAAAACATAATAATTCAACAACTGAAATAAAGGAATAAATTCACGCTACTAATTTGTAGGAAGATAAAATAACATAATTGAATTGACACAACTTCCCCTTTGAACAAGATATGAAATTTAGCCTAGCATGGTTGTGGTAGATTCTTCAAATTGCTTCATGAATTCCATTGTTGTTGTGTTCTTGCGCTTGAAAATCTCCAACGAATGCTCTATATTTTTCTCTCAATTTTCCTCAATGTGTAGCCTCTTTCACAATAATAAAAGTCTCTTTTTCTTGTCACGAAACTCCATTTTTATAGCCTCAATTTCGTGCCCTAGCTTTGGGAGCAAGAAATCCAAAATTATGGAAAGAATTGAAATAAGGAAATTTTTGACTTGAAGATTTACGGCCGTAATTGAGTTGCTGCATATTTCCTTAAATTGGAGTTACGGCCGTAACATTTCTTTTACGGCCGTAATTGGGGTTCTGCGTATTTTTATCTTTTGAGGGTTACGGCCGTAAAGATGTTTCTTACGGCCCTAACATCTTTTCTGCTTAATTTTGTCTGTTTCAATCATGCACTTACGGCCGTGATGATTCATAAGTGCTTTACTAGCACTTTATTTCTTTACTTGTTGCCTCGAATTACTGTTAGTTTAATCCTAATTAAGTATTGCTTAATGCATTTTATGTTTTATATTGTGTAGGATCGCAAATGACAAGAAAAGAAGGAAAAAGGACCAAAAAGCACGTAAAAAGGAAGTTCGAGGACCTGGCATGTAAATCAGTCACGGCCGCAACATGAAAGTCACGGCCGTAAGCAGTTGATTGAACAAAAATCACGAAAATCTGCAGAAACCAAGTTACGGCCGTATTGGAAGTTTTTCACGGCCGTAACAAGTTGTTAGTCACGGCCGTATTGTGAATAAGTCACGGTCGTGAGAAAATGTTGAAGGATGTTACGGCCGTAGTGAATGCAGAGTCACGGCCGTAAGAAGTGAATCAATTGCGTAAAATTAAACAGAAAGTGAGTTACGGCCGTAACTCCTTATATTACGGCCGTAACTTAAGCCCGAAAAAAAAGAGGAAATTGTTTCCTAATTCAACTTAAACTCTATCTTTGGTATTTCTTTTTGGTTAAGCTAGGGCACGAATTTGGGCTCTATAAAAGGAGAAATTCAGTACCAAAGAGGAGGGAATATATTTTTTGAGAGCCACCAATATCAAGGTTGAAGAAAAGAAATTCGGGGCAAAATCAAGGTGAATCGAGACAACATTTTTGGGGAATTCTTCATGGCAATGCGTGATTAATCTTCTCAACCTAGTTCAAGGGGGACGTTGTGTTCATATTATTCTATTATTTATTCCTCAAAACTCGTAACGTAGTTCTTGTTTTTATGTTTTATTTATTGGATTTCTCATAAACATTAATTTCGTCAAGACAATTTATTAATTGATTAAGGCCTTGTCTTTTAATTATTGTTTTGATGTTTGCTAATTTGGGTAATTGGATTCGTATTTGTCTTGTTATCCAAATCATAGTAGCAATTGGTAATTTTATATTTCCATATGAAAATCCAATCTAGATTAATCAATTCGAGCATATGTAATTGATAATTTAGTTCACCTAATTCTTCTTGTTTTCACATAGTTAATGAATTAAATCTAGGGAGTTTATTCTAGGTTGTTCATTCACTCTAAATTGATTGGAGAGCTAATTCTAATTGATTATTATTAAGGAAGAATTGGATTAATTAGAGCTTTTTGATTATTCTGGGTGATAAATAAAACAAAGGAGATAGTACATGCGTTGCTTGAGGAATGACACTATTATAATAGGGTACAACCGAACCTGAGAACTAGGATTCTTTATTATTTGATTTTTATTCCAGCTATTTTACATCTTTATTTGATTATTTAGATTAATTGCAATTTTCAACTCAAAACCCCCTTATAATTCTAATTGACATGGCATTAAATTAGTTCCCATTCCTCGTGGGATCGACCCTTGCTTCCGCTATCACATTTAAATTTGAGTTTTGGCAAGTAAGGAAATTCAATTAATTCTTGGTGCATCGCGACGCGCACCAAGTTTTTGGCGCCGTTGCCGGGGAACGGTTAACCAATTTTTTGTTTAATCAATTAGAATTTTATTTTCTGCATTTTTATTTATTTACTTTTATTTTCGGTTTATACAAAAAAAAAAAAAAAAATTTGAAATTCCGAAAATTTTATTTATTTATTTATATGCGTAAAACTCGATCCACTAATCCTGAATATTTTTTATTTGATCCAGAAATCGAGCGAACTTTTCAACAGCGAAGAAGGGAAGCACTAGAACAAATGGCAGCTCATAACCTCAACAACAGGACACTTAAACAATTGGCCACTCCAGATGTCGCTCAACAGCCACTCTGTATCACTTTTCCGACAGTGGAGAAGGGAAAAACTTTTGAACTCAAATCTGGACTCATTCACTTGTTGCCAACTTTTCGAGGACATGCTGGTGAAGACCCTTACAGGCATCTCAAGGAATTCCACATGGTTTGTGACAGTATGAGACCCACTGGTATTACCGAGGAACAAATTAAAATGAGGGCCTTTCCATTCTCGTTAAAGGATGCCGCTACTGATTTGCTATACTGTTTACCATCCGGATCAGTCACCACCTGGAATGACATGAAGAGGCTATTTTTGGAAAAATATTTTCCTGCATCTCGGGCTGGAACAATTCGGAAGGAAATTTGCGGGGTTCGTCAAAACAATGGCGAGTCGCTGTATGAATATTGGGAGCGCTTCAAGAAGCTCATCTCGAGATGCCCCCATCATCAAATCAGCGAACAACTACTGGTGCAATATTTCTACGAAGGACTGCTACCAATGGACAGAAGTATGATAGATACCGCAAGTGGAGGTGCCTTAATGGACAAAACACCGGAACAGGCTCGGGCTTTGATTTCCAACATGGCTGAAAACACTCAGCAATTTAACCCAACCCGAGACATGCAAGTTCGCCGCGTGAACAAGGTAAGTAGTTCCAATATAGAAAGTCAACTGTTTGAACTAACAAATCTCGTTAAACAACTTGCTGTAGGAAGTTCACAACAAGTCAAAGCATGCGGGATATGTGCTAACTTCGGACATGCAACGGATGCGTGCCCGGTGCTTCAAGAGGAAAACAGTGAACAAGTGAACGCTGCTGGAGGGTTCCCATTTCAAAAACAACAATACAATCCGTACTCAAACACTTACAATCCTGGCTGGAGGGACCACCCGAACTTGAGCTATGGAAATAACAAACCTCCGGGTTTCGTCTCCAACAAGCCTCGAGGGAATTTTCAACAACAAGGAAATTTCCATCCACAGGGACAATATCAGCAAAAGCCACAATCAACAGGTATGTCTCTCGAAGAAATGATGAAAACTTTGGCCACTAACACTCTACAATTTCAACAGGATACCAAATCTAGCATTCAAAACTTGGAAAATCAAATGAGTAAAATGGCCACAGCTATCAACAGACTGGAAGCACAAACAGGAGGAAGGTTGCCATCTCAACCCGAGGTGAATCCGAAGAATGTAAGTGCAATTACTCTTCGAAGTGGAAAAGAAATTGAGGCGCCACAATCAAAGCCAACCGCAAGTAAAGAGGAGGAGGTTGAAGAAAAAGAAGTCGAAAAGAAAAACAGCACTCCACAAAACTCTCAGGTAAAAACCGAACCTATTGTGAATGCGAAACTAACTCCACCGCCTTTTCCGAGCAGGTTAGCGAAGGCGACTAAGGAAAGCAAGGAGAAGGAAATTCTGGAAATGTTCAGGAAAGTGGAAATCAACATTCCACTGTTGGATGCAATCAAGCAAGTGCCCCGATACGCGAAGTTCTTAAAGGAGCTGTGCACCAACAAACGGAAGTTGATGGGAAATGAAATGGTAAGAATGGGGGAAAATGTGTCAGCGCTCTTCCAAAGGAAAATGCCCCCAAAATGCAAGGATCCAGGTATGTTCACTATACCATGCCAAATAGGTAACACTAAACTGGATCGTGCATTAATAGATTTAGGTGCATCTATAAATGTAATGCTTAGGTCTACATACAATGCATTAAAACTTGCTAATATGACTGAAACAAATGTGATTGTTCAACTAGCCGACCGTTCCAATGCATATCCGGATGGGGTAGTTGAAGATGTTTTAGTACAAGTAGGGGGTTTAGTGTTTCCAGCAGATTTTTATGTGTTGACATGAAAGATGATCACTCTCCAAACCCCACTCCTATTTTGTTAGGCAGACCATTCCTAAAAACATCGAAAACTAAGATAGATGTTAGTGATGGTATACTTACCATGGAGTTTGATAATCAAATTGTTAAGTTCAATATTTATGACTCCATGAAACACATTAATGATGCTAACAAAGTTCATTCTACTGTTGTGAGTTATTCTCCATTTCAGGAAACTGTTGTTGAGCTTAATGATTGTCCAAAGCCATCACAACCAGGTAAAAACTTTTGTACCGCCCTACCAGTAGCTGATAAGAAGTTTCCCCCTACTTTGCAGGCACTAACGAAGAGCATGAAAAAGAAGTTGAGTTTTGGAAATCCACCTAATCCCGGTTGAAGGAGGAAACAATAAGTCTAGCCAAAGACAGTAAACAAAGGCGCTGCTCGGGAGGCAACCCGAGAGGGGAGTTTCTTTACTTCCTCAAATTGTTATTTTTTTATTTTCATTTTTCTTATTAGTTAATTTCATTCACAAAAAAAAAATAAAAAAAAAATCAGTGGCCTTGTTACGGCCGTAAGTTAAAACTTTACGGCCGTAACTCTACTCCATCGAATTTATCCAGAGGCCTAATTACGGCCGTAACTATATTATTTACGGCCGTAGTTGATACTTTTAATTTTTTTCAGATTGTTACTTACGGCCGTAATTAATATCTTCATGGCCGTAATTATTAAAAAAAAAAAAAATGTCCATTCCTTTGATTCCATTCACATTCCCCTATTTTATTTTGTATTGTCACGCTCCACATTGAGCAATGTGGAATTCAAGTGTGGGGGGATGATTATCTATTATATTTTGTTATCCCTATTTTATTCATCTTCATTCAATTTTTTTTTAGTTAGCTTTAATTGTGCTTAGACCCACATTTTGGTATAATAGGAAGCGGCCTCACTTATGATTATTTTTGAACCACCAACTTCCTAAATTGCATAATCGGAAATGAATTGAGCAGGTAGAGATGAATTTTCCAATACTTTTCGAATAGGTTTGAAAATGGGGACAAAATGCCATATCTCTGCAACCTAGTAGATTCAAACCCAAATTTGATATGACTGATAACTACCCCAAGTAAAGAGATTCACCCCTTTGGGCACTAGATTTTTTGCATTTTTCAATTCGACCCTAAGACCGAGCAATGACCAAAACTCATAATTGGATGGGAGACACACATATGAACCATAATTTGTGAGCTTTTGAGCCTATAAGCTACTTTTACTCTTTATATAAAGCTCTTATTTTTTTTTAATGTGTGTCCTGCATGGTTGACTTGTTCTTGGATATGCTTTTGTGTACATGCCGTAGTAGCTTCTTGGCTCGAGTGCAAAATATAGTAAAGGCACTAGGATGAACCAAATTTGGCCTTCTAAATAAGCTTACCATTGTACATTTACCAATAGAAGACCCTTTGAGCCTTAGCCTTTCTTTGGAATATTAATACCACACTACAAGCCACGAACACCCATTCTTTCATGTTATCCTTTTTCTTGAACCTATAGAGAACGGATTCACAAGCTTGTGTTGGTTGAGAAGTTTGAGGTGGATTAAGTTTCAAAGTGGAAATTCAATCTTGTGTCATTGGGGATTGTGGGGTGATTTGACCAAAAGAAAAAAAATTGCAGTATATGTTTGGAAAAAAAAAAAAAGAGAGAGAGAAACAAAAGAAAAAGAGAAGTTCAGGCCAGTTCTCAAATTACGAGGTCATGAACATTTGCTAGTATTGAAAATAAACACTCAAGCTGCACAAAATAGAAGTCTAGTGTTAAATCAGTTGGATAGCAGGGAGATTATTAAATTCATGTTGAAGAAGAAAGAAGGAATGTTATAATTGAACCGATTCGGCTTGTGAAACTCCTTCTTGATTCAGCCTAAATGTTTCCCTTTTATCCCACCTGACCCGAAGCCCCGTTACAACCCAACAAAGACCTTTGCTTTGCACTTGTGTTATTGTTGGCTCCGGTTTTGACATTTGAGCAATCTGTGGTAACAAGTTTTTCATGCAGTGAGTTAAGCGTAAAATTCTCACCTTTATATACACTTTGTGCGAAGAGAGATATCCGGTGAGAGTGTTGGCTCCCATTACATGTACTTATGAGTGGTTTGAATTGCTTGGTCTATATTTTGTGCCCTTTTGATATGAAACTGTGTGTTGACTAGATTTTTACCATGTGATAAACCGCACTAATCTGTTGGCATTTACTTGAATTAGTCAAAACTTACATTTTTATGGGGAATTGATAAATTCAGAGAGAACTCACGAGAGGTGAAAGGATATAATCCACATTGGGGTATCAATTTTCATTTTTGTTCGGAGAATATTGGGTGATGCATCTCTTACACACACTAACACACTCCGATTATGCAATTTGATTTTCGTGCTAAAAAGAAGTGGGTTGTGACCTTGACTTTCCAGATTTAAAAGTCTAACATGTTCATTCGAGTCGTGCTTTAGTTCTTTTCAATCATTATTCGAGGACGAACAATGGTTCAAGTGTGGGGGGATTTGATAAGTGCTTTACTAGCACTTTATTTCTTTACTTGTTGCCTCGAATTACTGTTAGTTTAATCCTAATTAAGTATTGCTTAATGCATTTTATATTTTATATTGTGTAGGATCGCAAATGACAAGAAAAGAAGGAAAAAGGACCAAAAAGCACGTAAAAAGGAAGTTCGAGGACCTGGCATGTAAATAAGTCACGGCCGCAACATGAAAGTCACGGCCGTAAGCAGTTGATTGAACAAAAATCACGAAAATCTGCAGAAACCAAGTTACGGCCGTATTGGAAGTTTTTCACGGCCGTAACAAGTTGTTAGTCACGGTCGTATTGTGAAGAAGTCACGGTCGTGAGAAAATGTTGAAGGATGTTACGGCCGTAGTGAATGCAGAGTCACGGCCGTAAGAAGTGAATCAATTGCGTAAAATTAAACAGAAAGTGAGTTACGGCCGTAACTCCTTATATTACGGCCGTAACTTAAGCCCGAAAAAAAAAAAAGGAAATTGTTTCCTAATTCAACTTAAACTCTATCTTTGGTATTTCTTTTTGGCTAAGCTAGGGCACGAATTTGGGCTCTATAAAAGGAGAAATTCAGTACCAAAGAGGAGGGAATATATTTTTTGAGAGCCACCAATATCAAGGTTGAAGAAAAGAAATTCGGGGCAAAATCAAGGTGAATCGAGACAACATTTTTGGGGAATTCTTCATGGCAATGCATGGCTAATCTTCTCAACCTAGTTCAAGGGGGACGTTGTATTCATATTATTCTATTATTTATTCCTCAAAACTCGTAACGTAGTTCTTGTTTTTATGTTTTATTTATTGGATTTCTCATAAACATTAATTTCGTCAAGACAATTTATTAATTGATTAAGGCCTTGTCTTTTAATTATTGTTTTGATGTTTGCTAATTTGTGTAATTGGATTCGTATTTGTCTTGTTATCCAAATCATAGTAGCAATTGGTAATTTTATATTTCCATATGAAAATCCAATCTAGATTAATCAATTCGAGCATATGTAATTGATAATTTAGTTCACCTAATTCTTCTTATTTTCACATAGTTAATGAATTAAATCTAGGGAGCTTATTCTAGGTTGTTCATTCACTCTAAATTGATTGGAGAACTAATTCTAATTGATTATTATTAAGGAAGAATTGGATTAATTAGAGCTTTTTGATTATTCCGGGTGATAAATAAAACAAAGGAGATAGTACATGCGTTGCTTGGGGAATGACAATATTATAATAGGGCACAACCGAACCTGAGAACTAGGATTCTTTATTATTTGATTTTTATTCCAGCTATTTTACATCTTTATTTGATTATTTAGATTAATTGCAATTTTCAACTCAAAACCCCCTTATAATTCTAATTGAGATGGCATTAAATTAGTTCTCGTTCCTCGTGGGATCGACCCTTGCTTCCGCTATCACATTTAAATTTGAGTTTTGGCAAGTAAGGAAATTCAATTAATTCTTGGTGCATCGCGACGCGCACCAATGATATTTGCTTGCGGCCGTAAAGATATTTGCACCTAAGTCCCCAAACTTCAGTTTTTAGTGCAATTTGGTCCTTTTTTCTTCTTTTCTCCTCTTTTAGGATCCTATACAACATGAAACATAAAATGCATTAATAATACTTAGATAGAATCATATTATGGTATATTCAAGGATAGAAGTGTATAAAATAAACGTTAATATAACACTTATCAATTACTAATATTGTTAGTTTTCAATGTGAAAATTTCAGTGTCCTCAGCAACCTGGAGGGTCTGAGTGTGGCTACTATGTTATGAGAAATATGTATGAGATAGTCACAGAACACTTTCAAGTTACTTCGTTAGAAAAGGTATAAGTCATTGAAAATGAGAATTTTTAATAATGACTTTATATTTTATGAAAAAATAATTAATAATTCATTTTGATTGTTTGTAGGCATTTAAAGAATACTATTCAACGGAGGAAGTCATCGAGATTCAAAACTTATGGGCAAAATACTTCATTCATAGGTTTGTGTAAATCGACGCTTAATCAAACTTGCATTTACACATATATATTTAATTTGTATCTTAAATTAACAATTTTGTAAGTATAATTGTTGTTAATTTAATTTTATTACGTATATGTCGATTCTATTTATATTCGGTGATGCGCATGTTCAGGTCACCGCAGGCCACATCTAGGTGACTGTAGGCTAGGACCTGCAGTGGCCTGGGTCAATACAGGCCACGTCCAGGTGATAGCCGTCCACGACATGCAGTGGCCTAGGTCACCGCAGGTCACGTCCAGATCACTGGAGGCTACGACTTGCAGTGACCTGGGTCATTGCAGGTCATGCCCAGGTGACTGCAGGCCACGACGTGCAGTGTCTTGGGTCACCGCAGGCCACGTCCAGGTAACTGCATGCCACGTCCGATCACTGCAGGCCACGACTTGCAATGGCCTGGGTCATTGCTGGCCACATCCAGGTGATTGCAGGTCAGGACTTGCAGTGGCCTGGGTCAAATCAGACCACGTCCAGATGACTGCAGGCCACGACTTGCAATGGATTGGGTCATTGCAGGTCATATAATGGGAATTATTTTTACTGCAAAAAAAAGAAAAAAAAAATAAAAATTTAGGCGTCGGTTCTAAATTTAGAACCGACGACTAAATTTTTTTCTTTTTTTTTTTGGGACTTTAGGCGTCGGTTTGTACTTAGAACCAATGCCTAAAGTTCGACTTTAAGCGTCAGTTTCTACAACCGACGCTTAAAGTTGAACTTTAGGTGACGATTTACAACTGACGCCTAAAGTCAAGACTTTAGGCGTCTGCGTCATAGGCATCGTCGCTACAACCGATGCGTTTTCCAGTTTTTGTACTAGTGGTAGTTAGTTGTGTAGTGCATTGTGTTGAGGTAGAACGGAGATCATAAAATCACCTTTGTATAGTACTTTGAATGTGTTCCACTAGGCACGTGATGGGTAATCCACGTGCGTGTCTTAGCATTGCGTTCAAACTTTCCGCATTGTTGTTCATCATAATATTGTATCAATTCCCAGTGAAATGTGCTCGAGACCAAAATGAAAACCCAGCTCTCTCTCCAAGTAGGAAGTCACACGTAGACTAATAGTTTGTATTTGTCCCATTAGTCTGTCAAAATCTTCTAGTCGATACGTCGTGGCAGCTTTTTTGAAGAGAAACGTTGCACTAGCACTACTATATAGCTGAATTAAATTCTTCTCAATATGCCACACGCAATAGCCTTGATGACACAAAGGAAATAAATTATTAATTGTCTTCTCAATGCTTTTTTTCCTATCAGAAACAAATACCTGATCCTCGGAGTCTCCTATGAGGTCCTTCAACTTTGACAAAAACCACTTCCAGGACTTGTTTAATTTCCCGTCCACCATATCCCAAGCTAATGGATATATCAGTTTGTTCCCATCCTGAGCAGTTGCTAGTAGCAAGGTCCCTTTATAGGGACCTTTCAAATGACTACCATCGACGCAGATTACAAGACGGAGGAAGTGCAAATATCAACGTATGCTTGCACCAAAAGCCAATAAGAAGTAATGAAATTATTGTTGGAATCGATTTCTATGTGCGTAATAGTTCCTTAGTTTTTCTTCCCTAAAACATGGCAATATGAGGCAAGTTTCTAGAAGTTGTCCTCTAGTGTTCCCTCAATAAATGTAGAACAGCTTCCTTGACCCTTCGGACCTTGCTATCACTAATTTTAATGCCAATTTCGAGTTCGAAGTCGCGTGCAATTATCTTAGGAGCATATGGCATATTGAGGTCATTCAATCTACCCATTATGTGTTCGGCTATTATCGAACTTGTAGCATGTTTAATAGTGCTATGTTGGTAGTCCACAGAACACGTATGCAAGTCACAGAATTTTTGAATCATGAAGATACCTGACCATTTAACGGCCGATGCCCATAACATCTACTTACAATTACCGTCGACACAAACAACATGCAGTACATCCGTCCAAGATCTCTGTACCTAAAACTAAAATTTTTCCCTCAATGCAAGAACTCGCAGTTTTTTGTACAGCTCAGTTTTGTTCATGAAAATTTGATTTGATACAATGTTGGAAGTGTTTACGTGTTCTATCCCTTCGTACATATCCCCATTTGTGGAGTAAGGTGGTGATAGAGAATCCTCATTGACTAAATCATTCTCCACATTTTCTAGCCCAGACAAAGGAATATCAACATTATCATGCCTAATGTCTTCCATCGTATCACATACAACATTGGGCTTTACTTTCTCATTCGTCACAGGAACTATGTGCTCCACCATGATTTCCTCTGTGGGTCTAAATTCAACTTGAACATGTAACTCATATTCTTCGCAACTAATGTCCGTAGCTGCATCCACTATAAGAGCGGGTGTTTCTACAACAGTAACACATAAAGCCATTTCTCTGTAAATGGTTATGTACCAATTCAAATCTTCCTCTTCTCGAATTTCGGCCGGTGGTATATTCATGTTAGAAACCTTGAATTGTAATAAGATCTCACTATGTGGACTAGTAGTTGGGAGTTTCACGTTCAATTAGTCCTTCTACCGTGATATCATTAGGCACTACAATAGAAATATTTTTGTTCCCACTCCACTTCCATTCACATCTATGTTCACGAACTCTCCGTCATACGAGACGATGAATCGTAAATTATCACTCATTTCTGAAACAACGGTATATGTATGTAAAAAATTCACGCATTTCACAAATTCGAATTCATAACGAAATTAGACAACCTCGAATTCGTTTGTTCGTGCAATAGATCTTGAACTGGCATATTCAAAGGTTAAAATGCCGGGTTCGACATTTAAAAATTGTCGGGAACTACAGATGACTCATCGAAAACGATAGCCAGTACTGTGCGACTGGAATTCAAAAACTAGGGTTTTTGCTAAAAACTTTTAACAGAAATTAATGTCTTCCATCAATGCTCAACTACCACAATACTTTAAGACATGAAGAAAATCACAACAATGAAAGATCTTTATGCATTTATGAGGACATTGTTTATGTTATCCAAATCCAAATTTATCGGTCTCAAGATCTCAATAAGTTGAAAACAAAAATCATTTAAAAAACATCAACATATTTAATGCACATATTCATATGTTAAAAAAATGCTTACCTTTCAAAATGGAATTTCAAGCTTCAAATTGTATTTTTTTCAAGTGTTAATAGAGATGTAGTAAAATGTCTTTGGTGCAAGAGAGATAATAAAATGGAAAAAAATAAATAAAAATTGCATTTTTTTCTATTAATTTTTTTTTTAAAAAAAATTACTGAAGATTTTATCCATTGGATAATAGCTTTGTCCATTGGGTAATTGTGGAATTTGATGTACATCAAATCAAGCAATTCTTGATTCTACTTGCTTAATACAAATTTTGTCTTGTAGTGGTGTGAGGGGCATAATGGACAATTCATGACCAAAATTAGTCATTTTTGAACACTTTTTGAAAAGATATAGTTATATTGCCACCACAAAAACTAATAAACACACCACATTTTTAATGAATTTTGATAATTACAAATATAGTCATATATAAAGACTTTAATGACCTTATTTTTATGCTTATGTTTATATGTACACCACTTTAACCTTTGAACATAATTGAATCCCTAAAAATATGCACATAAAATTCTCCAAATTTAACAGCAATTCGTTAGCCTTAACCTAATTAACACTAGTCGGAGATAAGGCTCTCAATCCATCTTCCATAGCCACTGTATTGAAGGTATGAAATTCTGACATCAAAATTGGTTTCTCTTCAATTGCATGCTTACTTGCTTCGTAAGTAAATTGACTTTAATTCATCATTAGTAAGCATTAGCAAGTAAATTGACTTTAACTCATCATTTTTCAATGTTACAATAGTCTATGTGGGGGTACATGTAATTCATCCTTTTTCATAGCTATGTATTGTTTTTCATTGAGGATTTTATTTTTGCATCTATAATCAATTCTGTGAATTGATATTGAGATAATACTTTAGGCTGGATATTTATTTAATTTGATATTTTCATTAATTCAATTCCGCAATTGTTTAATTATAATTTGATTTCACATTCAAAAATTCAAAACCCCCTATTTTTAATTCATTGCTTTTAATTTTCCCGAAAAATTAAATCTAACCAGTCTCTGTGAATTCAACCTTACTCACCAATAATACAAATTATTTTTATAAGAGCAAGAAAACATTATTATTTGTTGGATTTGACACCCATCAAATTTTTGGCTAACTATGTCGGACTGGTAAGGAAGATATTTTTCAATAATTCCAAGGGTGAAAAATGTGAAATAAATGGAAAAAAAAAAATCTCTTGAAGAAGGGATAAAAGAGTTGTTGCATATTTTAAGTTACTTTAATACTAATGCCGCAATTGATCGATGGATGGTAATGCCTGAAATGGGTTACTTGATAGCTTCTCGATATAATGTTGTACTTGTCCTTTCATCTAAGCTACAATGTTTAAAATTCCTACCATTATGCTCTCCATCTCCTCCGTCATTGAATCATAAGATCATTTCCTTAGGTTTGGTGCATGGAAATCACTTTGTTCAGGTACTTTATTTTATGATTATTTTATTTAATTAGTAAAAAAACTATTGTCGTTTATATGATTTATTACATTTACAGGTCAACTTGAAGCCCAATTGCCCAATTCCTCCTGTAACATTATATTGGTACAAATTCAAAGATGTCTAGCAAGTGGGTGGAAAACTCCACATACAACATGAATTGAAGCATTCAAAGAGACGATTGACAACGAGAGTTCTACACAGGAGACTATTGATCTAAGCTCTCAATAAGACTACTAAATTTTATAGGAAGACGATATGAAATGTTAAATGCAATTATTTTTCAGCTTTGTCTTTATGGTGTTGCGCATACTAAATTTTATTGAACTAATTCTTTTTAGGTCTAACACAGGAATCATGAATCTCTCATTAGATAGACGAGATGAAATGTTAAATGCAAACTAATTTTTCAGCTTAGTCTTTATGGTGTTGCATGGGTAAAATGTTAGTTGACGTGTGTAATGATTTTTCCAGTTTTTCACATCTGCTACAATTCCAAATAGTTCTAGTGTTCTACATTGTGTAATGGTTTTCATTTCAGAAGGAAGTTTCATTCCTTTTTCTGTAGTGTCCAAATTTGATGAACTAATTTTTTTCCTCAGCTGCACGCTTCTCAAAACTGTTAATATGTAAATCTTTAAACTAGAATGACTAAACTCCTTTGATGCCTGACAATGTGAGATGAACCATAAATGGAATCATTATTTTCAGCTAAGAATAAGAAAATGAGTAGCCCATTTGAACAATTTTTTCCCAGAAAAGATTAATGAATGCAATATGAAGCATACCACTTGTTGTTTCCAAACACTGCAGAAGAAACATGAGAGCTCACGATGGGAGTGAAGAACAAAAAAATCACATCCAAACATCCATAAGCTTTCTGGGATAGAAAGAACTAAGAATTTATTACCAAAACAATATTATTACATCAAAATTCTCCTTGTGGCATTTTAACAAACAGGTAGAGTACATTATCTACACTTCAACCATTATTAATATCACCCACTTCCAAATCAAACAACAACATTCAAAAAACAAAGAAAATTGAAAATTAACCAATAAAACATAGAATCTAGTGCAGTAGAATGGTATATCCGACGCATTCCTTCAACTCCGTTTAAAGATTTTTGTTTTTGCATCACATTTCTCAGGTTGAATATTGATGGGCATCTGATTAGGACATGCGCCCACTGCACGCATGATGATAGCAATCAGCTGCAATGGCTTCAGTTCGTAAAAGAAAATTGTTGGTGATGGTGATAAACTCAATTTGCGTTATGTCCAGCCCAGTTTCCTCCTCAATTTCTCTGGTTCCACACTGCTGAAAGCTTTTTCCGAACTCAAGGTGGCCGTCGGGAAGGGAGAAAGTGTTTGCGGCCAACGGAGGTGGCCCAGTAACACTTTATTGCCCTTCAGCAAGAAGACCCCCTGTCACGACCCGTCCCAAATCACCCTACTGGACCTGAAACGTGACGTGCGTCGATGGCAGGTGCCAACTAGATGTTGAACCCACCACCAAGGCAACCTTGAATTTTCTTCTACTTTCAATATTTCCTTTTTCATAATTTTAATCTCACAGAAATTTATAAAATTTTGACAAAGTCTCCTCTATAATATTGACTTAACCAACCTGTAAAACAATAACAAATCCTCAAACATCCAATCATAAATAACTATATCACTTTTCAAATCTTCCAACCAAGTTATTTGACATAATATAATAACTACAATTCTTAACCCACTTCTTTATATATACATGATCCAAAATACATCATCAGACACATTCCTGATAAAGTATATTACTTATATAGAATAACTGCATATTCCAATGTATCTTCCTAGAATATGTCTCCTAAGAGCTTACCAAAGTAACTCCTACAAATGACAATGTTACAAAGCTCCTCGAGAGCTGCAAAGGCTCCTTCGATTCGCTAAAACTCTTATTTTTCTTCCTATACTGTAAAGGTGAGGAAAAACATGAGCTTGTGACTCAGTGAGTGGAATTTCTGAAATAAAAGTATTTTATAAACCATTTCTGAAAATATAATTTATTTCATAAGCTTTTGTCACTTTACATCAAATCATACATGCTAAGAATAATTATAAAGATCGTGGAATAATCATCTGTAGCATAACCAATAAAATGTAATACATAAGAAAATCACACCAAAGGTACCCAACTAAATCATCTAAAATTTGTATCTATTCATACGCGCGTATACTACTGAGCACCTCCGTACCCTGCCCAAAGCCCCTCTGAGTACAAAAGTGGGTCCCAAAGACCTCATATATGCACCCTTACACACGGGCCATAGGCCCTCTCCATGCATAAGAGTGGATCTTAAGATCATCTGAACACGGGCCATAGGCCTCCTTCGTGACAGAGCCTTAAGATCTCAAATAATATCCGCTAGTACACGGGCCCAAGGCCCCCTCCGCGCACTAGCACAAGAACAGATAACAATATCGGGTACTTCTAGTGATTTTGAAATCATACATACTCAACTTGACTAATCATGCTCGTAAAACATGGTAAAAAGAGCCATCATGATAAACAAACTTAATTATAAAACATTTGTTTTGATAATCATGCTAAAAACAAGTAATTTAAAAATCATTTGTAACTTGTAGAAAATCATTGTAAATAACGTAGAAAATTCTTTAAGTTCATTCTCCACTCACAGTTTATCTACTTGAAGCTAGCCGAGCTGATAAATCTGGTTTCATCTCTACATCATCTCCTGAAATAAAACATAATTCTCATGTATTAAAATCAACTATATCAAACCATTAAAAATGAGTTAATATCATTTATAACTCAATTTCCTTCGTATAGTTATCAATCAATCGTCCAACATTATCCAACTTATTAGTCAATTCACTAACTTTCTATTTGCAGTCCTTCATAGGATCTATTCTAACAACTAAACATCAATTAATTGATCAAATGCTTAAAAACTAATCAAGAAGATTAACCATAATTAAAACTTTAAAATCCACAAATATTGAAAAGTGGCATCAATTCCAAAATATAGAGCATAAACATTAAAACTTTGAAAGTATTCTTCTTGAACATATTTTCAACAACAACTCAACTATTATCATTTCCCAACATAGCTGAAATTTCTCTTAAATATTGAGGAATTCAACTTAATTCCATTATTTCATACTTATTTATCACCAATCAAGCATTTAATATCATATATAATCATACAAAAGCTAAAGATCAAAATACAAATTTCGAAAACCCATTTCATGATTTATTTCCTTTACCGTCAAAATCAACATATATATACTATTTCTTGACAATTCTTTAGCATATTACCTCAAATACATGTCAATAAACCTAATACTTGCTAAACTTCGAATTTAAGTCAATCATCCATAAACCCTAAAAACTTTAAACACAAATCATCAACTATTAATACTCTTGCTTTCCTTTAAGAATTGGAGAAGAGATTCAAGAGCACAATTTGAGAAATGTATCTTCCTTCCTTCCTTCTACAAAAATCGATCCATCGACCGACCTGTCTCTTTTTCTTTTCTTTTCTTTCTTCTTTCCTCCCTTTCTTTCCTTTTCTTTTCTCCTTTTCTTGGTTTCTTTCTTTCTGCCGATTCCTCCCCCCTTTGTCTCTAGTACCTTCCATTTATTTTATTTTTTTAACATATTCATATTATTTATTTGCAAGTCAAGCCCCCAAATCTTAAAATAATATGACATTTAATCCTTTAATTCAATCAAATGAGAACTAAATCCTTGAAATTCTAATTTGTATCATTTGTGTCCTTTAAAGACTTGTAATTATAAAATAGAACCCATAAAGAAATCATTTACTTAATTTATATCTCCATAAAAATCTTTACTTCAATTTAAGTCCTAATAAACTTATTTGATCAATCTAAGTCCTTGTTTGACTTGACCATTTGAATAATTGATTTTGACTAAATAATTTCTTGATTTTTTGACTAGTATAAATTGAGTTGTTACACCCCCACCTTCAGTTCTTGCTTCGGTGATGACGACATTGGGAACATGATCGACACGGTACCAATTCTTGGTATTATAGGGGGAATTGTGACAATTTTAGGATTTTTAGGGTTCTTAATCCTTGTCATCTTCATTAGAGTGCAGAGAAATGGTAATGATGAATATAAATCTGATGTCTTTGTTATTAAGAAAACCAACGTTGGCAAGACAGAGTTTTAGGATGGATTATGTGGTGTACATATAAGATGGATATTGAGAGGATGAGTAGGGTTATATTTATCATGTGAAATAGGAGTGTTTATCAAAAATATATTTTTAGATGTGATGTAAATATAATGTGGTGTATCAATTAAAAAATATGGTGTCAGTATTTCTCCCTTGAAAAGTTGTTATTTTTTTTGGTGTTATGAATTTTTGTGTTATTATTATAAAATATAAGATATAAGATTATAAATATTTTTTACAAACTCCAAATTGGTGACTCCTCATTATTGCTAAGGATAAGGGTCCGGTCGACGGCACCGCCACGTCCGCCGCCATGGCAATGCTTCTAAATAGCACCCACAACCCCCGCCAGCTCACTCTACAACCTCATTTTTGTAACCACTTCATCATCTTTAAACAAACCCACAAATCCTCCTTACGCCCTTCCAAAGCTTTTTTCCGTTCCCTCTCCTCCTCCCTCCATCGCCGCCGCCGCCTCCCCGATCCCAACCAGAATTTCCCCACCTCCGCCGTTTCTGCCAGCAACTTGGTAGTGTACGATTCCGAAGAAGCAGAAGAAAACGAAACAGAAAGTTTCAATTTTGATGAGCCGTTTGAGTCGAACGAGTTGAAGCGGTTTAACTCTACGGCAGTGGAGATAAAGGAGCTGGAGGAATTGCCTGAACAGTGGCGGCGTTCGAAATTGGCATGGCTGTGTAAGGAGCTTCCGGCGCATAAACAGAGTACATTTATTCGGGTGCTCAACGCGCAGCGCAAGTGGATTAGGCAAGAGGATTGCACTTACATTGCAGTTCATTGTATAAGGATTCGTGAAAACGAGGCTGCTTTTCGTGTAAGATTTTCGAGTCCGCCTGCCTAGTTTCTGTCTTCTCTTTCTATCATAAATGAGGATAATGTTTACTTGATCTACGTAATTGATTGAAAATTTGAAATAATGAAATTGAGAGAAAGAAGGGGTCTTTTCAAAGCTTAATTGTGCTTTTCACAGAATCACAGCATTGAATTTAGTCGAAATATATGGAAATGGATCTCTGAAGGGCATAATTATAGCTGGTTTAATTATACTACTATCATTTCTAGAATGAAGTGTCTATATATGAGGCTTAATAGTTCATTCTGCTAGAGACGATCCGCGATTTGTGTGAGTTTGACAGAGTTTTCCAGGAATTTTCCAGGAAACATGAGGTTGATCTTGTATTTTTCAGGTATACAGATGGATGATGCTGCAACATTGGTTTAAATTTAATTTTGCTCTTGCTACCAAGTTAGCAGATTACGTGGGTAAGGAGCGAAAATATTTGAAATGCCGAGAGATTTTTGATGATATAGTTGATCAGGGATTGATTCCTAGTGAATCCACATTTCACATTTTGACTGTTGCCTATCTTAGTTCGTCTTCCCAAAATTGTTTGGAGGAAGCTTGCAGCATTTTCAATCGCATGATTCAGTTGGGAGGTTATAAGCCTCGACTTAGCTTGCACAATTCTTTATTTAGAGCTCTCGTGAGCAAAACAGGAGGATCTTGTAAACAATATCTTAAACAAGCGGAGTTCATTTTTCATAGTTTGACAACGTCTAGACTAAAAATACACAAGGATATTTATGGTGGACTTATATGGCTCCACAGCTATCAAGACGAGATAGATAAGAAGAGGATTGAATCGCTAAGAAAAGAGATGCATTCCAAGGGGATTGAGGAGAGTACGGAAGTGCTTGTGTCCGAGTTAAGAGCTTGTTCTAAGGAAGGTTATATAGATGAAGCTGAAAAAACTTGGATAAAGCTTCTTTCTTGTAATAATAATCCCCCGAATCAAGCTTTTGTGTATCTAATGGAGGTCTATTCCCGGGTTGGACAGCCTATGAAATCGTTGGAAGTATTTAGGGGTATGAAGGAACAAGTGGGTTCCGCGAGTGTAACAGCTTACTACAAGATCATCGAGGTGTTGTGTAAAACTCGAAAGACCGAACTCGCAGAATCTCTCTTGGCTGAGTTTATAAACAGTGGATTGAAACCACTGATGCCATCTTTTATTAATTTGATGGAAATATATTCAGATTTAAACTTACACGATAAAGTGGAGCAGACTTTCTTCAAGTGTCTTGAGAACTGTCATCCTAATCGAACTGTTTACAATATGTATTTAGATTCATTGGTGCAGATCAGCAATCTTGAAAAGGCTGAAGAAATTTTCAGTGAAATGCTTGGTAATGAGGCGATCGGCGTCAATGCTCGTTCTTTCAACACTATTTTGAGGGTCTATCTCGCCTATGAGCAACATGCTAAGGCCGAAAAGATATATGGTTTAATGTGCCAGAAGAAATTTGACATTGATTCTGCATTGATGGAAAAGCTCGATTACGTACGTAGCTTGCATTGGAAAGTTGTCGAAAAGCCTACGAGCATGAAGCTGAGCAAAGAACAGCGAGAAACACTTGTGGGTTTGCTATTGGGTGGCGTGAAAATTGAAGTGGATGAAGAGAAAAAGAATCACTTTTTTCATTTTGTTTTCAAAGAAAACTTTGCTGTACATTCAGTTTTGAAGAGACATATATACGACCAGTTCCGTGAGTGGTTAGCTTGTGCTGATAAGCCGGTGGACGATGAAGATGACGTTCCGTGTCAGTTCTCTAGCATATCACACACTCATTTTAATTTCTATGCTGAGCAGTTTCGAGCCAAGGGTCAGCCAGCCATTCCTAAACTAATCCATCGGTGGTTATCGCCTCGTGTTCTCGCGTATTGGTACATGTATGGGGGGCACAGGACATCAACAGGGGACATACTGCTGAAGCTGAAGGCAAGTAAAGAGGGAGTCCAGAGGATTGTCAAAACACTGAAACTAATGTCTTTAGACTGTCAGGTTAAAAGGATGGATAGAGTATTTTGGATAGGATTTCTTGGGAGCAACGCTACGTCGTTTCGGAAACTGTCAGAGCCCTTTATTCTCGGCGATTTTTAAAAGATAGTGTCGAAGCAGATGTCAAATCCAGGGATGGAGATGTAGGAACTGAGAACATAAACTTTGCAGATTCTGATGGAAATTCTTCGGAGTGCAGTGATATTGATAATTAGAGCATGCCTTAATGTTTCATGGTTATTGAGATGTCGAGTTCCTGAAAATGATGTTATTTGCTCTTCCTTGCCGAACAATTCGTTCATATCGAGCAAGGTAATGTATATTTCCATTCAGTTGCTGGAGAAATTCTGATTCATCTCATTTCAGAATTTTTTCAAATGACAAATACAATTAAAATTTATCATAGCATTCATAGCTTAGTAATATATACACAACTTTTAATTTTTAAATAATAAACATCAACATCGTCGATGACGATGAAGGAGCGCGATGATGGATATAGGAATGCAAGTAAAGTAGTGTGAATGCTTGTTTACAATTGGAAAGGAAAGAAATGAATTGGAATTGAAATTTAGATTTATAATTTAAAATTTTTGTCTAATGGGAAATAATGTAAAATATATGATAAATAACATTTTTGTCCATTTCAAATTTATAATTGCAGATTTAGATTTTTTGGTGAAACGAATACCCATTAATTTGTAAAAATATATATATAAAAATAATTTGAGTTTGGTTCTCGATTCTAGTTCAGGAATGAGAGCTAGAACCAAAATAAAAATCAAATGGTTCTTGATTAATCTCGACTATTGGTCACCAATTTCTCTATTTTCTTTATCCCTTCACCTGGTTCTTTTTTGGTTGTTTTGCTGCTTTGCTCAACTGGATGTCAAAAGTATTTTTATTAATTTCCTAATTGTTGACACATAAAAATACCAAATCCGAAGGCTCCGATATAGAAGTCCAAAACATTAAAGCCCATTATAAATGACAAAGCGATGTCGAGGAGCATGGGCGATTACAAAGGCACTTGGACGATTGGACGATCAAACCACTTATGAGTAAACGGACAGTTCTTACAACTTATTCCACGATCTATTTGGCAATCTATAGGTTGTTTACACATTATGGATAGTTGAAGGAGGTTATGAGAGGCTACTTGATGCAAAGTAGTGCATGACAGTTACATAAAGAAGTGGGCGACAGTTATACATCATGATGGATAACATTTATCACATGCAAGTTACAAACCTGAGGAGGCAAATCAGAAATTCGAATAGAAGTAGTCGGTTTACTTTGATATGTATTTATAGTAGAAGTTTAGAAGTTTGGAGAAACCAACAAATCATAACTCTCAAAACAGATATGTTATATTTTATCTTAGATCTTAGAAATTATCTTAGTTTAAATTGTGTGCTTGCGAGCCTTGGAGGCGTTTTATAATCAAGCTTTTCTTAGTACAAACAATACTTTTTGGGACTTTTTCTCAAGACGTTTATCCCTTACACTTTCGTTTAATCCTTTTTAATTGTTAGCTCGAGCGAAACTATACTTTCATGAAACAATTTAACATGCCCAGTGGGATACTTGGTGTTGAGAAGTTTGACGCATCATGCCTCATAAGAATTTCGACATGGAGCCAAATGCACATCGATTTTTTCCTTCCTTAGTTGAAGAACAAGAGGGCCAACAAAGCCTGGAGTCGTTAGGAACCAATGACTGAATAGATCCCACATATCATGTGTCGAATGTTGGGAGAACTCACCCAGGACATTGTTGAATAGGTAAATTTAAAAAGTATTCATCCTGTTGAAAAACTTGCTCAAAACAGAAATATGCATTATGATAAAATGGCTAAATAGTTGAGTGCTTTAAACGAACTGATGAATAAACTGGTTGGTCAAGTATGTTAAATAAATCATATGGGAGTGAGTAACAACTTCCAAACTAGGAACCTATTAAATAATGACTCACCAAATATGAATATGAATTTGAATACTGTTATTCAACTTTGAACACGAGTCATGATGGGTGTCGAAACCAACAAAATAATAATAATTTCTTGCTCTCATAAAAATAAATTGTAATAGTGGTGAGCAATGTCGAATCCACAGGGATTTGTTAGATTTAATTCCTCGAGAAAATTAAAATAATGAATTAAAAACAGGGGGGTTTTGAATTTTGAATGTAAAACGAATTTGTAAATAAAAAATTACGGAATTAAATTGATGAAAATATCAAATTAAATAAATATCCAATCCAAGGTATAATCTCAGTATTGATTCATAGAATTGATCATGGATGCAAAAATAAAATCATTTACTCATTTTCTAAATTGGTTATGATTGTTGATACGATCTAACAACATATCTCTCCTTACTGTGTTGATAATCAAGAAACGCTCGTTGATTATTTTCCTAATCAATAAATAACCCTAGATACGATCTTAGGATTTAATTTACCAATAGCATTAATCTCTAGAGAGACGACCAATTCTGACCAACAAATTCACAATGTGATTTATTTAAGCTAGGTTATATATCTTCATAACATGAGTTAAAAATAAGTCTATAATCAACTATGTTATTTGCCACTTGTATTAGAAAACCTAAACAATTACGGATTTAGATTCCTAATTGGCTAACTATCGTTTTGACAATTAAAACAACGTGCACTTCGTATCAATCGATCAAAACAACAACTTCAATGCAAACAAAAGATATATAAATAGAAAACAAATAAAAGAATAATTAAATTAATTAGATCTCACAGTTCTTGTAGAATCAAAACTTTAATTATCCTTGAATTGGAATAATAAATCAGCTACTCATAAACATTGCTAATTAAAAACTAAAAATAATAAAATTCAAACTTTTATGATGAAAACTTGGATGATCAGTGGCTGCCTCAAATCCTCCAAAATATTGTTGTCGAGGGTCTCTCCATTATGTAGTGCCGATTTTTTTGATCTTGTAGTTGGGCCCAAATTCTCCAAAGTAAGTCGTCATTGTTGGGCTGAAAATAGTCCAAGCCTGGCTGGGTATAGAGAGGAATATGATGGAGTTCAAATGTGGAATAATTATTTAGAGATAATGATTTATTTAATTTCCTTGTTTGGTTTGAATTCTAATATTTCCCTAAAGTAAATAAAAAAGAAATATTTCAATCCCATAAATAATTTCTCTAAATATTTCCATCAAATAAGAGATAAACGCGGGCCCAATGACTAGCTTTTCTTCTTCCAAAATCCACCAATGTAAGTCAAGTCTTCCTGAAATAACAAGGCGTGCCCACGCATTATGTAAAATCCTTCTCTGATTGTGTAATTTTTGAGTTCCAAACTTGTTTCTTCAATTTGTGATATTGAATCCAATTTATCTCAATTCTCCACCTAATCCACAAAATATAAAATATGATTAATATCCACAATTTAAGCATTTAAAATAATGGAGTAAGATGAAATATCACAATTTAAATAGAAATTACGGGCTCTATCAAATCCCCCCACACTTAGACAATGATTGTCCTCAAGCATAAACTAGAGTAAATCCCCATCTACCAACACAAAGCTAATCACTTCAACAATTTTTCGAAATCAACATGTAGTGGAAGTGTTAGGGTGTAAAGTATATATGTACTCTCAAGTCAAAGCATAAAAAATTCTTGCCATAGGCTTGATAATATATCACATTGGAGCCACCAATGGTTTTGAATGCAAAGTAAGGGTCTTAACACTTGTTGTAATGGGGCTTGGGTAAGGTGGGATAAAAAGGATATATTTTTGGCTATTTTCATCGAAAGAATTATACAAACTTCTTCACAAGAGCTTACTTAGACTTCATGTACTTCAATCAAATCACTTCATAACCTAGTGTGGTTTATATCCTTTCACCTCTCGTAAGTATACTCTCAGCATCTATCAATGAATTACTACTTGGGTGTTAGTTTAGATCAACTCCAAGGCACAGAATATAGACCAAGCAATTCAAACCACTCATAAGTATATGTAATGGGAGTTAACACCCTCACTATGCATTTCTCTCTTCGCACAAAGTGTATAAGGGTGAGAATTTTCACTCAACTCACTGCATGGAGAATTCATTACCATAGAATGCTAAGATGTCATGTCAGGAGCCAGCAATAACACAGGTGCAAAGTAAATGTCTTTACTTGGTTGTAATGGGGCTTCCGGTCAGGTAGGATACAAGGAAAATATTTAGGCTAAGTTGAGAGGAGAGGTCAAAAGCCGAATTGGTTCAACACGATCATCTCTTCCTCCAAATTTCGATGTGATTTTCCACTATTTCCCACTATTCAATCGATTCAACACTTGATTCTTGTTATGCACTTGGGGGTTTATTCTCTTCACCGGGGAATTTTCTTGATCCGTTAGCTTGAATTTTATTTTTTCAAATGAATTTACTGCAGATTGTTTACCTTTGACTCCATTACCACTCCCATCCATTTATGAGATACAGGTCATTTCTCGGTCCTGGTTTTGAACTCAAAATGTAGTGGCCAAGGGTTAATGCTAAAAAGAGTGAAGTTAGATTAATCGGGATGGTGTTACATCATAGAAACTTTAGTTTGACTTGATTAGGTATAGATTGCAACTCGACCACTTTATCCCTAACATTTCTTTCACATTACCACTTCTCAAAAGAAAGAGGAGACTTACATCATAGGTCTTTGATCCTCAATGTCTTTTAGTCTCAACCAAAATAAATTGAAGCTCAAGTGAATAAGCCTATATATTCCTTCAATGCAAGGTTCAAGAGAATGGAATATTAGCAAAGAATAGGAGTTCTCATGGCTTGTGTTGTGGTTAATTTTCAGCAAAAAGGCTATGGCTCAAAAGTGGCTTTCTAGGGGTATATTTCAAGGTAGGCATTTTAAGAAAGCTAAATTTGACTCTACCTAAGTGTTCTTACTTATTTAGTGCATCCAATTACCAAGAGGCATCTCAACATGCATAACAGAGCAAGTTCTAGAAGAGATCAACTACACCTGACAATCACACAATCAAAGGAATAGAGCATGGCATAGTGTATATATATAAATGTTCAAGACACTCAAAAGCTCACAAAATGGGGTTAATATGCATCAAATAACCCTTCATTCAATCCACCATCAAGAGTAATCAATCCAGTGCATTAAATAAAAATTCAACTACTCATGCAATTCCCATTGTGCCTCAATTCATCTCAATAATATACAATAATCCGGATCATAAACGGAAAAGCATCGATATAATCCAAAATTAGGATGAGAATTTTAAAAAATTTCTTTGAAAAGTAGAGCAAACATGAAATATAATGGAAATTGAGATGTAACTAAAATGAATTAGTGTTCAAAAACTAACCACAAGACGTTAAACCCCCCCCCCCCCCCCCCACACACTTAATCCATACATTGTCTTCAATGTCACAAAATTATAAATTGCAAAAATCATAAATAAATTTTTTAAAAGTAGAGAGAACTCCCCTAGAAAATGTATAAATCTTGTTTGTGCGCATGTGACTGGATATCATCCGGAATTGGTTGTGTGTCTTCACTTGGAGTCGACTGTAATGATATTTTAGATCTTGACTGGCGCTTTGGGTTCTTCTCTCTCTTCCCAGGTTGAATATGGTGGTTTAGTGAGGTAGAGATGAGGTGCAGTGGTGGAGAAAACGGGGTGGAGAAGATGAGGGAGAGTGGCAGCAAGAGGTGTTGTTGGTGCGTGGTTGAGGAGATGAAGGCAGCGGCTGAGATTGAAAGGGCAGAGAAGGGGTGGTGGAAGGTGGAGATGGTGCCTGACTGGTGGAGAAAAGGCGAGTGGGGGCCGGTTGCTGGAGAAGATGAGGGAGAGTGGCAGCCGGTGCAATGATGTTCCAAAGGGTGGAAGAGTTGGGGTGCCACGGTGGTGTGCTGGTTGATTGTGGGAGGAATGGAAGAGAAGTGGTGGTAGGGATGAGTGTTTGAGAGAGAGAGAGAGAGAGAGAGAGAGAGAGAGAGAGAGAGAGAGAGAGAGAGAGAGGCAGTGGTAGGGTTCTAAATAGGGTTTGAATTTTATTTTTTTTACTCTAGCCTTGTTTGTAACCCGAGATGCACTTTGGGTAAGGCGTGGGTACGCCTTATTCCAATATTTGAGCGAAGACCTTGTAATTCGAGATGCACTTTGGGTAAGGCGTGGACACGCCTTATTCCAAGTTTTTCTTCAATATTTGAATCAATTGCTTTCTACATAGAGCGTACACACGTCCTAATGAATATTCATATCTGCCCAAAATCAAAATAAGGTCAATTTCAATTCAAAAATAAAATTGTGGATATTGATAAGTGTATTTTATACACTTATTTCTATCCTAAAAGTAGGATTTTATTCGTTTGTTTAAGAATATTTGCTATTTATTTTGTTATTATTTTTTTTATTTCAGAAAGTACCCCAAGGCGAAAAAACAATGAAATTGAAGCTAAAATCAAGAAAGTGGATGATAAAAGTGTCAAAGTGTGAAAATCAAGAATAGTTGCAGTTAATCAAAGGGCCAATTAGAAGAAAATTGAAGAAGAAATCAATTTTGGAAAAAATCATAAATTTAGGGACTCAATTGCAACAATCGGAAGATGGAGGACCAGCTGTGCAATAAAAGGATGATGACCAAATTGCTGAAATTTAAAGAAGAAAATTGTTGTTGCCGGTATAACCGTGCGGTCGCACGACTTGAAAAAATGGTGACTGAAGGTTGGCTTTTCGAGGCTGCGACCGCAAAAATTCCTACCGTGCGGTCGCACGATAGTCCCGACTGGGCCGCAGCTGGGCTTTTTGCGTGGATTTTAGCCAAATTCTCATATTTTTGACCTAGACTCCAAATTCTCATATTTTTTACCTAGACTTCGTGAACATCTATAAATAAGAGACTTGGGGCACGAAATTAGGGGTTCCCAACTTGCTCAATTCAGGCCAAAACGCTGTCGGATTGTGGAGGGATCAACTCCAAGCCAAGACACAATTGAAGAACGAAGATCAAGGGCATGAATAGGGTGACATTTATCCATTCCTTTTTTGATTTATATTCAATTATGTATCTAGGCTAGGTTCTTAAATGTTAGAATTGTGATGAAGCATTTATTTCCGGATTTTATGTATTGATTATCATTTAATTTCATAATTCATGGGTTTGAGCAATTGATTTATACTTTTTTTTTATCATGCAATTACTTGATCACTAGTTGTATGATTTTAGGTTGTGATTTCTTAAGTTCGAAAGATTGAGATTTCATTAGACTTGTGTCAATTGCCACAAAGTCCGATAAGTGATAGAAATATACCCCTATGCATTGTGTTATCTGCTATAGTATTCACAAAACTTGTAATGCTTTTCTATATATTTAGATTTGTCATAGAAATATAGTCTGATTGTGTATAGAAATAGGTGTTGATTCTTGTCCGAAAGGGAGTCTTGACAATATTAGGAATATGGATTTTCAAAACCTCGTGAATTATTGTTAGATGTTTAATTTAATGCATAATTAATGGAATAAATGTGGATTCTCAATTCTAGCATGTTTTTCTCATATTTTCTCTAAATCAAATTTCCTCGTTCTTTCTAGTTTAATTTTAATTCAAAATTCTCAAATTCAAACAATTTCTTGTTCTGGTTAAGGAATTGTAGTCTAAAATACAATTTAAAACAATCTCTGTGGGATCGATAATTGGACTCACGTCCACTTTATTACTTGCGCGAACCGTGCACTTGCGGAGCAAACAAGTTTATAAAATAAATATTAGTAAATAAACAAAAACAAAAACAAAAATAAAAATAAAATTTATTGCTAAAACTAAAGAAAAACTCGGGTTGCCTCCCGGAAGCACCTTTCGTTTACGTCTTTGGCTAGACTTGTTTTTTTCTTTCTTCAACCGGGATCAATTGGATTCCCAATGCTCAATTTTTATCACATTTTCCATCTGGTGACCTTCATAGAAAGGTTTATATTTATGGCAATCAACTTTGCGATACTTGTTATTGTTAACTTTCAAGCCATCATTTTCACCAAGTTGGAAAACATTCTGTGCTAAGCAATCAACAACATCAATAAAATAGACAGAATTAACATCTTTAGGACAATTTATGGCATCATAAATTTTAAACTTAATAATTTCCCCATCAAATTCCATCGTGAGTGTACCATCATGCACATCAACTTTTGTCCTAGATGTTTTCAAAAATGGCATTCCTAGAAGAATGGTGTAGAATTAGAAGAAGAATCTTAATCAATATTAAGTACATAAAAATTAGCAGGAAAAACCAACTCATTTACTTGTACTAAAACATCCTCTAAGACACCTTCAGGATATACATTAGATCTATCAGCAAGTTGCAAAATCACACTTGTTTCTTTTAATGGACCAATATTCAAAGATAAATAAATAGGCAGGGGCATGATATTTATTGAAGCTCCTAGATCTAACATTGCTTCTCAATCTTAACTTTACCTATTTTGCAAGGGATAGTGAACATACCGGGGTTCTTGCATTTTGGAGGCAGTTTCTTTTGGAGGACAGCCGAAACATTTTCTCACATACTTACTTTTTCATTGCCTTTCAACTTCCTCTTGTTGGTGCACAACTCCTTGAGAAACTTAGCATAACGAGGTACTTGTTTAATTGCATCAAGTAAGAGAATATTTACCTCAATTTTGCTAAAGGTTTCAAGGATTTCCTTCTCATCTTCCTCCTTTCTGGATCTACTCAATCTATTAGGGAATGGAGGAGGTGTCACATAAACCCTTTGTGGTTCTCTATTGAGTCTTTTAGATTGAGGTTGAGGAACGAATTCATTATCAATTTCTTCCCCTAAGTTTCTTTTCTTCATCTTGCTTGGTTCTTTTAATTCATTCCCATTTTTCAAGGTAATTGCAGTAACATTTTGTTTTGAATTAACAATAGTTTGTGAAGGTAATTTACCTTGAGATTCCAGTCTGCTCACAGTTGATGCCAATTGACTCACTTGAGTCTCCAAATTCTTAATGCTTGTCCTTGTCTACAGTTGAAATTGTTGTGTATTAATTGCAAGTGATTTAACAATTTCTTCTAGAGACATACCTGAACTTGAAGAAGGTTTCTGTGGCTGAGAAGTAGGCTGTCTAGGCTGGAATTGTTGGAATTGCGGCCTTGTCTGATAACTGAAGTTGGGATGATCCCTCCATCTTGAGTTGTAAGTGTTTGAATAGGGATCATAATTCGATTGAGGTGGGCCTAGAAATCTTCCAACTGCATTAGCCTGTTCAAAAGAATCTTCTTGAAGAGTAGGACACTTATCAGTTGGATGAGTAGTAGCATCACAAATTCGACAAGCTTTAACCTGCTGCATATTTCCTACAGCCATTTGTTGAACAAGAGAGGTTAGATTCGCTAATTGATTTTCAAGAGAAAATACATTTACCACATTCACCCTTTTTACAGGGGTGTCCTGTCTGAATCCAAACTATTGTGTGTCAGCGGCCATGATGGAGATCAAATCCCTAGCAGCAGTTGGGGTTTCATTCACTATAGCTCCTCTGCTAGCTGCATCCATCATCTTCCTCTCCATTGGTAACAATCCCTCATAGAAGTATTGAATGAGTAATTGTTCAGAAATTCCAAGTTGAGGACAGCTTGCGCACAGTTGTTTAAATCGTTCCCAATATTCATGCAAGGTTTCAGTATCTCTCTGTTTGATTCCACATATCTCTCTTCTGATATTTGCAACTCTTGAAGCTGGGAAAAATTTATCAAGAAATAATCTGACCATCCCTGTCCACGAAGCTACAGAACCTGGTGATAGATAGAACAGCCAATCCTTCGCCCTATCAGCTAATGAGAATTGAAAAGCCCGCAACTTGATTTGCTCTTCCGTCACTCCTTGTGGTTTCATGGTTGAACACACCATGTGGAATTCCTTCAGATGTTTATGAGGGTCTTTATTCTCAAGTCCATAGAATTTGGGTAGCAAATGGATCAATCCAGATTTCAATTCAAATCCCACATCTAAGACCTGATACTGAATGCAAAGTGGCTGTTGATTTTCATTTGGTACAACCAATTCCCTTAAAGTTCTTTCATCATTAGCCATTGCTTGCTCTTGCTCTATTTCAGAATCACTAGAAGAATCAGTTGTTGAATCTTTCGGGTCAGCTACTAGATTCAATCTGATTTGTTTGCGCAACTTAGCTTCCTTCCTCAATTTTCGAGCTGTCTTCTCAATTTCAGGGTCGTATTCCAACTCACCTGTACGAGAAAATAAAAATAAAAAAATAGTAAATGAAAAATTAAATCTGATTAACACCAATCCCCGGAAACGGTACCAAAAATTTGATGGGTGTCGAAACCAATAAATAATAATAATTTCTTACTATAAATTATAATAGTGGTGAGGAAGGTCGAATCCACAGGGATTTGTTAGATTTAATTCCTCGAGAAAATTAAAACAATGAATTAAAAATAGGGGGTTTTGAATTTTGAATGTAAAATAAATTTGTAAATAAACAATTGTGAAATTAAATTGATGAAAATATCAAATTAAATAAATATCTAGCCCAAGATATAATCTCAGTATTGATTCATAGAATTGATCATGGATGCAAAAATAAAATCATTTACTCATTTTCTAAATTGGTTATGGTTGTTGATACGATCTAACAACATATCTCTCCTTACTGTGTTGATAATCAAGAGACGTCGTTGATTATTTTCTTAATTAATAAACAACTCAAGATATGATCTTAGGATTTAATTTACCAATAGCATTAATCTCTAGAGAGACGACCACTTCTAACCAACAAATTCACACATGTGATTTATTTAAGCTAGGTTATATATCTTCATAACATGAGTAAAAAATCAGTCTATAATCAACTTTGTTATTTGCCACTTGTATTAGAAAACCTAAACAATTACGGATTTAGATTCCTAATTGGCTAAGTATCGTTTTGATAATTAAAACAACGTGCACTTTGTATCAATCGATCAAAACAACTTCAATCCAAACAAAAGATATATAAATAGAAAATAAATAAAAGAACAATTAAATTAATTAGATCTCAAAATTCTTGTAGAATCAAAACTTCAATTATCCTTGAACTGGAATAATAAATTAGCTACTCATAAACATTGCTAATTAAAAACTAAAAATAATAAAATTCAAACTTTTATGATGAAAACTTGGACGATCAGTGGCTACCTCCAATCCCCCAAAATATTGTTGTCGAGGGTCTCCCCATTATGTAGTGCCCTTTTTTTTTTTTATCTTGTAGTTGGGCCCAAATTCTCCAAAGTAAATCGTCATTGCTGGGCTAAAAATAGTCCAAGCCTGGCAAGGTATAGAGAGGAATATGATGGAGTTCAAATGTGGAATAATTATTTAGAGATAATGATTTATTTAGTTTCTTTGTTTGGGTTGAATTCTAATATTTCCCTAAAGTAAATAAAAAAAAAAATATTTCAATCCCCATAAATAATTTCTCTAAATATTTCCATCAATTTTGGAGATAAATGCGGGCCCAATGGCTAGCTTTTCTTCTTCCAAAACCCACCAATGTAAATCAAGTCTTCCTGAAATTACAAGGCGTTCCCACGCCTTATGTAAAGTCTTTCTCTGATTGTGTACTTTGAGTTCCAAACTTGTTCCTTCAATTTGTGATATTGAATCCAATTGATCTCAATTCTCCACCTAATCCACAAAACATAAAATATGATTAATATCCACAATTTAAACATTTAAAATCAATGGAGTAAGATGAAATATCACAATTTAAATAGAAATTACGGGCTCTATCAAATCATGGTTTCGAAACACCACATATTGGTACATCTAACATAGGGGGTCCAAGACCTTCCAATACATGAGATGTTGGATGATATGATCCGGACCAGGCATCGAAGGGCGAAGTCGAGACATCGACAGTATGACGGTGATCTACGTGAAAAACGGAGCAAGTTTCATGTTAGAATCGAGCCGAGAAGGCGAAAGGATCAAACAGAGTCGAGTGATCGAACTTATTTGGGCAGAAAGGTCATTACGGTCGTAACGAAGATCTGTCACAGCCGTAACTCTTATAATCACGACCGTAAAATTATTATCACGGCCGTAAATCCTCCTCGAGTTTAGATGAAGAATTGCAGAATTTCATAGTTACGGCCGTAAGAAATATGGTCACGACCGTAAATCTTAAGCAGAAAGTCATTTAAGGCCGTAAAAGTGTTCATCACGGCCGTAATTGAGGTTTTCCAGATTTTAGGGGATTTTTGATTATTTTTTCGTTTTTAATTAATTGTTTGCCTAGTTTAGTATTCTAGTTTAATTAGAATTATATTTTGAGTAAATTAGCAACTAGATTATTTTGCTTATATATATTCATTTCCATTCATTGTAAAAAACAGTTTAGTTAAGTTTGAGTTTATGAATTAAATTGAGAGAGGATTCCCTTGTTAAAGGTTGAGTTTTTCCCTTTTGTTTCGAAGTTATCAAAGATCCGTTCTTTGTGGCGTTCACCCAACGAACTTATCAAGGAATTGACAACCCTTGTGGCGTTCACCAATCTTGGTTCTTCAATCTGCATCGTCATTAATTGCGTCGTGATTATTGGGTCAAGGTTTTACCGTCGAATCTATCTTTTAATTCCCGTTTATTTATTCGTGTTCTTGTTATTTTTTGTGTCAGGTCTGATTTAGATCTTTCCTAGGGTTTAAATTTCGTTATTCCGCGTTTTCGACGAGATTCCCCGACTGGGATCTCATCATCGGAACATCCACTCTGGGGGTACCATTAATGTGAGGGAAAATGTCCAAAACATAGGATAAAATGCTACACACATCAATGAAGGAGCAAACCAACCATTCAATGGCGTTAATGAAGCAAACACTAGTCCATTTATGGCTAACCGCCAACGGTGCCTTACGCACCACAGCCAGTAGGAGCTCCATTTGACTCCAATGCTATGATGAGGGATCAAATAATAAAGATCTTGCAAGATCAAATGGTCTTTGGGATTAGGCCAGTAATTTTCCCAACTTATAGAAAGCCTTATCCATATTGGGTAGATCAAGCATATCCTTGACCAAGGAGGATTAGAGTACTAGAATTCTCTTTGTTCATTGGTTTAGGTAAAGTATCTACCTTGGAACACATAGGACGATTTACATTACAATGGGTGAAGTCTTAGATTATAATAAAATAAGGTTGTTCCCAAATTCACTTATTGGGGTCGTATTCTCATGATTTATCAACTTATCAGCAAATTCTGTTCAAAATTGGCAGCAGTTAGAGCACTTGTTCCATTCTCAATTTGTCAGCAAATTCTGTTCAAAATTGGCAGCAGTTAGAGCAGTTGTTGCATTCTCAATTTTACAAAACTGAATCAGATGTTACTTTGATAAATTTAACGAACTTGCGTCAATTTCTAAATGAATGGACTGAAACTTTCCTTCAAAGATTTAAAACGGATAGAAGTAAATTATGTACCTCGTTGCCTTAAAAAGAATTTGTCAAAATCGTCCAAAATTGTTTCAGTTTTGAACTAAAAAAGAAGTTTCAAGATAGGGAGTTCCCCGATCTCTTTCAATTTAGTGTGAATGTCATTAGATATGAGCATCTGTTGAGAGAAGAGGAACAATTGAAAAATGCTAGTAAAGGGACTTACTATAGAGACCCTGATTTTTGGGTACATGTGATTGAGACTGGTCAGGAAGAAGTTGAAATTTGTTCAGTCGATTTGGTCAAGGGCAATACTTATGAATGTCATGTATTGACCAAATTGGAAGTATCAAATAAAAATGAAGCGGATAAAGAAGAAAATAAAAAGGTCAAAACATTTTCATTTGATGTAAAAAAGGTTGATTTAATAATTGATTGGCTATTTAAAGATAAACAGATTAAACTGAGTGATAAGCATAGATTGCCAAACCCTAACCAGATTAAGGGTAAAAAACACTATAAATGACATAATGCTTGGTCTCATACCACTAACAACTATTTGGTCTTTCGCAGTGTGATACAGGATGCTATTGAATCTAGGCAAATAACCTTTGATTCAAAGAAAAAGAGGGCAATAGATGAAAATATTTTTCCACATTTGGTATTGACATGATCACTCCCAAGTTTAAGAAGCAGGATCTATCAAAATTCAAGTTGGTAATAGATGAAGGAAAAGACGAACCACGTCTCAGTGTGCTTGAAATATTAATAAAAGGAGAAGTAACAAAACAAAAGGAAGATAATTTATGCACTAAAAGCCAACTCAGTAAAACGATTCATGTATAAGAAAATTACGGACTAGTCAGAATAGTCCAAGAAGAAGAGAAAACAAGAGTAGTAGTACGAAACAAAGAGCAATATTCAGTGGAGGCCCTTACGGAGCTATTTACCAAATGAGGTCAAACCTAGTGGTCTTCGAAGAGCCACTAATTGGCAGAAAAATAATCAGAGAGGCATAATGCAAGATCTATCGCAAAATGTTTTGCGCGAAATCATGGCTCTTAAGACCAGATTGTGATCTATACAGATGAATTTGAACGAAGGATGAAAAAAGAAGAGGCACTTGCATTATTGAAGAACAAGATGGTTGTATGAAGTCAACAAAATGAATTACTTGGAAGAAGAAACCCCTTCAGACTTGGGGGGAGTTTCATAAAGACTTAATAGTTGGATACGTCGTCCGAAAAATTGATTGGGCGTAGGAAAGGCAATATCATATGTTAGTTTAACAACTGAATTAATCTGAATGTAGCTATTCAGTTGTGCGAAAGTTTTTGCCTACAGTATCTTGCTTGTAAAGGTCCACATTTGGCCTAATAATTGATCTTTTAATTTAAGCATGTGCTTTATTATTACATAGCGAACTTGAACATTCATTTTCTCCCTACAAAAGCCAATCACTTATTTTGTGAAAATGGCTTTATTCATGGCCAAATTATGAGAGGAAAATGTTTGATTCACTGAGTTTGGAAAATCGGTCATTTACATGATGATCATTGGAAATATGTTTAGCTAGTGAGGAATGAGGATGAAGATAATGGACGTACAACAAAAGTGTAATTTTATAGAAGAACGGAAGATGAGAAGATGGAATGTAAATGGCCATATACATATGCAGCAATCAAAACCAAAAGGTTAGATGTTGGAAAGAAGGAAGGGCGAAATATCAAAAGTTCTATATCATTCAGTATAAGCATATGTAAATACTTTGAATATGACAAAATTAATGATCACACATTAATTTAGCCATATTGGGGGATAATTGTTGACACATAAAAATACTCAATTCGAAGGCCCCAACATAGAAGTCTGAAACATGAAAGCCTATTACAAATGAAATGATAGGGCGGTGTGGAGGAGCCTGGGAGATTACAAAGGCACTTGGGCGATTAGACGATCACAAGGGTGATTGGACAATCAAATCAGTCATGAGTAAAAGGACCGTTCTTACAACTCATTCTACGATCCACTTGGCCATCTACATGAGGTTTCACATCATGGGCAGTTGTAGGAGATCATGGGAGGTTACTTTTTGCAAAGTAATGGATGACAGTTACATAAAGAAGTGGGTTACAGTTATACAACATGATAGACGACAGTTATCACATGCAAGTTACAAAGCTAAGACGACAAATCAGATATTCAAATAGCAGTAGTCGGTTTACTTTGATTTGCATATATAGTAGAAGTTTAAAGAGACTAACAAATCAAAACTCTCAAAATAGAGATGTAATATTTTATCTTAGATCTTAGAAATTATTGAGTCATTGTTGAGTCACCTTTTCTAATTCAATCACTAGGGAGTAATTTCTAAAATCTTTTTGAGCATGATACTAAGCCCTGTGGTAAGATAGATGACAGTGCATATAGCTGAGAAAAGTCTTCAAATCTAAGGGCATTTATATTCACGAGAGAGTTGAGAAAACGCATTTGAACTTATATTGATCATTTGAATTGGATATAGGTTATTTTTACATGGTTTGTGGTATGTTGGTTGAAATGCTGAAGGATGATATTGGTCAATTTAAAATTCCTATTTAATTTTAATTTTTTAATTTTTTTCATTAGGAGGAAGAACTGGTAATAGACACAAACTCATCCATTCTGGTTCTATATTTGTTTGAATAAAATGATTAGCCAATTCCATGCGTCAAATCAAAAAAAAAATCCTTTCTTCTTCCAACGTTTCGATCTTCCCATTCATTTCCTATTGTGGGTTAGCCTTGCTTTTGGTTCAATTCATGGACCCATAATTAAAAAAAAAAAAAAAAAAAAAAAAGAAACAAAGGAAAAAGTTGTGGTCAGAATGTCTTCTGTTATCTTTTGAAGACAATATTTCTCACTATCAGTAATGGCTAGTTTTACTTTCAACCGCTTGGGTTCAGCTACACAAGTCCAAAAATCCTTTCCCTCCATTTAACAAAGGAGATTGACTCAGTCTTGAATTGGTTTGGCAGCCGAAGCATACAACTAGATTCACCGCCTAATTTTACCACTATAAGTTTTATTATTATGCTCTCATTTTGAATTGACCAGTAAAATTCATAAGCAGGTTTGTGGTAAGAATGGTTGAAGTTCTAAACAGCTAGTGCCTATCCTGTGATCAATGTTTGTTCTCTTTTTTGTCCTAAAATCTTTGTCTTATAATGTCTTTTCATTTGAGTGTATATTTGTTTTCAACTTCATGAGAGAAATTCTTTGAACTAAAATTGTTTCTATATTCGTGAGGATATGGAGTTTAGGCTTCTATTTGGAGAATTTTCAAGGTAATATATATTGTGGTTTGTGGTAAGAAGGTTATGGCTTAGTTTACACACACACCACACACGCCATTTTAGGAGTTACAATCGAAATGATTTTGATAGCAACTGTGATCTCATCTTAATGGCTTTGTCATACTCGAGAAATTTTGCTTGGATCAATTTTAAGTTTTCATCATGGCATGTGTCTTTTTCACGCTAGAATCGCTAGGGACTAGTAATAAGCTTGTCACGGGTTGTGATGAATGCCTAAAAGTATGCTTGAGATATTGATTTATTAGGTATATTTGTCAATAATTTAGGCTTATTGTGATCTTTTTATTATTATTATTATTGAAGAAATACTATTTTAAGGAATTATTTTATGTGGAAATTACACCCACCCCTACTTTATAAAAATCAAATTCATAAATAAGATCAAACTTTTTTTATTTCAAATTTCAGGTGCTAATTAAGAATTTTAATTTTAATAATATTAATAATAATACAATTAAAATCAAATCATCATATTCTCACACATCAACCCTAGTTCTCACACATCCTCTCTCATTTTCTCTCCCTCTCAGCCTCACCGTCACTCTGGTGAGAGAACTCACCCCTGTAGACAAGATGACGGCGCGCAGGAGATGGCGCCTATGAACGACGCTCGTGCGAACCGACTTCACCCCCATCGACAGACCGCGCGCAGGAGGTGGGGCTTACGAACAGTGCTCGTGCGATGGTCGATCTTCATCGCAGGTTGTGTTGTCTCCACCATTTTGAGATCCACTTGGTCGACGAATGACGCTTATGCAACCGCTCGCTGTGGCGCCTACTTGTGGGAACAACTGCTCACAGTTCATAGTTGGGCAACTCTACGACACCTATGCCTATGCGCCGCTGCATCGTGGTGTTGTGATTTTTTCTTTTATTATCGTTGTGGTTGTGATTCTGATTATATTGTGGTTGTTGGGTGTGTCGTTGTGATGGTGATGGTAGCGGTGGTGGTTGTGGTAGCCTCCGGCAGAGGCGATGGAGTGGTGGTGGTGGCCTCCGATGGCGACAGTGGGGTGGTGTCGGTGGCTGAAAGAGATTAGCTTGGGAAGGAGTGGGATAGGTTGTGATGGTGATGGTAGCGGTGGTGGTGGTGGTTGTGGTAGCCCCCGACGAAGGCGGTGGAGTGGTGGCGGTGGCCTTCGATGGCGACAGTGGGGTGGTGTCGGTGGCAGAAGAGATTAGCTTGGGAAGGATAGGGTTAGGTGGGGTGGGGTGGGGTGGGATGGGATGGGGGTGTTTAAAGATTTGTGACCTAATAATTTGATAAATTGTGACCTTAAAATATCCCAGATTCTATGGGTGGGGTGGATGGGGGTGTTTAAAGATTTGTGACCTAATAATTTGATAAATTGTGACCTTAAAATATCCCAAATTCTATTAATTTGACATTTGTAGCCTGTTGATTTTATAATATGTGACTTAAAAAAATTATTATTGTGACCTAAAAATAAGTCTAATTTGTGACCTAACATTTTGATTAATTTATAATCCTGAAATTATTTGTGACCTAAAAAATTTTATTTTGTGACTTGAAGTATAATGTTTGTTTTTTGTGACTTGAAATATATTGTGACATTTATATATATATAATTAATAAAACATTTTAATAATTTAATTTAATTAATTAATTTTAATTATAACCTGATTTTTGAAATTATACATGTTTAATCTTATTTTTAAAATATGTATTTTAAAATACCTTATTTATGTATTTTTCCCATATTTTATTTTGTGTTTTCAGGTCATATAATTGCCCAATTTAAAAGGATGATCAAAGTGGTTTCCCAACTCAAGCTAAAGCCCAATTGGTTGATTCCTAGAAGACTATACATTGGGAAAATTCTTTTGGAAAGAATAGGCACCAACAAATGGAGCTTACATCCAGATTTTGAGGCCACAACATATTACCCGATCTAAGCAAAATCAAGTCCATTTAATTATTTCTTAAACAAACATATTGCCTATTGGTTGTGGGAATTTTCTTTGGCAATAAAAAGGAAGCCATGTTTCAAAGCCATGAATAGATTATCCAAACCTAAGCCTGATTGGTTGGTCCCTTCACGCACAAACCTACTGCTTCTTATTTTGGACGAAAGGCTTCGAGATTTAAAGGAAAAGAGGGCAGCCGACGTGGGGTATATAATCAGATTTTAAGGGGACTTAACCTACCAAATATATTTCTGGTTTTGATTGGCTGGAAAGTAAAAAGGAAGAGCAGCCGACTGTGGAATTTGAAGGCAAGATCAGGACAATTTTCGAAGGAAAAAAAAAAGGAGAGAAATGGGTCACAAATTCGGCTAAACAATAAGCAAGGCTAAGGATGATCTTTCATGTCTAAGTTCCTCTAATTTTATCTTTGATTCAACTATGTTTTAACTAGTTTTAATTTTGTTTGGATTGAACTCATTATTATACTTTAATCTTTGATTATCCGATGATAAATTACATTTGTCTTCTTTCATATAAATTTAGTCATGCCTTTTTTATGTTATTGGTGTTAAATTGTAAGTGTTATTGGTGAATTTATTTTATAGGTTTATCTTTTACTGCAATACAATATTGTCTTGTGATATATTGTCGATTTTTGATAACTTGTAAGATAGGTTAGAGCATGATTTAAAATAAATGAGTTTTCTCCAATCAAATATCCTTGTGTTTTTATGGTTGTCAATTAAATATCTTCGATTGTATGTTTGGGATGTGAAATATGCAACTGGTTTATAAAAATGAATCAAAGTAAGAAAGTAGTGAAAACGGACATGAAAGTGATTCCTGATGCCTTGTCAATTTTATTATTCTAAAATCAATTTTATCACTAGACTCTTAATCTAATTTTTGTTTATCTTATTATTAATTATCGTCAAGTGTCTTCGTTCGCTAATTCTTATTGTTTGAAATTTCCTCGTGGGATCGACACCTCAATCTATATTGCAATAACCACACGTATATTTCTAGCGTAATCAAATGTTAAGGAGAATGAAGTTGAGGATAGTAATGGGACTAAGAATGTAGTAGAGTTGACCAGGTAGACTGATACCAATAGTGAAACTCCTGAACCTGTAGTTCCTCCGGTTGGAGAGGAAGAAGTTGGACCTACTGAACATGCAGGTAATAGGGATGTAGAACCTCATGTTGAGGTTGAACCTAAGATACCTAACCCCCAAAAATACAGATATCACCATACAAGACTACCAATTTGATAGGGATAGGGAAAGAAGACAAGTGAGACCTAACCTTAGGTATGAAATTCAGAATTCGACTGATTTTGCCTTAGTTTCAAGTGATGCCATTGAGAATGTAGAACCTACTTTCTTTGAGGAAGCAATGAGTGTGCCTAAATCTTTAAACTGGTTAGAGGCAATGAGAGAAGAAATGAAATCTCTACGTGAAAATAAAACTTGGAGTTCGGTCAAGGTATTGGAGAAGCAAAAGATAATCCAATGCAAGTGGATTTACAAGTTAAAGGAGGGATTAAGTCCTAATGATCCTTTGAGATATAAGGCTAAGTTAGTAGCCAAATGATTCACCCAAAGAGAAAGCATTGACTATAATGAGATATTTTCTCATGTGATAAAGTACAAGACCGTCAGATTGGTGCTTGCCTTAGTTGTTCAATTCAATTAGGAATTGGAACAACTAGATGTTAAGACAGCTTTCCTGCATGGTGAGTTGGAGGGGGAGATCTACATGAGTTATCCTTAAGGCTTTGAGGTGAAGGGAAAATTAGACTATATTTGCAAACTTAAGAAATCATTATATGGTTTAAAATAAAGTCCGAGGCAATGATATAAATGGTTTGGTACTTATGTCATCAAGATAGGTATTAAAAGGACTGAGTATGACACATGCCTTTACTACAATAATATCAAATATGGAAGTGAAGTGTACCTCCTTCTATATTTAGATGATATGCTATTAGCTAGTCCTAGTAAAGGTGAGATCATGAAAAGGAAAAACCTTTTAAAATCTGAGTTTGACATGAAGGACTTAGGAAATGCAAAGAAAATCCTAGGAATGGTCCTTAAGAGGGATAGAACTGAGAATAGGTTGTCCATTACACAGGAAGGTTACTTGAAAAAGGTAGTAACCAAGTTTGGCATGAAAGATGCCAAATATGTCTCTGTTCCTCTTGCTGCAAATATGAATTTTTCATCTCTTCAGTCTCCTAAGACAGAAAATGAGTTTAAAGAGATGAAAAACATTCTTTATGCTAACGCAATAGGGTCAGTTATGTTTTCCATGATCACTAAAAGGTCAGACTTGGCCTATGCCATAATTTCTTTAAGCAGATTTATGTCTAACCCTGGGAAGCCTCATTGGGCTGGGTTAAAGTGGTTGTTGAGGTACATAGCGGGTACTTTGAGTATTGGGTTAGCTTATGAAAAAGGGGTAGATAGATTGACTTTGAAAGGGTATGTGGATTATGATTTCGCTAGTGATAAAGACCAGAGAAAGTCCACTACCGCTTATTTCTTCACATTAGGAGACAATTGTATTACCTGGAAATTCCAACTGCAGCCCATAGTTACTCTGTCTAGTACAGAAGCTGAGTATGTGGCTATCACCGAAGCTGTTAAGGAATGTATATGGTTAACTGGCATTTTAAATGAACTCAATTTCCTGCATGACACTTCTGTGATATACATTGATAGTCAGAGTACCCTTTTATTAAGTAAAAATCATGTCTATTACGAGCGGTCTAAACACATTGAGATGAAGTATCATTTTGTTAGAGAAAAAATTGCTTCAGGTGATTTAAAACTTGAAAAAATACATACTGATTGCAACCCATCTGATATGGGAACAAAGATTATATCTACTTGTAAGCTAAAAACTTATTTATCAATTATGAAAATTGATTATGGCTGGATTTTTTGTGCAGGTACCGGGCGATGATGGTAATGATCAAGTCCACCCACTTGGCCTATAGCAACCATGAGAGTGAGAGATTGGAATTTGGAGATCAAGGTGAAGTTTATTGAATGTGATCACCAAATTATAAATTTTCATACTTGGAGGGCCTAATTTGTCAACCAGCTGAAGCTTGAGGTTCGTAGTGCAATTTTTGGCTTTAAACTTCTAATCCGGACCCTTGATTTACATCCCACGGCTGAGAAGGATTTTTGGCTGCAATATATATATATATATCATCCTCACTTTGAAAGCAGCCTACACTTCCATCTCTGTCGCGCGATCTGTTCTCTTGTTCCTCTCGATTTTCTTTGATTTTGCACCAGTTTTTTGTATAAACTTTTTAGCATAAATTGGGCCATTGTGTAGGCTAATTTGATAGTGCTATTAGTGTATTTTTGGTGCAGTATTTGTTGAGAATAGGGACTGTTCTTGGTATTCCTTCAGAAGGAACGTATGCGCAAGTTCTTGACGTGAATTCTTGTAATCTTTTGGTTCTCCTTGGACGGTTTGGCTAGTGGAACGGGCTTGATCCAGAGCCCCTCCAAATGTAGGTGATTTCTCATTGAACTGGGTCACCAATTGAGGTTGTTCTCTGATTTACTTTTATTTCGATTCTTGAATTATTTGTATGTTATCCATATTAGTATTAATCAATTGGGCACATTAAGATCCGAACAGTTACGTGTTCCAAAAAAGATACATGGCAACAATTGAACAACATCACAACCAAGATGGGCACAAGTTATGGTACCCATCGTGGGCAATATATCAATTTCGTATATGAATCTCCACCATTGATTTTTCTAGGCATCATTTTTCAATTACATTATACGAATGTTTGACTATCATTAAATTAATTTTTTTTTTCTTTTCACTCACGTTTTCACAATAAAATATTTTGTACGTAACTTTAATTTTTCTTATTTTTTAATAGCATGTTTTCTAAAAAATAACTATTCAAAAATTCTAGGGGCTTTGTCCAGAAATTTTTTTAGTGTTTCTATTTTCGGCTTTATTTTGAAATATTGTGTAATTGGTTTTTCGTGGCACAACACATTTCTCATAATGTGGTATCAACCAAACTCAATATTTATGTTGAAGGCTTGATAATTATTAATTTTTGTTAAAAATAAAAACTATTGTATAAAAAGTTTTTCGAAGATACACTACAACAAAAGTGACTTTTTACGGCATTTATTTACGACGTACATATAAGGCATGCTGTAAACTTAGATTATTTACGGCATGAAAAATAGTGTTCTGTAACAGGAGGAGTTTCACGGTGTGCAAAATTAGCACGTCGTAAAAATATCGAAAATGAACATATACGGCGTGCGTAAGCCGTGATAATTGAGGGAAAAGCATAGTATATACGGCGTGCAAGTGCGAGCCGTAAAAAAATGATGGGAAAATTAAGTAGGCCTTAAACATCCAAATATAATTAACCCACGCACAATGTTAAATTAGGGCGCCACTATCTTCCAAGTTTCATCTCACCGATTCTCTTTTGAATTTAGCACCTTTTCCGTAGAAGGTTTCTTCCCAGTCCCAATAACATAACTCAACCTTCCACGATTTCATCTTTGTCTTCTCAACCGTACAAGATTTCCTCTTCTTCTCAACCTTCCATAGTGCACCAGCGAGCGGCGAGAGGCGGAGATTAGAGAGTGACCGATTAAGTGTGTGACTTCTTCTCGAATTTTGAGGTCAGTTCCTCGTTCTGGTGACTGCAAGACTATTGATGAATTTTTCATTTTTTTTTTTTTTTGAGATTGATAAATATTGAATTCAATTTATTTATGATTTTGTGTTCATGAAAATTGTTCCCTTTTTTTGTGATCTTGAATAATGTTATGTGATTTGGGATTTTATATCTAAGAATTTGATTGTGCTTAGTCTCGATTTCATATTTTACCCCTGCATAATAGTACTAAACCGGTCAAATTCCTACATCGATTGAAAAGCTTTACTTCTTGTCTTTTTTCAATGTTGCAAACAACAATCTTGAAGGTCCTATACCAGTTGGAACCCAGATTGACACATTTCCCAATCGAAGCTTTGATGAAAACCCAGATTGGAGGAAGCCAAATCCTCTATTTAGTTGTGATTAGTATATATTGTTTTTAATTAGTATTCCCTTCTCAACCAGTATTCCCTCTCTCACTCTCTCTTTGGCGAATTCTATTTGCTTTTGATTTTGATATTTTGTAGGGTTTTTATTCAATACTTACCTTGAACAAATTAGTAGTAGGAATTAGGAAAGGTTATAGTGAAATGCAGGACAAAGTTCTATTTATATTAATATAATATTTTTCAATATGTTGCATCTAAAGTCAAACTCATTCCTTTATGTGTTCTCGAAATTATTGAGCTAGAAAATATTATAATTTGTGTTACTTTGCATAAAGTTGAGAATTTGGAAAAGGAAATGTGATGGCTACACCTGACCTGGGGCTGAGAAGAAAGAAAAACATGATGATTTGCAAATTCCAAATTTAAGTGTTTAATTTCTAATTCCTACATTCTATCTTCAAGTTTCAATCCTGTTATGACAAATGCTAGTTAGGGATTTGGACTGTACTAATTAAATTTCTATGACGTGCCACAACTAGTCCTTTTCTGTAAGAATATATCATTTGGTATTCCTGTTTTAGTGGTTGACATTCATAAGGTATTGGATCACTAGAGTAATAATAGCTACTTTTAGGTTTCAATCTCCTGCTTTATAAATGAAATTTCTATGGGAACTTTTGAAAATACATCTATTATAAGTTTAATCAACTGGTCGTTCAATCTAGGATGTATCCTTTGTGATGATGGCTAGGGGAGGAAAAAATGATTCAATATTAGCAGAAGTCTGTATGGCATAGGAATTTTTTCAGTTTTTTATAAAACCCTTCATTTCACTTTTCTTTTTTCATGACTGAGAAACTTATTTAAAACTACTAGTGGTATACACATGCGTTGCACATGATTACAACATTTTATGTAAAGAAATAACCGGACACAAAATAATAGGAACTGACTTCCTTTCTCTGCTCTTTTAGTAAGCTATGCACAACAATAAGCTAAATCACAAACTTACCTATTCTAGGTTATCAAATATTCTACACATAGTTGTTTCAGCATAACACGTGAACCAAAGATAACCACCGGAGGGGGGAAGGAGGAATAGAAAGAGAGAAAATCACAATCAAAGAAAACATTATACAGTTAATGAGCTTCACTCCTCATTGTAAAAAGGGCATCCCCCGTTAACGAAATCATTTCAAAACTACAATCATTAAAACCAAAATTTATTATACGATATAATCTAAACTTCTAAATTTGCATTTGTGGGCTCTAACATAAGGAAAAGAAGAAGGTAAAAAAGAACCCATATGGCCATTTTAGCCCAAATTGAAATTGAAAGTTTTAAAAGAGATTACTAGTTTCAAAATCAGAAAGACATTCAATGATAGTAGCACCTGTAGAATGGAAACTCTGAAGAAATGAAATAGGCTTCAACATTCCACTTACAGATGTAATGATCTTTCACACGTTGCAAAGCAACATTCTTACCACAATCATCTCCTCGGATACATCTCTACAAAGAGTACTAGACTGAGGTCGTTCCACTATTGCTCCCTTTCTACCTAATCGAGAGTAGAGAAAAAGTCAAGAACCTTAATAACATACACTTTTCATCCATCTTTACAAATGTCAACAATAATAATAGTTCTAAATTGGATTTTCCTTTTAACATATACAGAAAACATTTCAAATGGCACCAGCATCATCTTACTGTTAGCAATATTTTCAATTTCAAATACATTAGTTGGACATTTCTTTACAAATTCTTTAGCCTTTTATCCTCTTGCAACAACACAACCTATACTAATAGACAGGTAAGACCTTTATAACTTCCTGTTATATTTAATGACCGTGCACTGCATTTCGAAGCTTCACCATTAGGCGGTGGTGCTCCTCAAGCCACATGTCATACTCTATGTCGAACACTGCATCATCTCAAAATTAAGTGGCTAATACGTGTCGATATGAAATAATATTAAGTCATATGCCCCCTTTGATAAATATATGTTCTGCTTTTTTTTCCCGAGCATTAATAAATATTCCTCATCAATGTCGTAATTCAATGAATAAAAAAGTTGCTACTTACTTTAACTTTAACTTGAGTTTGTGTTCCTATGGCGTCAAGGACCTACCTTGCTCAACTCCTAAAACAGAACTTTCCACCAAAGAAATTATTTTTTTGAAATGAATCATCAATTTCATACAAATTATTTCCTCCACTAACCTTTTTCGTAACCCAGCTTTTCCTTCTTGCTTCCCTATTCTGAGCAAGCCTCCTCAAAGCCTTCATGCAATGGAAACTAAGTACATATATTCAAATGTTTTATAAATTTATTTCTTTAAAAAGAGAGAGAGATAAGAATGTACCTTAGGATATGGTGTTTTTGGTACTTCTTGCTCTGAACTTAAAGTAGCCAAGTAGGTCCTTTACGATTTTTCTCACACTGCAACAACAACAAAAAAATGATAAGAAAAAAGAGCCATTTAATTAAAAAAACCAACAGAAAAAAATAACATTATCTTTCTTACTTATAGGGATTCACCTTTAAACTGAAATGTGTGTTTACTTTTCGTTGTATCAAATTTTCTTCGAAAAAGATCTTTATCTTTTTCATACCTCTCCATCTTTGTTATCATACGCACGAGTAAATGTCTTAACAGAAGCTATGTGATGGTAGACTCAAAACTTGTGGTAATATATAAACCGTAATGCAGCAAATTACATAGTCCATGAATTGACGACTTTTTTTTTTTCATACCTCTCCATCTTTGTTATCATACGCACGAGTATATGTCTTGACAGAAGCTATGCAATGGTAGATTAAAAATTTGTGGTAAAATATAAATTGCAATGCAGCAAATTACATAGTCCAGGAATTGATGACTTTTTTATTTTATTTTAATGATTCGGGTGTTCATGCAAATTCGATTGTTTGTATTTATTAGAATAATCAAATCAAATTTTTGGTCTTAACAGCGGCTATGATGTACAAATATAATCTTTTTTGACATTTTTTTATTGTGTTAATACAGGTTATATCTTGATAGTGTTGATATATCATCATGGATAAAGATTGCGTACACCTATCAAGGTTATATTACATCCCTTAAATTTTAAAAAAAAATGTTCATAAACTTTGTTTTGATGATTTATTTAGTGTTTTATTATAGAATTTCTGAGGCATATCAATATGGTGCAAGAATGTTTGCAAATATGGTACAAGCAAATGTCGGGAATCCAGAAAAGGTCATGTACCCTTTGCAAATGTTGCAAAAATCTATTTCACCAACATTTTGACACAATGTATGAGCATTTGATCATTCATGGGATGGATCCTACATATGCTACTTGGGTGTTTCATGGGGAAAAAGGCAGTGCATCATTGCCTCCTCAAGACATAGAAAATCTAGAGACATATAGGATGTATAGAGATGCATTTCTTCATGAAAACAATATTATAGAACTTGAGAATGAAGATAGAGAGAAAGACTTTTCAAATACATATGAGGGTGTTGAGATTTCTTTATATCCCGGTTGTACAAAGTATACAAGAATATCTGCAACTGTTGTCTTATACAAGCTTAAAGTTACACATGGCATATCTGACAATAGTTTCAATGAACTTCTTGATATTATTCTAGACATGCTACCGCATGGGAACACCCTTCCTGATTCTTGTAATTCAACGAAAAAATTATTGAACACCTTTGATCTAGGGTATGAGAAGATACATGCATGCGTAAATGATTGATGTTTGTTTAGAAAGGATCTAGAGAATTTAGAGACATGTCCAAAATGTGGATCTTCCTGGTGGAAAGTTAATGAATGAACTTAGAAGATTCTAAAAGAGATACCAGCAAAGTTCGTGCGATATTTTCCAATTATACCCCGATTTAGAAGAATATTTAGGTCCCCTGATAAGGCAAAACAATTAATATGGCACTTAAATCACAAAACTCAAGATGGAAAAATACGTCATCCAGTTGATTCATTAGCTTGGGAGAGAATTGATCAAAAATGGCCTTCTTTTGCATCCGAACCACGAAATCTTAGGCTTGATCTTTCATCTGATGGATTTAATCCCTTCGGGGACCTGAGTTCTAGGTATAGTTGTTGGCCAGTAATATTAGTTATATATAATCTCCCCTCTTGGATATGCATTTCTAAAGAAAATTTTTTATTGACTTTGTTAATCCCTGGTCCAAAATAACATTGGAATGATATAGATGTGTATCTAGAACCACTAATAGAATATTTAAAGGAGGTGTGGAATATTGGTGTTGGAGTGTATGATGGATTTACCAAGTCCTCCTTCAATTTGAAGGATTTATTGATGTGGACAATTAATGATTTTCAGGCTTATGAAAACTTATCAAGATATCCTACAAAAGGCGAAGCAACATGTCCGATATGTGGTTTGTCCACATGTGCGAAATGGTTGACATATAGTCGAAAGTTTGCATACATGGGTCATAGAAGGTTTCTTGCATATGATTCCCTTATCGGTCGAAAGAAGCTTGGTTTGATGGAAATAAGGAGCATAGGCCAAGTCCTAAAATATTAACGGGTCAAGAATCGATGTGTTCAATCAAGAATATTAGCAATAATTGGATAAAAACAGGGAATAAAAGAAAGAAGAAAAAATCAGATTCTGATTGGCCATGTAAAAAAAATCAATATTCTTTGAGTTACCATATTGGAGGTTAGTCATTTTAAATTTTCCGATTAGGTATTTTTTTGCTCAATTTTTTTCTAAATTTATACTCTTACTTTTCAGATACTACTTTTACGTCATAATTTAGATGTAATGCACATTGAGAAGAATGTTTGCGAGAGCCTTCTTGGAACTATTTTGAATGTAAAGGGAAAATCAAAAGTTGGGCTAAATTCTCGTAAGGATTTACTCAATATGGGTATTAGAAAGGATCTTCATCCAGAGTTAAAAGGAAATAAATATTACCTACCTGCAGCATCATACATGCAATCCAAAAAAGAGAAAGAGTTATTTTGCTAAAGGCTGTTAGATTTAAGATTACCTGAAGGTTATAGCTCTAACATTTCAAAGTGTATCTTATTAGCAAATAATAGGATTTTAAAATTAAAGTCTCATGATTGTCATCTGCTCATAAAACAATTGCTATCAGTTGCATTAAGAGGACTTTTACCTAGAAGACCAAGAAATGCAATTTTTCAATTATGTGCATTTTTCAACGAAATATGTCAAAGAGTCGTTGATAAAAATAAATTAGAAAAGCTGGAAGAAGACGTTGCGGTGACTTTGTGTGTGATAGAAAGGTATCTCCCTCCATCTTTTTTTGATATAATGATTCATTTAACCATCCACCTTGGACGTGAGGTTCGCATTAGTAGACCTGTACAATATCGTTGGATGTATTCGTTTGAGAGGTAACTTACTATTATACTTTTGTACTTATTCAACATTTCTTCTTCTAATTAATTAGGTATTCCATGCGTTTAATGTTGTGAATTAGGTTTATGAAGACACTTAAGGGATATGTTAGAAATCGTTCAAGACCTGAGGGTTGCATAGCAGAGCGTTATTTAGTAGATGAATGTATGCATTTTTGTAGTGGTTACCTAAAACAAGCTGCTGAAATAGGTATTCGACGTACTCGGAATGAAGATTTCGAGAATGAAACAATTATTGATGGTCGTGCAATTTCTAAAGGAATATCAAAGACTTTGAGTCAAGAAATGTTAGAGGTTGCTCATCGTTATGTTCTATTTAACAGTGCTGAATTGAACCATATATAACGTAATGAAGTTAGTTCATTCATTAGTTTAATAATGATTCATATTCTCTCATAAATTTGTCTTATTATTTATATGTTTTATTTTCATTTAGGATGCATAAAGAAGAGATTAAGTGTTCAGATAGCCATACGCCAAGAATGAAACATTATTACAAATGGGACATATGGAGACTTTTACTTCTTGGTTTGCGAAAATAGGCAAACAAGACAATTGTAACACGTTAAGTACATTGAAGTGGTTTACACGTCGACCTAGAAATGAAATGAAGTGATGTCATATTCCGGTTATATTATCAATGGACATCGATTTCATACAATCGATGTTAGCAGAAATATACAAAACAGTGGTGTTTCTATTGAAGCACAAACTATTTGTCGGTCCAGTGTCAAGGAAACAAGTCATGTACTTGGTAAAATTTCTTATTACGGGGTTATAAAGGACATAATTTTAGTAGACTATCATAGTTTTAAAGTTCCACTGTTTCATTGTGATTGGGCGAATATAGATAGTGGAGTCAAAATTGAAGAAGGATTTACATTGGTAAATCTTCATAGAGGACAACATCAATTTGAAAGAGATCCATTTATTTTAGCATCACAAGCAAAACAAGTTTTTTTATTCTAGAGAGCGTGATAAATCTAACTGGTATGTTGTGCTAAAGGCACCTCCTAGAGGATTTAATGAGTTAGAAAATTTTGACGAGGAGGCTTATACTCCATACACAACAGATACATTAAGATTTGGTATAAATATTAAAGATGAAGGTTATGTAAGACATGATTGTGAGGGCATTGATATTGAATATAATAATTTTATAGATTTAAGATTTTGTCTTGCTTTGTTTTAATTTTTATTTATTCATATCATATTATAATGATTTTATGTCTCTAATTTCATTATTTTTTACATATGCAAACGATGAAAGCTGAATTTTGTGGATGTTGATGTTGATATGAGTGGACATAATATGACATATCTCGGTGAAGTAAGTTGCCAAGTTGTTGAGGGCTTATAATGTTAATACATTAAATTTAAGTAAAATAATGCGTTTTTTTTTATACAGTCATATAATCAAGGTTATAAGAAATCAAAACGAGCTAAAAATGCTTCAATCGTTGATGCTACTAGAGAAGGAAATGAAGGCATAAGGATATCAGAGGGAAGTTCAAATACAACTCCAAACATACAAGAAAAAGACTTGCAACATATAGAAGTCTTACCTAACAGTGCTAGTACTACTGAAAAGAAAAGAAGGGGAGGGGTAGAGAAAAACTAAGTTATCTCAACATGGGAAAATTAGCGAAGTTACCAGTAGAGTTTAATGAAAGAAGGTAGGCAATTTGTAAGGGTTCAAATAAGCTATCTTCATTTCTTGGAACTACGGCTAGAGAGCTTATACCGATCACATGGAAAAATTGGAATTATATCAATGAAAGTTTTCTTGATGACATATGAGAGCATGTTCAGGTGATAAAAACTTCAAGTCACATATATAATTTATATTATATAGTACTGCTAATCTTGTGTACTTTGATGTAGTAAAATTTTGAAGTTGACTCTTGTCATAGAAAATACGTTACGCAAAAATTGGGAAAGAATTGGCGAGATCATCGATCTAATATTCTTAAAACAATCGGTAACACAGGAAGAGAAATTGGCATGATACGAGCTGTGTCTCTCCTTAAGCTTGATAATGTTGATTCAATGGAAAATGGCAAGCATTTGTTAAAGAACGCAATTCTCAATCATAAAGAGTAAGCTATTAATTTGTCTTAACTAGAATTATGCAAACTTTTATTTAGAGACCCAAAGTTTTCCCAAGAAGTCTATATTCCTATATAAAGTTTTGCTTATACAGTACTTATTGATTTTTGCAGGAAAAGAATGAAAGATTCAAAAACATGAGGGGTAGCCAAACAATGATGCATACAACAAGTAGAAAGGGATTTGCTCGCTTAGAAGCTGAATCGGTAAAATTTCCATCCTTATAAGTTAAATTTGCTTGAAAACTTCTACATGTTTACAAATTATTGAATATATGAAAAATTGCAGCGCATGGAAAGTGAACACCCTAATTCCGTTACGAGAGACCTTGTTTATATACAAGGATATACAGGAAAAAATGGGGAACCAATTATAACTTTAACCCATTACTAAATTTCATGATATTAGCAAAAAATAAAAGTATATGCAGAAGTGGTTACCTCTCCAATAAACATTCTCTCAAAGATGATGGTGTTGCAAGAGTAATTGGTCCAAAACATCGGGGACAGGTAAGAGGTCTTGGCTTCGGTGCGAATCCTTCAAAGTTGAATACTTTGGTGCACAATCACAATTTGCAAACTCAAGTCCAAGAGTTGAGAGATGAGTTAAAGAATTAAAAGTTTTGTTTCAAGGGAAGGGTAAAAGTGTTGAACAAGAAGATAATGTAAGTGAAAATTATAATTTGTTAATGTTACTCTATTTTACATATACATCTATATTCTTAAAATAAAAATTTTTACAATTGAATATGAATTTACAGCCTAGGGAAACAAGTTTGAATGATATACATAATCTTAAGAATAAGAAGTGCAAATTGATGTCTTGGTTTGGGAAAGCTGAAGTTGTAGCAAAAGGAGAAATTGCATCAAAAAATCCAAGTGATCTAGTACATCATGTACCACTCGGTAATGAATGTTGGAGAGTTTAGGTTATAGAAGTAATTGATAATGTTAGCTTATATCTCCCTACGCGTGAGCTTTTTCCTTCTTGAAGATGCATTCGGAAGTACAATTGCATGGCCAATTAGGTACATCGAAGTGGATTGATTGGATGTAATCACAACAAAGGTAATCTTCATTTCTATTTTTATTTCATTTCCATTTCCATTTTCATTCAAGCTGAATTGAGCATCAGGTTATCTTTAAAATCAAGATGTCTATAGTTTTTTTCTTATCCCTTCCTTCAAATTCTTGCTCATTCCAGTTTTATTACCAAGTCATGCTATTCCATTTCTCTTTTGTGCAAATGGAAACAAATAGTAGAGTATATTTTTTGACGTACTTCTGATTTGTATGTTGCTCTAAGATTATTACTTACATCTTGTTGTTTTTGTGATGTGCAGGGAGTTGATTATTTTGGGGATAGCTTGCTCTAAGTTTATTACTTACATCTTGTTATTTTTTGATGTGCGGGGAGTTGATTATTTTAGGGATAGCTGGATTATAGTTCTAGCAAGTAAAAACTTCGATATAGATTGAATATTTTGAAACATTTTAATCAATTTTTTTGAAATAAATTCTGTACTTTGATATGTTGCTATCTAATCCATGTAAAACTTTACATATGGATTAATATTATATTTTTATTGCGTTTTGATTGGTTTTGAATTTATTATAATTTTGTTTTGCTTCGTAATTATTATAGGTTTGATTGTAATGAAATAAATAATTATTAAAAAAAATAAAATTTACACTTACGGCAAGCATTTGGATGCCATTAACAATTTATATTACGGCGCACAGAAGCATGACATAAAAGCTACTTACTTTTTACAGCGCGCGTATGCACACGCGAAATCATATCATTTACGGCATGCACATAGCATGCCGCTCGGTTTATTACGGCGTGCAAATCGCACACCGTAAAATAAGTTTTTTTACAGCGCGCGGATGCAGGCCGTGAAATGTTATTTACGGCATGCTTTCATAGCATGCATTGCACGTCGTAAAAAGTATGTCACTTTTAACGGCATGCATGTGTACACCGTAAAATACTTTTTACGGCTTGCATTGCACGCCGTAAAAAGTAAATTTTGTTGTAGTGATATTTAGCCCTTGTTGACCCTCATTTTTTGAAAAGCAAGATTTTAAAACACTCAATATCAACCATCCATTTTAGTCAAGTTCACAATATTTGACTTTTCAAACAATTTTTAACCATACATTCCCCTAAAAATACTATTTCAAACCACAATTTTTTCCAAGAACTAGGGGCCAAACTGGGGCTTAGTCTTTGTTTAGTGAAGGTAATTTTAGGAGAATGTTGGGAAATTTTAGATTTTTGAGAGAATATGTAGTTAAAATTTGATTGAAAAGTATAAAAAGTAGTGGATCTCATAGAAATGTGTTATTGAAAATGAATTTGAGAGAAATTTAAAAAAATGGCTTGGTACCAAACAAGGGTTTAGCTGCATTTCACATGTATTTTAGCACGAACAAGACCTGATTGCATTATGGCTCGCTGGCGTATTCAACATATAACGATCTCCGACGATTGCACTAGCTGGATTTGCTGGCCAATTCTTTTTAATTGCCAATTGGACTTTAAAATCTCTAACCCAATTCCAATGAAATAAGCAATGGCAATAGTGAATAGGGCATCCATTAATCCAAATTCGCCATTGCATTTCTCAATTTAAATTCATCTAATAAAATGAGGCCAGACTACAGTAACCAGCATACCAGAGCTTTGCACTCCTCTTCAAAGTTTAAACGTTATTCTCTGTCTCTCAATCGAGCCCTATCCCATCACCACCGCTATTAATGGTTAATGACCGCTCTAGATGAACTAAATTCCTAGATCCGCCACTGATATGGCTTATTAGCTCAGCTGATTAGAACATTGCTCAAATAGCACAAATTTGTAGGTTTGACACTTACATTGGCCATTTTCTAGTTTAATTTTACTTTTCTCTATAACAAAGTTTCCAACATGACGCACTCATCAACAAACTTTAATTATTAGGGTTTCAATTGGTGGCTCAAAGTCAATCTTTTTTATTAATTACTTAATCTAATCCCATTATTAAGCACTTGAGTGTCATTAGTGCTTGATAAAATATCTAATGAGCTTTTGCCACTTGTTTATTACCACTTGTTTAAGATAATCAAAATTGTGGGATGAGTGGGTTAGTACTTTAGAGTGTTGACTTGTAAAAAGATTCATTGCATGGTGCTATAGTATAAATCCTGTCCATTTTCTTGGAATTGTTTAGCACGTTTTGAAGTATATGTTATCATCTCATTCGAAAAAAATTAGAGCATTTTTTTACTACACTAGACAAAAAGTTGGACAAAATGTCTTCATAAAGTTGCAAGTGGACAACTTCGACCTCATTTGAGTGGAACACATTAGTCGATTTCAGGGTTCAAAGACAGGACAAATTTTCTTCTATGACAAGATGGTTGTGGTATATTTATTACTCAAAATATATTTGGATAAACTCGAAAAAATCAGTTGGAACCCGAAATGGAAGATGGATTTGGAAATCTGAAACGAAAAAGTTTAGCATCCCATGTTGGAAGATGAACGATCACATAACATGACCACTTTAGTTATGTATTGAATTTAAGTTGAGGAAGAAAATTATGTGAAAGAAATTGTTAGTCGTGACTATGATATTTAGAATGAATTATTCTATTTTAACAAAATTCTCAATAATGAGCTTGACAAAAGCTCTCACATATGGTGTGTGGGGTCAAGAGCAATAATTATCGACCCTTCACCCCTTATGTGAGAGTTTTTGTGAAGCTCTCTATCAAGAACTTTGTTAACATAGCAAAGTTAAGTTGAGTTGAGATGCAAACATGATCCAAGTCCATGGTGATATAATAGACTAGACCGAATTGTTCATAAATTATGTATAGTAACTATAACTCGATTCTCGAAGTATGGTACCAAATTAAAGATGGAATCTCCAAATTCCCATCTCTATATTTCCACAAAACTGATTCTTGTGGAAAATAAAGTCATTTGTTGAATTTGGTGAGCCAACTTTGTTGAATTTGGTAAGCCACCAATAGCCCACAAATTTAGCCTACAATCTAGTCTATGTTCACACCTATTTTATTCCTTCCATTGTTGATTTTTTGTCCAAACTTTCCCTATAAATAGAGGGCAAAACCTCAATGGAAAATGCACCAAGTAGAGAGGAAAATAGAGAGTGAAAATAGTAGAGAGAAACATTTGTGAGTAGAGAGAAAATTAGAGAGAAATAAATTGTTTTCTCCTAAGTAATTTCCTACTTTGTTTTCTCCTATTACAAGAGAGGTTAAATATTGTTATCTCCTTGTATTTAGAGAGAAGGTTGTTGTAATTCTCCTACTATAGTGAAATCCTCATATACTTGCCCGTGGACGTAGCCATTATTGGTGAACCACGTAAATACTTGTGTTCCATTTTAACCGCATTTTCTCAATTCCACTATACTTGTTGACCAACGTGATCCACGCCTTTCCTAACAAGTGGTATCAGAGCCTGGTTACATCTTTTGAAATTCTTAGTATGCTCTGTGGTTGCAGCTTTGTCTGATCTTCCACATCAGAAAAGATTTCTTGAGATTGTTTTGCGTAGGGTTGGTGTTCACTATCACTCGGTATTATTACCAAGTCGTGAACAAAAAAATGGCAGCAAAGTATGAGGTTGAAAAGTTCAATGGGAACAATTTCTCGTTATGGAAAACGAGAATAAAAGCAGTTTTGAGAAAAGATAACTGTTTGGCGGCAATTGGAGAGAGACCCGCGGATATCACTGACGATGACAAGTGGAACGAGATGGATAGCAATGCAATTGCTAATCTGCACTTAGCACTTGCTGATGGAGTATTGTCAAGTGTGGCGGAAAAGAAAACAGCAAATGAGATATGGGACACCCTAACGAAGCTGTACGAGGCCAAGTCATTACACAACAAAATTTTCCTAAAGAGACGGCTTTACACCCTTCGGATGATGGAGTCAACTACAGTGACAGACCACATCAACACCCTCAACACTCTATTTTCACAGCTCACATCAATGGGCCATAAAATAGAGGCAGGCGAACGTGCTGAAATTCTACTTCAAAGTCTACCAGATTCATATGATCAACTCATCATCAACTTAACTAACAACATAGAAGATCTAGTCTTCGATGATATTGCAGCTGCGGTTCTTGAAGAGGAAAGTCGGCGCAAGAACAAGGAGGACAGACTATCTAGTTCACAGCAGGCGGAAGCCTTGACGGTGATGAGAGGGAGATCAACGGAACGTGGCCCCAGTGGGAGTCATACCCAAGGTAGATCTAAATCCAGAAGTAAAAAGAATGCCAGTGTCATTACTGTGGCAAGAAAGGACACTTAAAAAGGGATTGTTGGAGTCTTAAGAGGAATGAAGAAGCCAAAGGGAAGGCACATGAGATACCAAAAGCTCAGGGTTGTGTAGCAAGCACCTCATATGATGGCGAAATTTTATACAGCGAGGCAACGACTGTTGTTGAAGGCAGAAAGCATTTCACCGATGTCTGGCTCATCGATTCAGGAGCGACATGGCACATGACACCAAGGAGAGAATGGTTCCATCAATATGAACACATCTCGGGAGGTTCAGTGTTTATGGGAAATGATCATGCTTTGGAGATCGTTGGTATTGGTACTATCAAATTAAAAATGTATGATGGTACAATTTGCACTATCAAGGAGGTTCGGCACGTAAAGGGCTTGAAGAAAAATCTATTGTCTTTGGGACAACTAGATAGCATTGGGTGCAAAACTCATGTTCAAGCTGGGACTATGAAAATAGTCAAAGGCGCGCTTGTAGTGATGAAAGCAGAAAAGATAGCTGCAAATCTGTACATGCTTAAAGGAGATACTCTACAAGAAGGAGAAGCATCTGTTGCATCGGCAGGTTCAGCAGAAGAATTAACAATGATGTGGCACCGCAAACTTGGCCACATGTCTGAACGTGGTTTGAAAATTCTCTCTGAACAAGATCTTCTTCCAGGGCTCAAAAAGGTATCATTACCCTTTTGTGAGCATTGTGTCACTAGTAAGAAGCACAGATTGAAGTTTAGCACTTCTACTACTAGAAGTAAAGTTATCTTGGAGTTGGTTCATTCTGATGTTTGGCAAGCACCGGTTATGTCCCTAGAAGGTGCAAAATATTTTGTATCATTTATTGATGATTACTCCAGGAGATGTTGGGTGTATCCAATCAAGAAGAAGGTTGATGTGTTCGAAGTCTTCAAAATCTACAAAGCGCGGGTAGAACTTGAATCTGAGAAGAAGATCAAGTGTTTGAGGACGGACAATGGAGGAGAATATACTGGTAATGAATTTAATACTTTTTGTGAACAAGAAGGTATTAAAAGACATTTCACGACGGCATATACTCCACAACAAAATGGAGTGGCAGAGCGGATGAACAGAACATTGTTAGAAAGAACGAGAGCAATGTTGAGAACTGCGGGGTTAGCTAAATCATTTTGGGCTGAAGCAGTCAAAACCGCCTGTTATGTGATCAACCGGTCACCATCAACCGCGATTGATCTGAAGACGCCGATGGAGATGTGGACAGGGAAGCCAGTTGATTATTCTCACTTACATGTCTTTGGAAGTCCTGTGTACGTTATGTACAATGCCCGGGAAACATCAAAGCTGGATTCAAAATCCAGAAAATGCATTTTCTTGGGGTATGCTGATGGAATCAAGGGGTACCGCCTGTGGGATCCCACTGCCCACAAGGTGATAATCAGCAGAGACGTGATATTCACGGAAGGCAAGGTACAAGAAAATGATAGCACTTTCAAAGAGCCAGAAACTACTACGGTTGAAGTTGAAGTTGAAAATAGAGAAGAACAAGAAGTCTGGGATTCTTCTAAGCAGCACCGGAGCATGAAGAAGGAGAACAAGCTGAGTTTACAGTTCCTGAAATCAGACGATCAACTCGGGAGAGGAGAGAACCAGCTTGGCACTCTGAGTACATTATGGAGAGCAATGTTGCATACTGTCTACTGACGGAGGATGGAGAGCCATCAACTTTCCATGAGGCTTTAAATAGTCAAGAAGTTTCGCAGTGGATGGAAGCTATGCAGGAAGAAATTGAGGCTCTTCATAAAAACAAGACATGGGATCTTGTTTCGCTACCACAAGGAAGGAAAGCCATTGGAAATAAATGGGTCTACAAGATCAAACGTAATGGAAATGACCACGTGGAGCGGTATCGTGCTAGACTGGTGGTAAAGGGATATGCTCAGAAAAAAGGCATTGACTTTAACGAAATATTCTCTCCTGTTGTTCGACTCACGACAGTTCGAGTATTATTGGCGATGTGTGCTACATTAGACTTGCACCTGGAGCAGTTAGATGTGAAAACTGCATTTCTTCATGGTAAGCTTGAAGAAGAAATTTATATGCTCTAACCAGAAGGTTTTAAAGAAAAAGGAAAAGAGAACTTGGTTTGCAGGTTGAACAAATCTCTATACGGTCTCAAACAGGCGCCGAGGTGTTGGTATAAGAGATTTGATTCCTTCATTATGAGCCTTGGATACAACAGACTTAGTGCAGATCCTTGTGCTTATTGCAAGAGATTTGGTGATGGTAATTTCATTATCTTGCTGTTGTATGTTGACGACATGTTGGTAGCAGGCCCCAACAAAGATTGTCTTAAAGATTTGAAGGCACAGTTGGCTAGGGAGTTTGAAATGAAGGACTTGGGAACCGCAAACAAGATTCTAGGGATGCAAATTCACCGAGACAGAAATAATAGGAAGATTTGGCTTAGTCAGAAGAACTACTTGAAGAAAATCTTGCGACGCTTCAATATGCAAGATATTAAGTCAATTTCTACCCCTCTTCCTATTAATTTCAAGTTATACTCAAGTATGAGTCCTAGCAGTGAAGCAGAGAGGATGGAGATGTCTCGAGTACCGTATGCATCAGCAGTGGGTAGCCTAATGTTTGCTATGATCTGTACAAGACCAGACATTGCACAAGCAGTGGGAGCGATTAGTAGATATATGGCAAATCCTGGTAGAGAGCATTGAAATATGGTGAAGAGGATCCTAAGATATGTCAAGGGTACCTCAAATGTTGCATTATGCTATGGAGGATCAGAATTTAATGTTAGAGGCTATGTAGATTCAGATTATGCAGGTGATCCTGATAAAAGCAAATCCACCACTGGATATGTGTTTACTCTTGCTAGAGGAGCTGTAAGCTGGGGTTCAAAACTGCAGTCTATCGTGACTACTTCTACGACGGAAGCAGAATATGTGGCGGCTACACAAGCTAGCAAAGAGGCAATATGGTTGCAAATGTTAATGGAAGAACTCGGACACAAACAAGAGAAGATTTCTCTATTTTGTGATAGTCAGAGTGCTTTGCACTTAGCAAAGAATCCAGCATTTCATCCAAGGACGAAACATATTAGAGTACAATATCACTTTGTACGAGAGAAGGTGGAAGAAGGAAGTGTGGATATCCAGAAGATTCATACGGAGGACAACCTAGCGGATATGTTCACAAAGCCGATCAACACTGATAAGTTCACATGGAGCCGATCCTCTATTGGCCTAGCAGAAGCATAAGCAGCATGAGAATGGCAAGTGTGGGAAGGATGGCATGTTACAACAAAAGTGACTTTAAGTGGGAGAAATGTGGAAAATAAAGCCATTTGTTGAATTTGGTGAGCCAACTTTGTTGAATTTGGTAAGCCACCAATAGCCCACAAATTTAGCCTACAATCTAGTCTATGTTCACACCTATTTTATTCCTTCCATTGTTGATTTTTTGTCCAAACTTTCCCTATAAATAGAGGGCAAAACCTCAATGGAAAATGCACTAAGTAGAGAGGAAAATAGAGAGTGAAAATAGTAGAGAGAAACATTTGTGAGTAAAGAGAAAATTAGAGAGAAATAAATTGTTTTCTCCTAAGTAATTTCCTACTTTGTTTTCTCCTATTACAAGAGAGGTTAAATATTGTTATCTCCTTGTATTTAGAGAGAAGGTTGTTGTAATTCTCCTACTATAGTGAAATCCTCATATACTTGCCCGTGGACGTAGCCATTATTGGTGAACCACGTAAATACTTGTGTTCCATTTTAACCGCATTTTCTCAATTCCACTATACTTGTTGACCAACATGATCCACGCCTTTCCTAACAATTCTAAGATGACAAACGTGAGAACTGAGAATTCCTTAAAATACACAAAAAATTAAGAAATCCCCAGTGGATGATATCATGGATAGTTATCCTGTTTTAATTATAAGTTTATGCATGAACCATTTATAATTTGCAGCAGCCACAGCCAAAATATTGTTTATAAAGAAATAGTGGAAATGCCACTCATAGAACCCACCAATGAAATCTCCTCAGTATTCCCTTGTTCTTCCATATAAATTGCAGCAGTTCCCCACCACAAATCATCACAATTTGCCTTTCTTTCAGAAAATGGGTCATAAGCTCTTTTGCCTTTCTGCTTTATATTGCATAATCTGCTTATTTTCAGTCATTAATGGCAGACCCGATTACAGTTATCCGAATAAACCAGCTGATACTGGAATGTTGAGTTACAATTTTTATGATAAATCTTGCCCTAATTTGAACATGATAGTGAAGTCGGGTGTTTGGGCTGCATACAAAAATGACGCCAGAATTGCTGCATCCCTCCTCCGCTTGCACTTTCATGATTGTTTTGTAAATGTAATTAGTAATTTTCATTTCTCCCGTTTTTATCTGCTTTTTTATGTCTCTTTTATTCTTAGAGCCCTTTCGTCCCAACCAATTTTCAAGCTTATGAGGAATTTTAGATTATTGAGATACCGTGTGATTAAAAAGAATGAAAAGTGGCGTCTCTATAGAAATATGTTAAAAATGATTTTGAGGTAAAATTTGAAAAAAATTGATTGGGACCAAACGGGCACTCAAGCTTTAGTTTGAGTTAACGACTGCTTAAACTAGGAGTATTAATGGCTTGATAATCCTGACTGGAGACACTATGACCGGCCCTTCAACATTGAGGCGGGTCGGCCTAAAAACAGGTTATCACCATTTTGGTGGGCATGTCTCGACCCTAGGTACAACTTGTGAGTGGACTAAGGCAACGAGCAAATTTTTTCTAATGGAGCTGTTTAACTCTTGAACTTTTGTGTAGGGATGTGATGCTTCGATACTTCTTGATGACACTAAAGACTTCAAAGGGGAGAAGAATGCCTCGCCGAATCGCAATTCAGCTCGAGGATTTGAAGTTATTGAAAGCATAAAAGCAGACGTAGAAAAAGCTTGCCCATCAATTGTATCGTGTGTTGATATATTGGTTCTTGCTGCAAGAGAGGTTGTTGGTATGGTAAGTAAAATTCTCGATAAAGTTTAACTTCAACGTGACGTAAAATATGTGGTTGAGAAGTGGAGTGGGAAAATATATGTGATTAAAAAATGATTTGAAGAATTGTGCTGTAAAAAATATGTTTTTAAATATGTTTGTCAAATAGAGGTTTAGGTGGCGTTTTGTTTGTATTTTATTTTGTATTTTCATTTTCGAAAATGTTTTGTGTTTTGTGTTTTGTGTTTTTATTTTTGTTTTCAAATTTGCTGAAAACGCGTTTGGTTTGTCATTTCTGAAAACTGTTTTTGAAAATGAAAAGCTGGAAAACACGTTCTGTTTGAAATTTTGCAGAACACAATTTAAACTATTTTTAATTAATTTGCTTGTAGAATACTACTAACTCCAACTCAAATTTCCTTTCACAATACACTAAAAATATGGTTACATGCAACACACTAATGTGAGCATTAAGAGTCTATATTAACACAGCTTGATCAGGTTCGGGACTTGAGAAAGCTCTACTTCTATTAAAATTCAGAAAATGCAAGTTCTTTCAAAACCACCAGAGTCCATTTATCATTGCATTTTTTGAAATATAACAACAAGAATTCTCATTTAATTTTTTTTTTAATGTTGATATTGAATTTAATAAAACTTTATTTAAACTAAGTTCCAAGTTAGGATAATTCTTAAAAAAAAAAAAAAAAAAAAAAAAAAAAAAAAAAAAAAAAAATCTTTATTTAGGCTTAGTTCCAAGTTAGGATAATTCTAAAAAAAATAATAAAAAAATAAAAACTTTATATTAAGCTTAGTTCTAAGTTAAGATAATTCTATATATAAAATAAAAAATAAAAAAAAATAAAAAAAAAATTCCCAAAATGCGTTTTCCGCGTTTTGGATATTTTTTGTCGAAATACACACAAAACGCCCAAAACGATGTTTCGGACGTTTTCCGTTTTGTGTACAAATTTTTTTTTTTGTTTTCCAAAATGCGTTTTCGAAAATGGTAAAGAGAACGCGTTTTTAGCGTTTTCGAAAATAAAAACAGAAAACGACCTCAAAATAGCAAAGAGAACATGGGCTTAGTGATCGTGTTTAGAATCTTCGAAAAAGTATAAACAAATAAAATTAAACAAAATGGAATATAATTAATTAGCTAAAGGAAAAATGAATCTGGGATTTGTATTAATTTTTGTTTTCTCAATTTTGCATAGTCTGGTGGGCCAAATTGGCCTATTCCATTGGGTAGAAGAGATGGATTGAATGCAAGTGAGAAAGCAGCAAATGAGCAGTTGCCATCACCTTTTGAGCCACTGAAAAATATAACTGCCAAATTTGTATCTAATGGTCTTGATGTCAAGGACATGGTTGTTCTTTCAGGTACTTGAATATTTATTTTATCTTTTACTCACTTCACAATTGGATCAGTCAACAAGAAATTAATCTAGAATTCGAGTATTTTGGCTTTTCTGTAAAATAGGAAATTTCACCTAAGTATTCTGGTCGAAATTGAATTGAATAAACGAACTGAATTATATGTTGTACAGGAATGTATAACTTATTCAGTTCGTTGGCGATCTGAACCTTAGTCTGTTTACATCTGTGTACAACATATAATTCACTTTGTTTATTCAACTCAATTTCGACCTGAAAACTTAGTCATAATTTCCAATTTAGCAGGAAAATCAAAATATTCAGATTCAAGATTAACTTCTCATTGACTTTTACAACAATGAGTCGAAACGGGTTCGAAAAAAATTATGCAATATTCAACTTTGAGCTCATTTGTTTTTTTTTTTTTTATTTTAAATTATGTAATATTCAACTTTGATTCATTTGGCACGCCTTTTACTTCAACTAGAAGAGTTTTCTTGAAAACTATTTTAAAAACACTTCATAATTAACTTTGTTTATTCAACTCAATTTCGACCTGAAAACTTAGCCATAATTTCCAATTTCGCAGGAAAATCAAAATATTCAGATTCAAGATTAACTTCTCATTGACTTTTACAACAATGAGTCAAAATGGGTTCCAAAAAAATTATGCAACATTCAACTTTGAGCTAACTTTTTTTTTTTTTTTAAATTATGTAATATTCAACTTTGAGCTCATTTGGCACGCCTTCTACTTCAAGTAGAAGAATTTTCTTGAAAACTATTTTAAAAACACTTCATAATACAGAAGCGCTTTTGAAGGAAGTCACACTGAACCAATTTCATTTAAAAGTTCTTCTAACAGGTGAAAATGTTTTTAAAAATAAATAAATAAGGGTCTGTTTGATAGGCCTTAATTTTCCGTGAAAAAGGAAAAAAATTTCCAGCTTTTCTACTTTACTCCGTTTGATTGCGAAAATTTTCCGCGGACCCCACCCACGCGCTCCTTTTCCTTGTTTTGGTGGAAAATATTTTCTTTGGGTTTTGGTAGATTTTTATTTTCCATGATAAATGAAAAATTATTTTCGACACGTTTAATCAATTTTGTTGTTGTTAATTGACTTATTTTCTTTCCAAAAAATAACATTATCATCATCAAGTACAAATATATTTAAAAAGTAAAAAAAAAAAAATTTGATTAAAATAGCAAAAAATTACTTTATTTTCCATGAAAAATAATGTCAATCAAACAACAAAAGTTGGAAAATTCCCTATTTTTTCACATAGAAAATTAAACCAATCAAACACATTAAACTTCTAATTCTCAGGAATTCAATTCTCTGATATTCATTTTCTTACCACCCAAATTTCACCCTCGGCACCCTAAATAAAATTGTCAAATTGGTCAAAAACAACTTTGCCTTCCCACAAGTCATCCCAAAGAGGCATCTAGCACTGCGATGTTTTAACGAGTAAAAGTTAATTTCTTGCATCTTCTTGTCTCGATGTTGTAGGAGGACATACTATAGGTTTTGCTCAGTGCTTCACATTCAAGAGAAGACTCTTCGACTACAAAGGCACAGGCAAGCCAGACCCAACCCTTGATTCCTCGTTACTCTCAAACTTACAAAACTTTTGTCCAAACATTGATGGATCAAACAACAAGACTTCTCCACTGGACTCTCAATCTGTATACAGATTTGATAATCTTTATTACAAGAACATCATCAACAATACGGGTCTTCTTGAATCGGATCAAGCTTTAATTAGTGACCCAAAAACTACAGCCATGGTTAAGGATTACAGTGCAGATCCATTTCTGTTTTCAAGGGATTTTGCTGCATCAATGGTGAAGCTTGGGAATATTGGCGTGTTGACGGGACAGGCTGGGCAAATTAGGAAACAATGTGCCTTTGTAAACTAGTTTATCCTACTTAATAGCATGTTAAGACACTGTTGAAAAAAAAATTACTTTTTTTTACCTCCAGGAAATAGTGTTTTATTTTTAATGCTATATAAGTTGTAAAAGAAATTTTAATAATATGAAGTTCGTGAGTGAAAATATGGGTGTGTCGAAAAACTTTTATCGTGATTGTAAAGTTGAATTGGACAGATTTTTATAATAATATTATTAAGGAAGAAAAATCTAACTCGATCTCATACATTTGGTTGAATACTCGTGGGAAATTCACAAAATAAGAAAAAAAAAATAGTGGGGTGAAGTGAAAATTATTGATTTTTGTTAAATATTGCAAAATATAGCCTTTCTTTGATTTCCTTTAAAAGATTTTCTTGTTTCTACCGTAATCAATCTTAACCAATTTTTAAAAGTCAAATACATAATATTTGACTTTTTGGATTTGACTTTTTAACAAAATCTCAACTATTCATCTTCTAAAAATCACTATTCATTTTTAAAAAAAATTTAAACAATATCACACACACATTTTACTTGGAAAAAAAATCGAAAAATTACTGCCATTGTAATTTTTATACTAGAGGTAATTTTGAATTTCACCTAGAAGACTTGCAGCAAAGTATTCAGATATGAATTTCACCTTTTTTTTTTTTGGTAGAGGGTAATTTTGAAAAAGAAATAAATCAACATAGCTCGATCGTCAGTTACAGACAAACATCTATTGGCAAAGCAACATATTGACACAAGTCATTGCTTATGGTCTTTACAAGAAGGCTATTAGAGAATGGTGGCTCGAATTCTGTTTGGTCCAGCCTGAAAAAGTTCGTTGTGCAACCTTTATTGTGAAACTAAATTATCAACAAAAAAAAATTAAAAAAAAAAAAAAAAATTGGGAATCAATGGTGGGCTACGGGATCGGACCTATTTTCGGCCCATATGTAATTTAGGATTTCTATATTGGTATGAGTAGGAGTCATAAAGATACAATATCTTATACTATCATATTTTTGTATAGTGACTTATTCATCTTATGCCCAAGAGTTTTTCTCCATATTCTTGGGGTTCCCACGAAAAAATCGGCGTGTTCTTTATTTTTGTTATTGTTCTTGCATTTATATCATAACAAACTGGTATCAGGGCATGATTGAGTTTCATCACGGTAATGACAACGAAATGTGATATTTCGTTGCTAGATTGCGACACCGAATTTTAGCTATGGAAAATCAAGATGCAGACAGTGCTAGCACAGATGGATTTGGATGATGCATTGTTAGGTTTTGATAAGATGTCGTTGACTTGGACAAAAGAAGAAAAACAACGTAAGGATCGAAATGTCTTAACTCAAATCTTCATTCTTCAAACCAAATTCTAAGGACTTTTGAAGGAGAAAATTATGTCTGCATTGTGATTAAAGTTGGAGACATTGTTCATGACAAAAAGTCTAACGAGTAGCATCTGAAACAATGATTGTATTCTCACCGTATGACAGAAGGTACGTCAATGAGCAGTTGCCATCACCTTTTGAGCTACTGGAAAATATAACTGCAAAATTTGTATCTAATGGTCTTGATGTCAAGGTGTCACGCAGTGAAAATGCTCATCTCCCCATTCAGTTCGACAAGTCGGAAATAGCTAGGCGGTTGACCTATTTTACCATGAAGTGCTCTAATGATATGCTCATCAGCGTGTGTGTGTGCCAGTTGTTATGCCTTTCCGATCAATGAATGAGAGGTAAGCTACCTAGAGGCGAGAAACCTCGGGAGCTGAACCTGCGATCCGTGAAAGTTGGTATCAAAGCCTGATACCAACTTTCATGGGGTGCCTTTCTTCTTAACACAGAAAGGGGCACCGTGCGGCAGTAGTCTGCTCCACTAGACTACCTTCCGCTTTTACTTGCTTTTCTCGGGACGAAGGAAAGTTTGATTACAAATTGCAATAAACTTTATAAGAGAAAACTTGAATGCATTGAAACTTGAATTTTCATTGATTGCAGAAAGTAGTAAATTACATTAATTGCTGAAAGTAGTAAATTACAAATGTTGGTGCAGGGGAAACTCCAGAAAGCTTGATAAGCGGATTCGAATGGGGGAGAATGTCATGCAATGAAAATGCTTATCTCCGCATTCGGTTCGGCAAGTCGGCAATAGCTAGGCGGTTGGCCTATTTTACCATGAAGTGCTCTAATGATATGATCATATTGTAGGTATTTTCCTTACATCCTACTCATCAACGGGCGTGTGTGCCAGTTGTTCTGCCTTTCCGGCCAATGAATGAGAGGTAAGCTACATCGAGGCGAGAAATTTCGGGAGCTGAACCTACGATTCGTGAAACAAGGACATGGTTGTTCTTTCAGGTACTTAAATATTTATTTTATCTTTTACTCACTTCCCACGTGGAAATCAATCAACAAGAAATTAATCTAGAATTCGGGTATTTTGGCTTTTCTGCGAAACAGGAAATTTCAACTAAGTATTCTGGTCGAAATTGAATTGAATAAACGAACTGGATTATATGTTGTGCAAGAATGTATAACTTATTCAGTTCATTGGCGATCTGAAACTTAGTCTGTTTACATTTATGTACAACATATAATTCAGTTTGTTTATTCAACTCAATTTCGACTTGAAAACTTAGCTAGAATTTCCAATTTCGCAGGAAAATCAAAATATTCAGATTCAAGATTAACTTCTCATTGACTTTTACAACGATGAGTTAAAACAGGGTTCCAAAAAAATTATGTAATATTCAACTTTGAGCTCATTTGGCACGCCTTTTACTTCGAGTAGAAGAATTTTTCGAAAAAGCTACCTTATTTTTGTTTGAAAACTATTTTAAAAACACTTCCTAATCCAGAAGCGCTTTTGAAGGAAGTCATTAGGGGTGGGCATTAACCCACCCAACCCACCAAAACCGTCCAAAACAACCCAATCCGATCGGGTTTGGTCAATTTTCGATGAAAATCGAGTTAGGTTGGATTGGGTTCTACAAAATTGTTTTTGTTTGGGTTGGGTTGGGTTGGGTTGTGGGTTGGGTGAAAAACCCTATCCAACCCGACCCAACCCAATAAAATTTTTATAAATTTAGGTCCATTAAAATTTCAAAAATCTCAAGCTACTTTTTAGTTTGGATGAAATTCAAATATGATTTGAACATATTTTAGTTTTATTAGCAAGTATTTAATTTATTATATTTAATCTTATTTTATTGTACATAATTGATTTGAGTCAATAGTTGATTTATGCGCTTAGTTTTTTTTTTAATTTTCAAGATTTTTTGGTAATGGACCAAAGCCCAAACCACCCAAACCCACCGAAACTTGATTGGGTTGGGTTTGCACTAATGTTTGGGTTGAGTTGGGTTGATTTTTTATCAACCCAATCATAGTGGGTTGAGTTTGAATTGAGTAAAAAATCGACCCAATCCAATCCAACTCACGCTCACCCCCAGAAGTCATACTGAACTAGTTTCATTTAAAACTTCTTCTAACCGGTGGAAACGATTTAAAAAAAAAAAAAAAAAAATTGTCAAACGGTCAAAAACATTTTTGTCTTCCCACAAGTCATCCCAAAGAGGCAACTAGCACACTGCGATGTTTTAACGAGTAAAAGTTAATTTCTTGCATCTTCTTGTCTTGATGTTGTAGGAGGACATACTATAGGTTTTGCTCAGTGCTTCACATTCAAGAGAAGACTCTTCAACTACCAAGGCACAGGCAAGCCAGACCCAACACTAGATTCCTCGTTACTCTCAAACTTACAAAACTTTTGTCCAAACATTGATGGATCAAACGACAAGACTTCTCCACTGGACCTCTCAATCTGTGTACAGATTTGATAATCTTTATTATAAGAACATCATCAACAATACAGGCCTTCTTGAATCTGATCAAGCTTTAATTAGTGACCCAAAAACTACAGCCATGGTTAAGGATTACAGTGCAGAATCCATTTCTGTTTTCAAGGGATTTTGCTGCCTCAATGGTGAAGCTTGGGAATATAGACGGGACAAGCTGGGCAAATTAGGAAAAAATGTGCCTTTGTAAACTAGTTTATCCTACTTAATAGCGTGCTAAGACACTGTTGAAAAAAAAAATAATAATATTACTTTTTTTTTCCTCCAGGAAATGGTGTTTAGTGTTCGGCTGTGTGAGCCGTAATTTATTTTTTAAATTTTTGGTATTTTTTAAGTAGATCAATGGTTGAAAGTTGAAGAGAGAAAATATGTGTAATTAAAAAGTAGTTTGAAAAATTGTGTTGTTTATAAATTTATTTATAAATTGTAATTATTGTGTAAAAGAACGGCATGCTGTAAAAGAAAATTTCATAATATGAAGTTCGTGAGTGAAAATATGGGTGCGTCGAAAAACTTTATCGTGATTGTTAAGTTGAATTGGACAGATTTTTATAATAAATTATTAAGGAAGAAAAATCTAACTCGATCTCATACATATGGTTGAATACTCGTGGGAAATTCACAAAATAAGAAAAAAATAGTGGGTTGAAGTGAATATTATTGATTTTTGTTAAATATTGCAAAATATAATTTAAACTTGGAAACGAAAAAAACGCAAAATTACTGCCTATATAATTTTTGCAGTAGAGGTAATTTTGAATTTCACCTAGAAGACTTACAGCAAAGTATTCAGATATGAATTATTATTATTATTATTATTATTATTATTATTATTATTATTATTATTATTATTATTATTTTGTAGAGGGTAATTTTGAAAAAGAAATAAATCAACATAACTCGATCGTCAAAGACAAGCATCTATTGGCAAAACAGCATAATGACACGTGTCATTGCTTATGGTCTAGGCAAGAAGGCTATTAGAGAATGGTGACTCGAATTCTGTTTGGTCCGATCCGAAAAAGTTTGCGGTGTAACCTTTATTGTGAAAATAAATTATCAAAAAAAAAAAAAGGAAAATTAAACAAAATACCCCTAAAATTGAACGTATTTGAAAACTATCCATCGTATATATCTAATTAACCGTATTTAACCAAAACGGCAGGCTTTGTCTCTCTTCTCTCTCTCCTCCATTCCTCCCAGCAGGCTGTCTCTCTTCTCTCTCTTCGCCATTCCTCCCACATTCCAGATCACCGATCTTTTTCCTGCCTATTCTATTACCTATTTTCACCTTGAAACCTCTAATTCAACTGAAACTTTCTTCCTCACCTCCTCCTTCTCCTCCGCCCTCGGCCGGTATCCTCTTTCGGTTCTTTTGGGACCTGAAATATTTCGTGCCTCCAATCATGGTGTTCCTATTTTGCTACTGCATTAGCAACTTAGCATATATAGTTTGTTGCAGATATCAGTTCTTGCCTTTTCTAAATTTCGGCCATTTCACTTCTCACGCAAGAACTTATGCGAAAACGTGAAAAACAGAAGCAAGCACAAGTGGAAGATTTAAAGAAGGAGATGTAGAGTGGAATGGTATTCTTCAGCATATACAACATTATCTCATTTTCCAGACACGATGTAAAATTATATTATAGACAATTAATAGGTGGTTTTGTTTACTTGATTGGATGCAGGGTCAAGCAATGAGAAATTCGGACTAAAGGAGGAGATTGCTTATTAATACAAGCTTGGCAACTTCGAGGTGAGGATGATCTCGAAAAATCTTTAAGGTCCATTTTCCGTCCCGTCTATTATTAACTAGTTTGAACCAATAGGCTGCAGTTGCCATTCAGAGAAGGTTTGGTCCAGATGTTGCTATGCAACAGGTATAGTGAATGGATTATCCATGGCTGATCAGATATTACTAGGTTTTAGAATATTTATATGAGAAAACATATAGTTGTGTAACCTTCCCTTCGGATTCTGGATCTGTCATATATATATCTGTTAGATTCGGTTCTTTTTGGGACTTGAAACAGGGACGAATCTAGGGTTTTGATTGAGCTAGAACGGAGTTTGACTGTTGACTATTGACCATTGACTTTACCGTTGACTCGCGATCTTCACCGATCCGACAATCCCAATAACGAAATATATTATTTAATTAAAAAATATTAGAAATTATACGAACAACATATAAATGCTAATAAAACATAGTTGTCATTTAATATATGAATATAGTCTTACACAAACAAAAATAATAGGAAAAATACATAAAATAACCCTACTCCGTAGCTGTAAGCTCGGACAACTGCATTCTTCGTGGTCTCATACTTTGAAAGCGTTGCAAAATTGCTTCATTCTTAACGAGTTTAAAAATCTTGCGCTCCGTGTAAACCACCAAACTGTCATTCAACCAATCATCTCCCATTTTGTTGCGCAAGTCACTCTTGATTAGATTCATAGCAGAGAATGCCCTTTCAACACTTGCAGTTGCCACAGGTAATATCAATGTCAATGTGATTAGCCTATAAACTAACGGAAAATAACAAGAGTTTCCTGTTTCAACATATAGTTGTGTAACCTTCCCTTCGGATTCTGGATCTGTCATATATATATCTGTTAGATTCGGTTCTTTTTGGGACTTGAAACAGGGACGAATCTAGGGTTTTGATTGAGCTAGAACGGAGTTTGACTGTTGACTATTGACCATTGACTTTACCGTTGACTCGCGATCTTCACCGATCCGACAATCCCAATAACGAAATATATTATTTAATTAAAAAATATTAGAAATTATACGAACAACATATAAATGCTAATAAAACATAGTTGTCATTTAATATATGAATATAGTCTTACACAAACAAAAATAATAGGAAAAATACATAAAATAACCCTACTCCGTAGCTGTAAGCTCGGACAACTGCATTCTTCGTGGTCTCATACTTTGAAAGCGTTGCAAAATTGCTTCATTCTTAACGAGTTTAAAAATCTTGCGCTCCGTGTAAACCACCAAACTGTCATTCAACCAATCATCTCCCATTTTGTTGCGCAAGTCACTCTTGATTAGATTCATAGCAGAGAATGCCCTTTCAACACTTGCAGTTGCCACAGGTAATATCAATGTCAATGTGATTAGCCTATAAACTAACGGAAAATAACAAGAGTTTCCTGTTTCAACCAACTTCTGAGCTAAGTGAGATATATTGTTGAGGTTAAAGAAATTTTTATCCCTTGTCACAAGAATAAGAAATTTATCAAGTTGAGGTTTAAGTAATATGAGGTCTTCGCAGGTGAAGTCCAAAGGATAAAACTGTGCAAGACGAAGTAATTTAGCCCTATCAAAAGCTGCAAATGAGGCTTTCGGACTCAAACATGAAATGCAAAGGAGCTCAGTGGTCGTCTCTGAAAAACGATCATTCAACTCTTGCAAAAGAAATACTTTGTTTTTGATTCATCAACATTGTGCACTTGTTGAAAGCTTGATTATGAACACTATCAACAAGTCCAACATGATCTCTCAAAGTTTTTTTATGCCTCCAATCCCTAAACCCAGTTTGAGTGAATACGTATCCACCCCCTTGACCTCCTCTATCAGGTTTGAACAAGTAGCAATACAAGCAGTAAGCGGCGTCTTTTTCAATACTATATTCCAACCAATAAAATTCAGAAAACCACTCTTTCCTAAAACACCTGTTATCATTTCCCATCCGTCTTCTGGGAAATTCATGCCCATAAGGTTGACAAGGTCCTTTGTCTAAGTATGTCATCCTAACATCATCCCTAATATTAGGATCATATGACTCAATAGGTGGACGTTTTCCTGGGTCTGACACAAGATCATCTGGATTAAATTGACTTTGATTTTTCTCTGTGTTAACATCGCCTACTAATTCGTTTGCTTGGCTAGTATTAGTGTCGGGTGACTCAGGTGTAGAACTAGATGAAGTAGGTAGTGACTTCCGTTTCAATTGGAAATAGCGTTCCATATGATGTAATCATTAATAAATCAGCACTCACGTCTCAACACACTGCATTAATTCAAAATTCACATGTATTCAAATTAATGTAACAAATCATTCACCAATTGAGAATTAATGTCATATAATTCAGAATTTAGCATTTTGTAAGCTAAATCATCAAAAATTCCCAAATACATTATAATTTGACAGTGAGCTAAAAATTATCAAATAATTGTAAAAATGTGAAAGTGAAACTACACTCAGCCAAATGGTGAATCAAATCAACAACACAAAATGCTCACAAATATAAAAAAGGAAACCGGAATTAATTTTCACAAAACACAATCTAGATTCTATTTCTAGGGTTCGAAGTTTCAAGCAAGTTTAGAGTCACTACTCACTAACCTGCCCCTCTGTCCAGGGACGAAGCCTCGAAGGAGTGAGCCGTGAGGGAGAAGAGAACGCAGTCAGCAGAGCAGCGGCAGCAGCTGGTGCCTGGCAGCAGCGGAGCGGCGGACTGAGCAGCAGAAGCGGACAGGGACCACCGACGACGGGAAGGCAGTTGGACTGAAATGAAGTTTGAGGCTTGAATCCTGTGTGCCGTTGAGGGATCAAAACTGAAAAGGGTCAGTTGAATTTTGAAATCGCCTAGGAAGGAAGAATGACGCGAGCCGCGAGGGAGAAGAGAAGGCTGGTAAATGGGATACGAATTCAGACTTGGGTGTTGGACTGTTGGGTCTAGAACCGGAAGAGGAAGGCTGAGATTGGAAATGGGAATAAGAGAAATGAAGCCGATTCAGCCCAATGGGTTGGGACACTTTGGTTGGGTGTATGGCAGTATGGTATGGGTAGTAGTTGGGTATTTTTGGACTACAAATATAATTTTGTTTTTTGGCCCATTTCTAAAATATTGTTGAAATTTTCTTGTATTTGGTCTGTTTGAGCACCCAGCTGAAATATATTTAAAAAAAAAATTAAAATCAAAAATCTGAAAATCCGACAAAATCCAGCACAAGCGGCCGACCGAGCTCGCCGTATACTAGGTTCGTCCCTGACTTGAAATGGATAGTTACGTTAGGATACAATTAGTAGAAAGGCTGGACTTGACATGCATTTTCTGAATATCAATTGGTTTCAAATAAACCACGAGTAGCTTCAAAGTACCCGTTGATTTTATTTTATTTTATTTTTTTTATCAAAACAAAGTACCCGTTGATTCTTGGAGAATAGAAAATGTGCAATGTATTTAATAGTATTTGTAGGCTTGTGTAATTTGTGAATTTTACAAAAATTGAAAAAGTACCATTCGAGTAGAAAAGAGTAACGTGTTGAAAAAAGTGACATACCACTTTTTTTTTAAAAAAAAGGAATTGTGTCACTTTTTAGCTAAAATAAAAAGGTGGCATTGTGTCACTTTTTAGTTGAAATAAAAAGTGACATTGTGTCATTTTTTTTTTTTTTTTTTTAATGTAATACAATTATTCTAATATTTTGATAAACATGAATTAATGCTTTTTTGAGTGCTTGTCACTTTTTTGAGTTTTGTGACTTTTTGACTTTCATCACTTTCAACTTAGGGTGCGTTTGATACGCTATATTTTCCATGGAAAATATGATTTTTCACGTGATTTTTCAATTTTGCGATGTTTAGTTGCCTAAATTTTCCATGGAATTCATTTTTCCACTTGCCTCGAAATCCGGTATTTTCCTTATTTTGGATGAATTCGTTTTCCAAGGGAGGGAGGAGGTTTTATTTTTCATGGAAAATCTTATACCATTTTTGTTACGTTTGATCCTTTTTGTTGTTGTTAATTTATTTATTTTTTTTCCAAAAATTAACATTATTATTATCAAGTACAAACTTATTAAAAAATGAAAAAAAAAATAAAAAATATTATAATAGCTAAATTGTACTTTATTTTCCATAGAAAATAATGTCAATCAAACAACAAAAGTTGGAAAATTCTTCACTTTTTCTACCTAGAAAATTAAACCAATCAAACACATTAAATTTTCAATTCTCAGGAATTTAATTTTCTAGAATTCAATTCCCTGAAAAAGTGACATTGTGCTTGTGCGTGAAGAATGGAGAACGTGTAATGTATCTACAAGTGTTACTTTTTAGTAAAAAGAATAGGTGAAAAATGATATTATGTCACTTTTAAAAATAAAAAAAAAAAAAGTGGCACTGTGACACTTCTTTTAAAAAAATTGCCACAATTATTCTAAGGTTTTAATTTATGTCTGATTAAAGAAAGTAACACACTTGTCACTCTTTTAAAAATAAGTGATATTGTTCCACAAGGGTGATATCCTCATCTCAATCGTTCAGTACATACTCATCCGACGTGCCAATTGCTTGTTGTCGGCATTTCAAATATTCTCTAAATATTATGAGTTTTGGCATGATCAAACTATTCCCCGAAAGCAAGCAATCTCCATTACATTGCATCGCATCCTGTAGCAAAATTCACTACTTGGCAATTCTTCAAGCATGTCTTCATAATCCATATAGAGATTGTTCATTGCAAGTCAATGGTAAAATCAAACATACCTCAATGGATAACCAAACATAAGGAGGCTTAGAAATGTGGTGGGTCAAATAAAAATGAAAAATGAAAAATAAAAATAAAGCAAATAGAAATCCGAATTAGTGAAAATAATCTAAAAATAAATTTAAACTACAATCCGCAGAAGCGGCGCCAAAAACTTTTTATGAACCACAAGTGTACGGATCGTACAAGTAATGCAATAGACTTTAAAGTCCGAATATTATACCCAGGGGATTGAATAAATTGCATTTTAGGTCAAATTCCTTAATCGGAACGAAGAAATACAATGGTGATTTGTTTGAATGAATATGAACTAAAAATTAAACTAAGAAAATAATAAAGAATTAATTTAAAATAAATGAAAGCTCATGTGTTGGAAATTGAGAATCCACTTTAACTATCCTCTATATTTTGACTTATTTTTTTAACTACAACTCATGGGTTTTGAAAATTCGTGTTTCTAATGTTATTTAAGTCCTCTCTCAAGGGCATTGAAAATATTTTTCTAAAATATAATCCAACTATATCTCTATGACGAATTGAACACTAGAAAAACATTTTATTTTTGAGAACACTTTTAAAGGATAACACAAGGTATAAGTGGTATATCTCTATCTCCTATTGGACCTTGTAGTAATTAAATATGTCTAACGTTCTCCTACTCTCTCGATATTAGAAAATGTCAAACGGTTACACAAAAGTTTGCCAGAAATTTGCATAAGATAAAAAAGCACAATTTAATTACTCAAACTCATGAATTATATAAATTAAATACAAGTCAAAACATAGATTCAAAATATTAAAGATTAATTAAAATTTCGAACACTAAACGTCTAGCCTAGATACATGAATGGAAATAAATTACAAGAATAATGAAAAGAGATCACCCCATTCATCTCCTTGTTTTTGTATCTTCAATCTTTCTTTTGGCTTCGCGTGGATCCCTTGACAATTGAATAGCAATTTGGCATGAAAATACATAAGTTGGAAAGACTTAGTTCGTGACTCATCTCAAGTATTTATAGATTTTGTGAAGCCTAGGTCAAAAGATGAAAAATCAATCAAACAGTCGGCCCAGCCGGAAAGGCGTGCGGCCACGTAGTTGAAAGTTTAGTGGCGCGCAGTTCATTCAAAATTGGATCTGTTGATTTCACATGATGGTGTGCGACCGCGCAGTTATGTAGCTCGTGGCCGCGTGGTTCACCACTGGAGTGCAATTTTCACTTTTCATTCTTGTTCAAGTTGGCCCTCCTTTATTTGCATCAAAGTCCTCCAACTTCCAATTGTGAAATTTTGGTCCCTATAATTTAGCTCAAAAAATCATCCAATTCTTTCATATTTGCTCCATTTTCATCACTTCCTCAACTTTGGGTTGATGTTCTGAAATATAAACAAATATGAACCAAATGAATAGTGAATGTTCTTAAACAAACATATAAATTCCTACTTTTGGCACATAAATAAATGTATAAAACACACTTATTAACACCCCAAACTAGAAATTTTGTTTGTCATCGAACAAAATAAAACTAAACTGCAAAGTTAAAAATGCAAAATAACAAATACTCCCTCCATTCCATTTATATAGGCTGTCTTTCCTTTTTCTCTTATCTCAATTATATATACTTGTTTCTTTATTGGGAAATATTTATTTTGCTTGCTTACCAATGTATCCCTATTTATTACTTCAAATAATAATAGTTTTGATATTAATAAGGGTAAGTTGAAATTTTTCTTTACAAAAATTACATTTTCAATAACATTAAATATGTTTTTCTTAATCTGTGTGAAAAATCAAACAAGCCTATATAAATGGGATAGGGAGAGTATTTTTTATTTTGTAAATTTGTTTACCATATGCCTCAATAGCTCAGATCATCGTCACACTTTAGCATAAAACTTTTAATAACACAATAAAGATATATTTTTATCTATCCATCGCTCGACTTTAGAGTGTGTGTGTGTGTGTGTGTGTGTGTGTGTGTGTGTGTGTGTGTGTGAATAGCTAAAAATCAAATGCAAATTTTTGCAAATATAAACTTAAAATCATGGGACTTATTATGCAAGAGCAAGAGCAAGAGCAAGCCCAAATCCCATGTGATCAAACTGTTGGGAACTCGGATTGCTCTACTCATAAAAATTTATTTCTTGTGACCAGATCATCCCGTTACAGGATTTTCTGTTCTATGTATTTAACTTAGAATAAATAATTTTGGGCACACAAACGAAAAGAGATTTTACCCTTGTAGCATGCTTTACAATAATCTATTTTCTAATGCTTCATACCCTCAAGCTTTTCCCGGTGTTCTCCAGTGGCAGCTGTGCAAGTGTGTGGTCACTTTTCTCAAGACCTAGGTTATACTAGGATTAGGTTTCTTTGTAAAGAAAAAATACACACTACACACTTTAGTGTGTGTCTCGCCACTTTGCCAATTAGGTTAAGAAAAATAGTCTTATGAGACTATTTGTAACCTCTTTACATTTCAAAACCCTACCAACCCTAATACCATAACCCATGCTCATTTCTGCACAGTCTAATACAAGTAATAAGCTTGTATAAGCCTATTATAATGAATCTAACGAGGGAACCTGATCGGACCCAATTAAACTAAGTTCAAATAAATTAATTATGACCCGATCAACTCTTGATCAGTCAAAATCAATTTATTAATCACGTTCTATTCCACTAAAAGAAGATTTCACTCTTAGTAAATTTGAAATTACTGAAACAATTAATCAATAATTATATCATTTGACTTATCATTCTTACATGTTACCCCCGTCGATCAACTCGAATATTCAAAGCAAGTTAAAATGACCAAAATGCCATTCTCTGAATATTCATAAACTCTCAACTCTAGTCTTCTATCTGACAGTTCGATGTGATCCCATCACATCATAGAATTCAACAGTCAATGTCGAATTACTGAGCTCAGATTCAACTGTCCACTAGAAGAACCAGTGAGATAATGATCATACCAAAAAGGTGACGGATTCCATAATATGAATATATGTTTCTCGTTAGTTCACTTTAATTCCCAAAGTACCAAGATATTGATCAGCAATTTGATCTCACCCATTGATACCTCAAAGAACTTCAAGTTAGTAATCGAAGTCCATTATCCGATTAGGATTAAGGTCCCACGTACGATAGTCAAGTGAAATTAAATTTGTATGGTCAATGTCACAAATTAATTTCACGTAGTAGTTTCATGTTTCTTTCACAAAGCCATCAATGTCTTTTTTTAGTTTTAGAGATTCCTTTATAAGGTTTTCATTGTAGCATATATCGAATTTCCAGTTTTCATGAACTAATGATCACTCCAAACTATTTCTAGACAATAGCATGGGCATAACTCGCTGTTGTATGCTAAAATTTTTCTTCCTAACATGACATTATATCAGTTGTGAAGACTAATTTTACTTGGAACAGACAAAATGACCATAATTGACCACAGAAGATGTCTAATACCTGGGATGAACCTATTGTGCAAATGGTGAAGACTTCTGAATGCGGAAGCAAGTTTACTTTGTGAAAGAGGGAAGCCTGCACGCCAAGAATAAAGATCAATTCAGTAATTGATAAGATTTATCTGTCAAAATTAGGATATTATTTTGTTTTTCTTGAATAAATTATACTTAATTGTTGTTATTTATTATTATTTCAGGTTTTATCCCAAAATCAAGAAAAATAAGAAATTGTAGCAAAATGCACATTTGGATGTTAATTGGAGCAAAATTGGACAATCAAGAGGCTAATGACATTAACGGGAAAGATGCAATGTTCCAAAGTAAAGAAATCAAAAGTTGAAGGACTGAAGAACAAATGAAACATGAGGGAACAACTTGCAAATATCCAATGATTGACTTTGATCACAAGAAAATACTTTGAGTATTTTTAGGAGTCAATTGGATGCAATTAGAAGCCAAAAAGGAATGGGATATGATAAGAATATTACCATAAATTTGATTCCAACCACACAAGATTCTGGACTGATTTCTAGTTGGACTTTGAGACCTAATTTTAGAGTACTAAAAGTTTGAATTGGAAAAATCCTATATCTGAATAATTGTAGTCCTTTAAGTTATCTTTCTAACGCAATTTGAATCACCTCAATCAGATAAGGAAATCAAAAGACATGGTCGAAATACTGAACACTGTGCAGATACAAGAAAAGACTCTCGCGAGTTTGATGAATTTTTTTCCTTCTTCAACTAGGTCTCTTCACCAACTATACAAGAAACATGTCTTGCATGAAAATCAGACATTTGCCTCACCTAAAAACATCATAGTTTTGGGATTTCAACATCAAATTCTTGGGAGATTGGAGAAGCCGACTGGAACCAAAAGAAAGGGGCACGACTGGACTAATTTTGGTGATGCACGGTTGGGGCGATGCTTGGACTTCAACTATTCAATCTCTGGGTTTTACTTTCATTATTTGTTGCTATTTTTAGTCCCAAGAACATGAGTAGCTAAATTTAATATTATGATTGATGATGAAGATTTAATATTTCTAGTTTTAATTTCAATCTCAAGTTGGGGATTTTATTATTTTCATGTATTGATTTTACTATGTTTTTAATGCTTGAATTAACTGGCCATTAATTCATGATTTAATAGTTGTTTTCATAATTCGAGAGGTGAGTTAAAAATTAGATCGTGTAGTAAAATTTGGTAATTTAAACAAAAAGATAGATATATGAATTTGCGGTTGCTTGTGGTCATTTATGAATTCCTAGGTAATTTAATGCATTTAGCTAAGGAGAACTCTGACTCACTGTAGAGATACATGATTGACTTAGTTAAATAGGCCTAATTTGAACTCGAGAGAGGTAAATTAGATGTGTGAATTCGATCAAATACAATTTTAGAAAACAACTTGAGATGCGAAATTATGCTAGAATATTATTTTGAAATCATTAGTTCCAATAGTTCTTTATTTTTAAGAAAACTCATCATTCAATTTCTCATTTTTATAGTTTAATTTAGTTGCTTTTAGTTTAATTTTCTATTTCTTAGTTTTTAAAATTGTTAGTTTTATTAATCTCTCAATTTATTGTATTTTTGGAATCGTTTGCATTTTATTTTCTTAGTTAGTGTTTGCTTTAGTCTAGGAATTCCCTTTATTAAAGTAAATCGATAGCAAAAACATAGTTCTCGTGGGATCTACAATCTGAATTCAAAAGTCCACTTTACTACTTGTTAACGATATCGTGCACTTGCGATTTCACACGAACAGTAATCAATCTAGAGAACAGTAGAATTTTATTCATGCTCTTAACTATTAAGCACTTTGCAAAACAGATGCCTCATCAAAGAAAACTTGTTGTAGAAGCGCAAGTAAATTTAAAATCACCCGACATATGATTTCTCCCCAAAATAATCTAATTCAGTGCCCTTTCAATCGGGATAAAGCCCTATCAAATTAATTCACACGAAAAAAATAGCAACTGCATTTTAAAAAAATTAACAAACAAACAATGAAATGAAGATAGCTCAAAAATACAGAATGGCATTTTAAATTCGAATTCAAGGGTCGACCCAGAAAAAACTGAATTTAATGGATATTTTGAATTCCTCCGACTTTGGCACACTTTGATAATAAACCTCAAATTTAGGGCAGAGCACTTCGATAACAAGTCTCAAATTTACTGATAAAGCAGTCCAAAAAATGGAAGAAGTTGAAGCTGTGTCGGGAGAGAGCACTTCGATAATAAGCCTCAAATTTGCAGATAAAGCCCTCCAAACAATCAAGCTACAAATAGAATATTAGTGGGCTGCTGGTAAGTAAAAAAGGGAACTCACGAAGAAAGGCTAGCTGTTGTTGGTGACAAGTAGAGGAAGTCGGAGAAGAAAACTAACGAGATAGTCAACCTTTGGAGCAGCTGGGAGTGAGAAAGCATGAAATGGCCGACGGAGATCAGCTAAAGAAGATCTGACCAACCAAGGTTAGAAGAAGCCGGTGGAGTGCCCAAGGAATGAAAGTCAGTCTTTGTAAGTTGTAGAGAGAGAAAAATCGATTCAGCTATATTTGGATGATGTTTGTGGTGTATGGCTAGGTATGTCAATGAGCCGAGCCGAAGCGAGGCTCGAGCTTGGCTCGAGCTTTTTAGGACCGAGCTTTTCTTGGCCCGAGCCGAGCCTAAGCTCGGCCAAAAATTTGAGGCTCGACTCGAGCTTCATCGAGCCAAGCCGGCCCGATTTTTTTTTATTTATTATTATGGAGAATGAATATGAATTGTATTTTTAATTACTTAAATGAATTATTCACAATAAATGTAGTTAAATTATTAAACATAAGATTTAATAAAAATGTAAACGTAGATTTCGCAAAGTCTATCTATACTAAAATTAAATTACTAGTTGTTTTATATATATTCAATAAAAGTTACAAGTTACATTCTTACAAGTTACAACCCTCCTCATTTTTCCGGACTTGGGACCGGCTATGATCAACATAGGCCAAGTTAAAAATTGTACACGAATAAAAAATTTCGTGTACAATTTTTTTAAAAATATAATAATTTAAATTACACAAAATGATTTTTAAAAACTTACAATTTCTTCATCTTAAATATTGTTCCAAGTCCTTGGCCATGATGCTATCAACTTTATCTTAAAATCGTAAATCTGCACATTCCCAATCCTTCAAGCATACAACAGCTTCTAATATGTCTTCCTTCAATCTTGATCTTTCGTCTGATAAAATCCTACCACTTAAACTAAATGCAGGCTCCGATGCCACGGTAGACACCGGAGGTGTTAGTAAATCACGTGCATTTTTTGCGACAACTGGATATTCCTTTCATTACACCTCCACCAAGTTAAAACATCAAAATTCTCTAATTCTTGTGGTGTTAAAACACTGCGAATGTCCACACACATGTACCTAGCTAATTCAGATGGAATTTCAACGTTTGTACCACCTATCAATCTAGATGTGTTTCCACTGGAACTAATTGAGGGAGCACTTGCATTTGTGTTAATAAAGTCCCATAAAGAATTAGAATGTATTAGAGTACTTTGGGAAACATTAGTTTGAGAACTAGAACTACATTGATCTTTTTTTACAGTATAATAATTATACATTTTACATAATAAAGATTCCAAATTAACATGTGATAATTCTATATTTAAATTTTGTGAAATTCCCTTTATAATAGCCTTAGTGCCCATTAAATTTAATCGAGGATTCATCACCGATGCTAAAACAAATAAAGAAGGTAATTCTTCCCAATATTTGCAAAATTTTAACTCCATGGAGCTGACTACATCATTAAAAATTGGCAAATTTCTATATTGATTGAATGTTTGTGCAATATGAAAAAAGTGCTGTAAAACAAGTGAAGATATTGGGTAATAAACACCACTGCATGCATTTGTGGCATCATAAAAGGCTTTTAAAAGTCTTTTTACACAAAATGCAATTTTCCATTCTCACTCTTCTAAATTATTGTCAGATCCATACGTATGTCTACCATTATAATACATTGAAATAATTTTATCATAATTTTCACATGAGTGTAACATAAGGTATGTAGATTTCCACATATGTGATACATCCGTAGCAAATGACTGTTCTTCTAAACTATACTCCGCACACAAACTATTAAATGCTTGTTTTCTTGATGGTGATACATTTATGAAATTTATTGCTTGTCTAATTTTATCTAAGGATTTTTCAATATGTTTTAAACCACTTTTAACAATTAAGTTGATAATGTGACAAACACAACGTTGGTGAAAAAATAAACTATCAAATGCATGGTTAAAATCAGAAACAAATTTATCAATAACAACCTTATTAACGCTAGCATTATCAAAAGTAAAACTACGAATCATATCTTGCATACTGGATTCTTGTATAATCCCTTTTAAAACTAAATGTATGTTAGCGGCATTATGAGGATATTCTACTAATCTAAATGCAATAATTTTTTTGTGTAAAATCCAAAGATTATCAATGTAATGAGCTGTGGCAGCAATATAACCTTTTTTGTTACCACCAATCCATAAATCAGATGTAAATGAAATAACAGTCTCATATGTTTTTAAGGCTTTAATGGTAGTTTCTTTCCTTTTGTTATATAATTTTACGGTGTCTACACAAAGTGTATTTCTACAGTAAGGAGTATACCTGGGTTGAAGATAATTCTGTACAAGTCGGGTGAAGTGAACAGAGTCAATTAAGGAAATGGGCATCTCAGCGGCCGCCACATATGCAGCCATACCTTCGCGAAATCTTTCTTTCGAATACACGAAGGTTAAAAGAGTAGTACCAGAAGGTCCAAAATCACCAAAAACAAGATGGGACTGTGTTGGGTCACCAACCGGTTTCGCTTTGCACGTCCTTGCTATGTGCCGATTCAAAAGTGACGTGCTTGACTCGGGCTTCCAGCTCATTTCCTTACCACAGTAATTGAAGCACGCTTTCCATATATCAACTCCATTTTCAACACCAACTTTTTTTCTTGTCATATGTTGCCAGCAATTCGATGACTCTTTTTTAACTCGTTTGATTTTAACAACTTCCTCCTCTTGGATATCATCCAAGTCAATGGGAGCATTTTCGGAGACATCTATATGAGAGGGAGTACTAGAACTACCCCTGAATTAGTTAACTTCATCGCTGTTAAACTCCATACGTATTGTAGTGTAGAATGTAGTTTCAAATTTGAAAGTTGAAACTTGAAATCGAGAGAAATATTATCACAATAATTGAAGAATATAGAGAAATAGAGAATTGAATAGAAATTATAGCAAACAAATGAATATTATGACGAAATGAAAAAACTTGTAACTTGTAAGTGAATTGTGAATTAACAAACAAAATACGACCTATTTATAAAAAAAACGTGGGAAAACAAAAAAAGAAATTCAAATTTCAAATTTTCAAAAAAAAAAAATCTGCATAATTCAAATACAAATAAAAAATCAGATCAATTAGTAGCAAGTAGCAACCCGTGTTGCGGCAGCCTAGCTGCCTGTTGCTGCCTGCAAATTTGCAGGCAGCTAAATGGGCCAAATTGGCCCATGTATTCGGGCCAAATTGGCCCGTCACACGGGGCGGCCCGTGTGGCTTGGCAGGCCACACGGGGTGGCCCCGGCTCGAGCCCAGTGAGCATTTTTGGGCTCGGCCCGAGCTTTGGCTCGATCTTACGAGCCTCGAGCCGAGCTTAGCCAGAGCTTTTAACGAGCCGAGCCCGAGCTACCCAAGCTAACGAGCCGTTTTGACACGCCTATGTATGACATTTTATTCTTTTGATTTATTTAAGTTTATTCTGGTAAAATTTAATGTAGTGTTTTTATAAAATTTATATTTTAATACGTGTGTGTATGTGTGTGTGTGTGTTTATATATGTTCATATTTTTTAGTCAATATCACAACTATGTCCCCAACTTTTTTCCATTGTATTCTTATTTTGCGTCTTTCATTAATTACTACCTTTTATCTCTCCGATCGGGCTCTACAAAAAAATCCGTTAAATAGAAATAAAAAAATTTATTTATCCCATAAATGTTTAGTAAGTTAAAAAAAAAAACCGAAATTATGATTAAATACTTATCCATCGTTTTAAAGCAAAACAACAGAAAAAATTTGGATGAAAATCATCGATGAGTAGAAGATTTGTTAATTGCTAAAAATTTAATAATAAGAAAGTGACAAAAAATTTAAAAACATAAATATAACAATCTATAAAGATTAGGGATCAATAATACAATTAAAATGTGATGTGTTTATAAGAATTTGTGGTGTTAATATAATTTTCCATAATATAATATATAGAATAGATGTAGACAAAATTGCTCCGTTTGGACACTTGGCGCACCCTCACTGGAGGGTGGGCATGTTGCCCATGTGTCACGCAGTGAAAATACTTATCTCCTCATTCGGTTCGGAAAGTCGGCAACAGTTAGGCGATTGGCCTATTTTATTATGAAGTGCTCTAATGATATGATCATATTGCAGGTATTTTCCTTACATCCTACCCATCAGCGTGCGTGTGTGCCAGTTGTTCTGTTTTGCCGACCAATGAATGAGAGGTAAACTACCTAGAGGCAAGAAACCTCAGGAACTAAACCTGCGATCCGTGAAAGTTGGTATCAGAGTGGGACCGCTTGAATGCGTTGTTGGTCTTGTGGAGATCAATGACATGAATTCTCGCGGAGGAAAGATTCTGGGCCATGGATCGTGTCGGTAAGTGTGCGGAACACAAAGAAGGAAGGTGTGGGGAAGATTGATGTGTTGGGCAGCGTTGCGCGATTGCCTTTGAGGGAGTTTTGTGGAGCGCATTTTGTAGGGTCTACGAGAATGTAGTGGATATGTACTTCGACATGTGCTAGAGGCACTGTGGCTGAAGATCGTCAACCGAAGAACTACTGCTTATGGGGGTAGATGGTGAATGTTGGTGTCGGAGGCGGTATGTACAAGTTACAGCGACCAAGTGTGGGAGTGCCACCGTGTGGATGCTCGTCCATGAGGGGATGATGTCGTTTAATTCTGCAATTGAGGAGTGCGTGTTGATGCGAAGCTCACTTCCCGCTACAAGGAAGTAAGCGGATTCGAATGGGGGAGAATGTCACGCAGTGAAAATGCTTATATCTCCATTCGGTTCGGAAAGTCGGCAACGGTTAGGCGGTTGACCTATTTTACCATGAAGTGTTCTAATGATATGATCATATTGCAAGTATTTCCCTTACATCCTACCCATCAGTATGCATGTGTGTCAGTTGTTCTATCTTGTCGGTCAATGAATGAGAGGTAAGCTACCTAGAGGTGAGAAACCTCGAAAGCTAAATTTGTGATCCGTGAAATCATGTCTGACAATGAAGCAACCCTGTAAATGTAAATAGATGTAGATGTGGAAGATTGAGTCTTCAACCACAAGATACATTGAATTAGATTCTATGGGTGCAATCGCTACAATGTGGAGTACACACAAGCACGGAGTACAAAGATGCAATCACTATGAATAATGTGCCATGATTAAGGTACATTTTAAAAGTAACCATAAATAACATTTATTAGGTAATAATATATTCAATTACACTTTAATGAAATTTGATTTTTTATTCGGTAACTTCGTATAATCTTTGTAACTCATTTTCTTACTTCAATTAAGTATGGAAATACACGTGTTCAAATAATCTATACACTTGATCAACTCCAATCTTTTTTATTATTATTATTTTTTGACAATTCATTGCAATTAAAAAGATACGGAGAGATTTTCAAAAAAAAATAAAAAAAAATGAAGATACGGAGAGAGCATAGCTCATTTAAAAGATCATTGAATTTTCATAGATACAATACAATATTTAAAGCATTTTAACTTCTTTATTCTTTGTTATTATAATATAATATATAACGTCCAATCCATTGGATTAAACGTGCTTTGCACATAGTTTTCCTCTTGATTAATGACTATAGAGTGAAGTGATTCAAAAAGTTGTAGCAACAAAGCGTTGAGGAAATTGAATGATGGGGATGAAATTTTGTGGTAATTGGCTATACACAAGTCAGCATTAAGTGGATTCAATAATTAAATAGTGTCACTACTAGTGGTTATTATTTGTATATTGCACCTTCACTTTGCATACTACTATGCCCTCAACTTAAGTGGGTCATGACATTGCATTTAAATTTTCGAAAACATTAAATGACTATTCACTCTACATGTCTCATATAATAGTACCAAAAAAATTAAAAAATTATGTAACATTTTCATTTGACTATGCTGATTTTTAAAATCAAGTGTAAGATAAAATAATTTTGATTTACTTTTGAAAGACATACAGACATATAAATATTTGGTGTAATATTCAGAAACTTCCTATATTTATTTGATATTCAGTGTCAAATCGTAATTAGACATCAAAATTGCAACCTTATTACTTGTTAAAAATGTGTGGCACTCTTTGGTAACGGTCTTCTCATAGGCAAATCAAGAGAGCATTGACAACCCCCCATCATGGGGTGATCGAGTTTGTGGAGTAGGAGAGCGTGGAAACCTTTGGTCACGAGTTCGATTCTTCCATACTAACACTTTTTCGGTCGAGTCTGTCGCATCGAGCTTTCCTAGCGCAATGTATCCGGCTAGCGTGATTTGCTAACTATTGCGTCAATTCGAGAGTTTACTCAGTGTGCACTCAATAGGTAGCGATTGAGAGTTCCCTGGTTCAAAAAAAAAAGCATTGATAACACTATTGAGGAGCTTCGTGAATATGCTATACCCATTAAAGTAAATGCTCTTTCACTCAATGTGTAGTAATTGCGAGTTTCCTGGTTCACAAAAAAAAAAAAAAAAAGAAGCATAAATAACACTATTGAGAAGCTACGTGAATATACTATACCCATTAAAGTAAATGATCTTTCACTCAGTAGGTAGCGACTGCGAATTTCCTGATTCGAAAAAAGAAAGCATTATATCATTATTGAGAAGCTTCGTGAATATGACATACCCATTAAAGTAAGGGTAATTGGCACATTTAGTCTCTATGCGTTTGCCTCTTTGTGCAATGGGTCTCTAACCTTTCATTTTTTGTGCTAAAGTCCTTAAACATTGTATTCTTTGACGCAAGAGATCTTTTTAGATTATTTTCTTCCATTTTAACGATAAAAAAATTAAGAAATGACAAAAATGCCCTTATACATATTGGCGCAAGTAGTCCCCGAACTTCAAATTTGGTGCTTAAGTCCCTAACCTTTCAATTCGGTGCAAGTAGTCCCTAAACTTAGCCATTATTTAGCGAAATAAGTTCTTAACATTTTGATTTGCTGCTTAGGTCCCTAAAAGTTGTATTATTTTAGTGTCACTTATCCTTTTAGATGATTTTCCTCTATTCCATCTTTAAAAATTTAATTTAATTTTTATCAAAAATATTAAAATGCTCTTATATTAATAAATAAATAAGCATTTTTTTGGCAACATAAAAATTTTGTTTCTTGCTTTGTCAGATTCTCTTTTTCCATGTCAATTGGGCTTCCTATAAAGATTTGTACTGTGTTAACACAAATTCTTCAATTTACCACGTTTAAAAATTCAATTTTTTTTAATAATAATAAAAAAGGCTTTACTTATTTGTTTAAGAAAATTGATTTTAGATAAATTTCATTTTTGTTTCTTTTTTTTAAGATAAATTTCATTCTTGTTTCTGAAAAAAAAAATAATAATTTTCGGTAAATTTCATTTTTTAAATACTCTTAAAGGTGGTAAATTTTTCATAAAAAAAGAAACAAAAAGAGACTTTATTTAATTTTTTACGAAAATTGATTTTTGTTAAATTTCATTTTTGTTTCTTTCTTTTTTCTTTTTTAGATAAATTTCATTCTTGTTTCTAAAAAAATTAATTTTAGGTAAATTTCATTTTTCAAATAGCCTTAAAGGTGGTAAATTTTCCATAAAAAAAAAAAAGAAACAAAAAGAGGCTTTATTTATTTATTTTTAAGAAAACTGATTTTACATAAATTTCAAGAAAAAGAAACAAAAATGAAATTTATATAAAATCAATTTTCTTAAACAAATAAGTAAAGCTACTTTTTCTTTAACTTTCTTTTTATTAAAAAAATTGAATTTTTAAACGTGGTAAATTGGAGAATTTGTGTTAGCACAGTAAAAAAACCTTTATAGAAAGTTCAATTGACACGGAAGAAGAGAATCTGATAAAAGCAAGAAACAAATTTTTTAAGTTGCCAAAAAAAATGCTTATTTATTTATTTATTAATATAAGAGCATTTTAATATTTTTGATAAAAACAAAATTAATTTTTTAAATATGGAATAGAGGAAAATTGTCTAAAAAGATACGTGACGCTAAATAATACAACTTTTAGGGACCTAAGCACCAAATTGAAAGGTTAAGAACTTATTACTCAATGGGTAACGATTATGAGTTCACTGATTCAAAAAAAGAAATCATAGATAACACTATTGAGAAGCTTCGTGAATAAGTTATACCCATTAAAGTAAATGATCTTTCACTCAGTGAGTAGCGACAGTAAGTTCCCTAATTCAAAAAAATAAAGAAAGAATTGATAACACTATTGAGAAGCTTCGTGAATATGCTATACCCATTAAAGTAAATGACTTTTTTCCTAGACATAAAGCTCGTGGGTAATATTATCGACATATGAATCACATGATTCACTCTTTTAAGGATAAATCGGAGTTTGTAAATGCACGTGGATTCGACACACATTTTTCTTAAATTTCGTAACTTGGTAATCTATCGTTCAAACAATTACTATTGTATGTCTCTTGACGAGTTGAACTTGAAAATATTGTCCCAAAGCAGGGGTTTGGATGAAAAACCGAATATTATGACGCTATTAATGAGAGTATGTCAAGCAACATTAACGATCTAAATCCCAAATTTCATTTTTCTTCTTGCACATGCTTTTAATTCGTTTTGACTGAAGGAGACCGCGTACCTCTTTGATGCCCTTAAATCTTTTATTTTATTACGGTGTAACGCTGATTTTGAATTATTTTACAAGTTAAAACATATATATTCTTTCGTAACTCTTAGGGTCGTTCTCTTTGTGTTTCGATTTTGGATTTTGTTTTGAATTTTGAATTTTGGTTGTTTGTTTTGGATTGCTGAAAACATGTTTTCTTTGTAATTTTGAAAAACTGCTTCAAAAATAGAAAACTGAAAAATGCGTTTACTTTGTAATTTTTTGATATATTTATTTTGTGATATTTTATATGTAAAAAATTGTTGATTTGTTGAATTACATTAATTTTAATGTTAATAAATCAGTTAGTTCTCTATGTCAATAAATTCATCATTAATATTATTTCAGCTAAACAAAAATTTAACCCTATATCAGCAAAATCTTAACATGGATTTATATATAATGGCAAAATAATATAAGAACTTCAAGTGAAGGAAGTGTCTCACATTTATCCATAATAATAATAATAATAATAATAATAATAATAATAAATAAAAAATAAAAATCTTAACATGGATCTATATAATGACAAAATAACATAAGAACTTCAAGTGAAGGAAGTGTCTCACTTTTACAAAAAAATAATAATAATAATAATAATAAATAAATAAAAATTACAAAAAAAAAAATCTTAAAATGGATCTAAATATAATGGCAAAATAACATAAGAACTTCAAGTGATAGAAGTGTCTCACTTTTACAAAAAAATTAAAAAAAAAATCTTAATATGGATCTATATATAATGACAAAATAACATAAGAAATTCAAGTGAAGGAAGTGTCTCACTTTTACAAAAAAAAAAAAAATAAATAAATAAAAATAATTTACAAAATAAAAAAATCTTAACATGAATCTATATATAATGACAAAATAATATAAGAACTTCAAGTGAAAGAAGTGTCTCACATTTAAAAAAAAAAAAAAAATTCCAAAACGAGCGTTTTGATCGTTTTGGACTTTTTAACACAAAATATCCAAAACGCAATAAACTCGTTTTGAGTTTCCTTTATATTTTTTTTGGTGTTTTGGAAAACGCGTTTCTGAAAATGGACAAAGTGAACGCGTTTTCGATATTTCTAAAAATCGAAAACTCAAAACGGACTGAAAACAGCAAAAAGAACGGGACCTTAGTGTCTTACACCAATTTTACATTGTTTTGCTTGTTTACGGTGATTTATTGTAACCATTATGGAGATTATTACAATTATTTAATTAGATTAGATAGGGCAAACATTGTCAGTTTCTCGTAATAATAAGCAAAAGTAATGTTATTTATCTCAAGGTTGATATTAATTTCAACTCAATTGACATACATTCATTGGAAAATGAGAAGGTACTCATGTGCACATGCACAAGCCACTTCTTAAATTTTCAATGGGAGAGTGCCAACTGGATTGAAATTTATCTCAATCTTGAGATACATAATATTATTCTAAGCTAAATAGGGCAATTGACTAGTCTTAATTTTCAATGTCCCAAAATAAAGAAATACTAATATTTGCACCCGTGCGTTGCATGGAATCAAAAATTGGAGAAATAAAACAGCAAAAATAATTGAGATTATATATTATAAGGAAAAAACTAAAGAAATCAGTCAACCAACAATTCGATTTCAGATGGATAATAATCATCGTTCAATTCCTAAAAAAATTTAAATTGAGACTAAATTGACCAAAACGTATAAGAATTATATTTTGTAAAATTTGTAAGAATATTTAAAAATAAAATAAAATTTGTATGAATATTTGTAAATTTTATGAATATTAAAAATAAAATAAAATATATTAATTACGTCGTGTTTAGCTCAACGTTGATTAATAAGTTCTTGGTTTGAAACATGTTTGGAACTTGTACTACTTCATTTTAAAAAAAAAATTAAATTAAATTATGTTAAATACAATAAATAAAACCAGAAATATATCAATCGAAATTAAAGGGCAAAAGGCTAAGCAAACCTCTATACTTCTTTGCAACAACAGAACGATGACCGATTCCAGATTATTATTTGTTAATTACTCATTCGTTTTTTCTTCATACTCAATCCACAATGTCACATATAGACGATTTATCCTATATTACAGAAAATCAAAAGAATAATTAGTAATTTTTAGTAATGAAATTAAAATAGTAAAATGTTAAATTAAAAAAAAAAAAAAAAACTCCAAACCTTAAAAAATGATGTCCATATGCTTTGCAACCCTCAGATCAATCCCATATGTGGCAACAACTTCTTCAATGATATCTATTCAAAGATCGTAAAAAAAGTAAAATAACATATTAAAATTGAAACACGAAATGAAATAAAATTGCTTTTTAAATCATACTAATAATGATAATTTATAGAACATTTCTAATGTGACTGTGCTCCTTATTTGCTTAAAAAAATTTGATACTCACGATTTATTAAAAAACACATATTATTACACTACTCTAAAATCTATCATTATAATAAATAACCTAATTAATTTTATTCTTGAAACATGTTTAAAACTTGTACTTCACCTTCATTTTTAAAAAATTACATTATGATAAATACAATAAATAAAACCAAAAATATATCAATCAAAATTAAAGGGCAAAAAGCTAAGCAAACATTTATACTTCTTTAGAATAATAGAACGATGACGAGTTTCGAATTATTATTTGTTAAATACTTATTTATTTTTCTTCATACTCAATCCACAACGTCACATATAGACGATTTATCCTATATTACAGAAAATCAAAAGAATAATTACTAATATTTAGTAATGAAATTAAAATTGTAAAATTTTAAATTAAAAAAAAACACACATATTATTACACATATTTCAAATTTAAAATCTAACATTATAGCTAATTAACCTAATTAATTTTATTCTTAAAACTGCCATAATGTTTTTTGACAGACACGAAATTGTAATAAAGTGCTCATTTATTTATTATTCTAAAATTTAAAAAGAAAAAAAAACTATATCTTGTATAATAACAATATTTTTATGGACCCATATAAAATCATAACTTTACAATATGTGATCAAGAAATTTACATTATATCATAAGTAATTTAACCAAATTATCTAAATTATTTTTTTATATATACAAAGAAGTAATCATCCTTTCGTTGCAATTAAAAAAGAATTGTAAAATATATCATTGTGTGATATCATTAATTAAATCTTAATTAAAGTGCACAGACATTTACCAATTTAATGAAAACAAAAAAGAAAAATGTAAATAAAGACGCTCATACATAACCATTAAAATAAACAAGATTCTAATGCATGCATTCCTTGATTCCTATGGCGGCAGCATTTATCCAATACAAATATCAGGTTTATTTTTTCTTAAAAAACTAAAAAAGGTAAAATACTTGTTGGTTTTGTCAAGAAAAATTTAGCCAACTTTGTTGTTGTTACATATATATATATATATATATATATATATATATATATATATATATATATATATATATATTAGTTTGGACGTTTGCAAGTAACGTTATTATAAATACACAAACTGTTGTGAAACTATCAAAATTCTAAACTAGAAATAAAGAGAAAGATTGAGAGCTAGAGAGAAGGAGGAGAATTCTTCATTATCAAGAATTGGTGCAAGAAATACAATGTCAATGCCCTCATTTTATAGGCAATTCTCAAGAATATAATAGTCATTAATATATTAAAATATAATATAAATTAGGTAAAGAATTTTAGGTAAGGAATTTATAACACTCCCCCTTTAATGACTTATTGCTCAATTGCATAATTGTCTGCCTCGTTAAAACCTTGCTAAGAAAATCCAGTGGGATAAAACTTGAGCGAAAGAAAAAGAGTACAGCTGCTCCCCCTAATGTTGGCCATCATTAATCATTGAGTCTAATATCTGAAATGACATCAATGATAAGTAGTACAAATCATGTACTGGAAACTTCGAATTATGAAGTGCTGTAGTGCTTTATTGCTTCATTGCTTTATTGCTGTAGTGCTTTAGCGCTTCAGTGTTGTAGTGTTTTAGTGCTGCCTTGCTTTAGGTATTTAGTGCTGCCTTGCTTTAGGTCTGCCTCGTTAAAACCTTGTCAGTAAAACCCAATGGGACAAAATCTGAACGAATGAAAAAGTGTACAGCCGCTGCCTCGTTAAAACCTTGTCAGGAAAACCCTGTGGGACAAAACCTGAACGAAGGAAAAAGAGTACAGCATGACAACATGATTCTCCCCCTGAAGTGTGCAATCAAATATTCATGAACCTTTTTGAATAACGATATCATCTTTCGTCTGGAATATGTATTTATGAAAATCTTCTTGTGTGTAGCCGATATCATAACATTCTTCATAAGATGTCTATGATTTTCTCCATTTGTTGATATCATTCCAGCACAATTTAAAGAGAGAGCTTGTTGTTGAATTATTACTTGCAGATAGCTGTGACAATGTCTCAAAAACCTTGCTAGGAAAACCCTGTGGGACAAAACCTTAGCGAAGGGAAAAAAAGTACATTATTCTCATTGATACGCCATAATTGCTGCCTCATTAAAAACCTTACTAGGAAAACCCTGTGGGACAAAACCTCAGTTAAGGGAAAAATAGTGCAGTGCGTATTTGTTCCCTTCATAGGAATATCATAAGTATATTAATGCAATCTTAAATTATTTCATCAAACATATAGTTTGTGATGAGCTTTTATAAATATTTATAACTCATTTATGAACTCATAGCTCATTTACTGAACATGCTATATCAAGCAATGTTTAGTTAGTTGACTGATTGCATTACTCAAATCTAGAATTGATTCACTTCTATCAAAATCTAGAATTCATTTCTGATGAATAATTAAATATTCATTTTCAAATTCACTTCGGGTGAATATTCATTTTCCCGGTGGATAATATAATTTTGTATATTGAAAATCAATTGCGTGCCCAAATATTCAAATATAATAATAGTACACTTCAATTTCATTTTCAACATATTATATTATGGGGTTATATGTATCATATCATTCTTCACGTGATTCTATTTTAAGAATCACATTTCATTCTATAATGATATTATTTTGGGCAAATTGAATCTTTCAATGATTTATACATATACGTTCTTGCACTTTATAAACTGCAATTTCTAATTTGCAGGAGTATAATCAATCATTGAAATAGATATCAATTTCGACATATAATCTATAATCATTTCGCTTGAAATCCCAACGTACCGCGATCAACTGGTACATCAAAGAAAACTCCCAAAGTACCGAGATGAGAATCACACTTTTTTATCTCACTCATTGGTATATCAAAGAGCTCAAACTAGTGAATGTAGACTATAGTCTATCCACCATATTTCATGCCAGTTTTATGAAAAATTTTGCGCGCAACAAGTCGTCTTTTACGACTGTGAAATATTTTTCATTTGTACATATAATTACTGGCTTTACACATTTAAGTGTTTTTGGACTTCAGGTCCTATAACAATAATCCCTATATTGGGATTTTATCCTTGGCCAAAGTATTATAATTTCATCAACCTCATTTTCATAAGAGGGTTGTTTATGTATGCAGTCGACTTATTTATCGATTCCATTTCATGTCAATATAAACATAACATAGAGAGATCTCTTTGTATATCTATCATCAGGTACCTGAGTCTCTTACATTTAATTATATCCCTTTTACTCACCATGAGTATTTAGCCTCAAATGGATCATTTCCATTATTCAAGAGATATTTGTTTTTGGAATCGATTGTCATTATGCTTCAGGCATAATTACGCTTTAAGCTTGATCACGCTTCATGCGTGTTATTGTTTAATTTTCCCATAATATTCAAGAATCTTGTATTATATCAGTCGGCTAAAAATGCCGCAACACATGTCATTCATAATTATGGATATAATCACAATATTATATCTAAGTGCATTTTGTTGGAGTGTATATAGATATCGCACTTCTTAGAAATCATAAAGTTTTACAAGCAAATCTTTATTTCATCGTATTGACATGTTTGTATGTAGAATATTGCTGCATAAGAAATATTTATATTTAAGTTGTTCTCATAGCAAATAACTTGAGGCTTTTAATCTGCTAAATCATTAGTAATATAATATTCTATTATCTCAACTAATTCGTAAAATCATTGATGACTTTAAGATATATTCATGCATGCATTTCTCACTTTGCTCGTAATATCATTACTTGAGCAAATAATCAGTCATTCATTTTCTTAGTGAGATAATTAATTTGCTTTTGAGAACAAGCAGCAATGATAACTTGTTAACCTGAACAATCTTCTGGTTCTTTAATGAATGCCATTTTGCATTCTCAATAAATCTCATTTATTGAATTGGAATCTAACCAATCATTATAGAACTTCTGGTTCAGCAAGATATTTCACTTGTACATATGTATGAACTTCTAGTTCAATACAGTATTCATTTCATCAGTACGTATTTCTGTATGGTACAAATCTGTATACCTTTAGTATACCGAAAAAATCAGGTACAATATCCAAGGAAATATCTCATAATCTCAATCTTGTCGCCAAATCTTCCCTTATTTCGAAAAAGGTAATGACGCATTATCTCATTGTTCCCACCTTTTCAATAATTTATTCCATTATTTCTTAATGGAATCGATATAACTGACACGCGGAGAGCTCATTTTCGCGTTTAAATATATCATTTGAGAAGAGATTAGATCCATAAAAAATGGATGTTATATTATCAAATATTCGCAAATATTATTCTAATCTTCCGGTAAATATTTTGAAAAAGATTTACCGAGTTCGACTTGAAAGATTGAGGCTGCTGATGGATCAAGGCATTCCAGAAGATGTTCGTTGGTTGATCGAAGCAAAAGTTCGTTTAGCTGGTGAATTACCAGATTCATTTTCTAAACACATGCCTGGCTTAGGTAAAAGTACTTTTGCAAAGAAACGAAGAGCAAAAAGGCTGAACGGTTGTTACAAATGTGCTCGTTGGACATGTGATACTCGTTACAAATCAGTAGGATATTCTTCTAGAAATCGGGATGATAAAATCGATTTCATTAAGGGTGAACTGAGTAAGGAGTCATTGGATGATATCCGATTAACTCTTGAGACGCACCCAAGTGGGTATGTGCAACGTGAGCTCCTTTCCTTATATGCTCAATTTAACGAGGATAAAAACCGTTATAGTCTCGAAAATATAGTAACAAAAGATCATGTTTGCCAGGCTGTTATAAATAATGATGTTTTGGCTATTCAGCATTGATACAAGGTAAATCAGTTTATTATGTGTTTATATTTTGCACATAAAATATTTTCATGTTTCATTTCTCGAGTATTGATAAAGTGTTTTGAAAAATCACCGAAAGGTAAGCTTTATCAAAAGTAGTGTAATTTAGTTAGAATTAGGTTTTCACTTTTTCAAAAGATGAGCAGTAAATAGTGAAGTTTTACAAGTTTAAAAAGCCAATGATTTTCACAGTTTCATGCATCCCAAAATAACATTTTTTTCATAAGTTTTTCTTTTCTTATACTCTCAAAGATGGAAGGACCAAAATTTCGACAGATCAAGACTATCTGTGTATTTTGTGGATCAAATGTAGGGAAAGGTTTTGGGTATCTAGAAGCAGCAGTGGATTTAGGAAAGAAGTTGGGAGAGAAAGGTATCAATCTCGTATATGGAGGTGGTAGCAGTGGTTTGATGGGTTGTGTTTCCCAATCTGCTCAAGCAGAGAAATCAAGAGTGATAGGTGTTATACCCGTTCCTTTAGTTGATATCGCAGGCAAAACACGAGGGCATGAAGTACAAACCTTATCTATCCATGAACACATAACTTGCATGTTATATGGTTCTGATGCCTTCATAGCCCTGCCTGGAGGTTTTGGTACTTTAGAAGAAATCTTTAATATTACCTCATGGGCTCATTTAGATCTCCATACCAAGCCTATTAGGCTTTTAAATGTTAACAATTTCTTTGATGGTTTGCTAACATTTCTTGATTATGCTGTGGAACAGGGATTCATCTCTCCATTTTCTAGGAGAATCCTTATTTCTGCTCCTACTATCGAGGAACTGTTGGATAAGCTGCAGGCATATATCCCCATACAAGATCCAACAGGAGTTAAGATAGATTGGTCTCAAGGAAGGGGAATCAAGCGAAAATGAAGTCCGGTTAATGTAAACTTAACTTTGTGAACCCTAGAATAGATGGTGGTAGAGTACGGAGTATTTTTACTCTTGAGACACACCTTAAATTTCTAGGATTTTATCAATATTTAATCTTGTGTACCTCAAAGATAGGTGGTAGAGTACAGAGTATCCTTACTCTTGAAACACACCTCTTTGAGTATTTCTTTATGTCCTCAAAAGTTCAGAGGTGGTAGGATACGGCTACTCCCGAAACACATCTCTCACTTTGAGGATCATAAATGTTTTCCCCTTTTGTATTTTGCATGTATGACTTGTTTTATGCTTCTTCAGGAGCAATAATAATAATATCATTTCAGTATGTTTAGATGATAATTTTTTTTTACTTTTTCTGGTATAAATATGTACTTCTTCTGGAATACATAATTGCTTGTGCAAGAACTTTTTAAGACACTTATCATCTAATATTCATCTCATAATACTGATGAGATTATTTTCACATTAGCTATGTCCGTGCTATCATGTGATATTATCTTATCATACATCAACATTTTTCTTGTTGGATAATCCATTTTTATCTATCTTTTCAATACAGATAATGGTAACTTCTGGTACCGTTTGATAAAATATTTTTTATCAACATTTATCAACTTTTTGGTATTGATAACTTTTTTTTTTATCAACATTTACCAACTTTTGGTAATGATAACTTCTGATATCATTTTATAAAATATTTTTTAACTTTATTATTGATAACTTCTGGTATCATTTAATGAAACATTTAATAACAATAATATCAATAATAATACTGGGGTTATACCACCACGTATATATGTTGACAACAACCTCTAATATGTTAGAATTAACCAACAACTGAGGTGTTTCTGAAATAATATAAAATATGAATAAAAGTATTCCGTAAACCGACCATATAGGCGGTGTCAACATAAAGAAATAATTACCTTTCATGATTGAGCGAGTCATATCTTCCAGTCAAGGTATTCATAATAGTGATCAAGTCATATCGTCAAATCCAGTCAAGGTATTCATAATAGTCCAATCCGTCACGGTATGACAATGATTATTTTACTTATACCTTGTTTAAAATCTTTAATTTATTTTGTTGATCACATATTAATCGTTAATTAGTTGTGGATATTGTTAATTTTCACCAAGTTAGTGTTGGACATCATGATCACAACTACAGCCGTACCTTTAATCTAAATTTTTCTATAGACTAGAAATTGATCTACAAATCTATGATGTATAAATGATTTTCTAACAACAAAAACACTGGATTTGGAATATGAAACGTTGATTAGTAATAATCTGGTTTCTGATACAGAGGTTCATCATTTAGATGCAACTGTAGAGCATACTCTCGTTATATTACTCAATAGGGTAGAGACTCGTGCTGATAACGTGTTGTAAAACTATCAAAATTCTAAACTAGAAATAGAGAGAAAGATTGAGAGCTAGAGAGAAGGAGGAGAATTCTTCATTATCAAGAATTGGTGCAAGAAATACAATGCCAATGCCCTCATTTTATAGGCAATTCTCAAGAATATAATAGTCATTAATATATTAAAATATAATATAAATTAGGTAAAGAATTTTAGGTAGGGAATTTATAACACAAACGATCTAATGAGAACATGTCCTCTTCTTATACTAAGCACAAGTGATGTATCAAACAAATTCATTGGTGTATAAAGATATAGTGGACCTCAACATTTGAATTAAGTTAAAAACTATCAATGAATTTGTATGACACATCACCAATACTTAACATAAGATAAGATAAACATCGGCACTCATTAGATTATTCCTGATTGTAGATATTAATTTAAATAGAATTATCGTTGCATGTTTGACAAAGCCCAAAAAAAGTATGGGAAAAGTAAAACTACCATTGGGTCGAAAATACTGAAAATGTAGCAAGTTACAGCCTATTATTTTGTTGGCTGCAGCTTCCGACCTCTTGTTTCTATATCATTTAAATCCCTTGTGGACAATTTTGATGTTATCGTGTATTAAAATTGCAAATTTATATTGAGCTAGTTCAGCTCGTGTGATGCACGAGTGGTGTATGTTATAATGATGTAATAGTGTTATTGCACATTAACAATTAAAAGTAATATTTTGTGAAATTATGATTCCTCAATTATTATATAATTTCGAAGATAATTTTGTAGATCTTTGTGAGCTCTTTGAGTAGTAAATCAAACTTAGTTCTGTCTAATATATGCATGATTTTGGAAATTGGACCAACGCTAACCAGTAAAAGGAAATCGAACAATAGATTTTTAAGGACCGGTCACACAACGATTTAAAAAAATAAAAATAAAGTGGGCGGGCATTTGGATCACCTTATTTTGACAGTTGTTATATGATTTAAAATGAAAATTTTGTTGTTTTTATGAACTTTTTGAAGTGGTACATTAAAAAATTAGTTTTATTTAGTGTGCATACATTGAAAATGAGACGAAGCTAACTCGAAAAAAAATGAAAATAAATTTTATGTGACCATTTTAAACGTTTATAACTTTTGCTGCGTTTGACTATTTTGTAATTCGAAAAAATTGTGGTACTTTGTGCGAATTCATATTGCATATAAATAATCAAAAGTAAAATTTTGTCAAATTATAATTACTTAGCTGTTATATATTATTTCGAAAATGAAATTGTAGATTTTTGCAAGCTCTTGGAGTTGCATATTGTAAACTCAATTTTGTTTAAAGTATGCATAATTTTAAAAATATGACAAAATGCTCAGACTCCTCAACTGAAGGTGACTGTTTTTAACTTTTTGATCTATAAATAGACATATCTTTTACATTCAATTTCAACAACTTATAAGAGCAATTAAGATAGTGTATTCATTAAAAAAATATTGAGCTTACTTGATTTTAAAATACTATTTCATTTATTACAAAGAATTTCTTGATTGATCAAACTAGTTTTATCTATTTCATTAAGAATTCTACTTTGCAGGGAAACTTCTCAATCTCATCTATTTTCAATTCTTGATAAAGGTTTTCTTTGCCAACACTTATATTAAAGTTTAAATCTCTCTTCATATTTAACTTATATTATTTGTTAAGAAAGATCATAGGTTGAAAACTTTGATACAAAGATACAAACTATTTCATTATCCACCATTCATCAAAGTTTACAACATAAACACTTGAGCTTTATTATTTGCTATCTATTGAAGTATTATCCTAACTCTTTAAATACTTGACTTGATTATATCATTTGTTAAGAGAGTTCTTTCAATTGTAAAATTTTCATTTGTATTTTGGTGGTTTCGAGAGCTTTGTGAAAACTTGATTATTGTTAAAAAAAATGTGCTCCTTGTTGTAAGTAATCTAAGGATAAGTGCTCCTTATTGTAAGTTACCATTATAGTGGATTTGATTTTACTCGTGACGAAGAGCTTGGTAATGGAAGACGTAGATCAAGTTGTTTAATTGGACCTCCTTAAAATATCGTTTACATCTTCTTCCCCTTTTATTTACTTACATCGCACTTATTATTACTTGATAATCCATATTGTACAATATTGTTTCAAGGTTACACTTACTTCATTTATTGAATTTACACTTTTATAGCACTCTACCATGATCATTTAGTTAATTTGCGATTTCTATAACACTTAGTATTTATAATTGAATCATTGGTTTAAAGCTTAATATTATTTATCGAGATTTTTTTATAAAACTAATTCACCCCTCTTGGTTAGTTAATCTTGGGTTACCACCGCACCTGCAGGTTCAATTGGGAAAACTGGGAGCCGGTCAGAAAATATGTCCAGTCCGAATAGAAAAATTGGCCATTTAAGACCCAGTTAGAAAACAGGGTTTTTATCAATGAAACGGGGACCCGGTCAACCTGATTTTGCTCTTTTTTTGTATATTTCTCCTCTAATTGTTTTAAGCTATTACTTTTGTGTACGATTTTATTTCTAAATGAGTAAATATCGATTTATTTGTAAAATAACTTTTTTTTATAAAATTTTTGATGTTTGTAATAATTATTTAATTTTTTTAAATGAAACTAGTTCAACCATCTGACCTTTGATTCGTTGCCTTTTTCGAATCAATGCAATTTTCAACTTTATAAAAACTGACAAAAATGAAAAGGTTAAGCCCTTGTTTGGTCCAAACCATTTGCTTAAATTTTTAGTCGAATTCATAAGCAATCATACATTTCTATGAGACTCACAACTTTTCTCACTTTTCAACCGAAAATTCTCCAAAAACACCAAAATTCTTAGAAATTCCTCAAAAACTACCCATGTGCTAAATAATGGAGCATACCTTGAAAAGAACTAATTCTACATTTTCTATTAAGCCCCTGTTTGACATAGATTAAAATTAAATTTTTAGTAGATTTTGATCAAAGTTGATAGGATGTACGATTGAAAAGTTATGAATTCCATAAAATATATGATTAAAATTAATTGTTAACTTTAACTTGAAATAAAAATCAGATATAATTAAACATGGGCTAATGTTACTTCAAAAACATCAAAAAGTGTTGGATAGAAAAATTAGACACTTGTTTGTCTAATTAGGACAAGAATTGTCCAATGTATCTAATTCTCAGCGCCATAATCTTCAGCGTTGATCACCATCGATCACAACAAAATAAAGTAAAACAATGTAGCATAATAGTACTCTCAAAAATAGTAATGCTGATGAATTCTAATGAAGAAACGGATATAAATTATTTTTAATTTGTATTTATTATTTAAAAACACAAGTAATGATTTTAGAACCAGACCGAACCAGAATCGAGCGGTTTGATTCCATATCTTTCAAAAAATCAATTGGTTCCAATAATAAAAAAAATCATCGATTCACGGTTTGATTTGGTTCTTCTGGAATCAGAATTAAACTGAACCACAGCCACCCCTAAATACAAGTCAATTACAACTAGAACATGTTCTTTAACAATCACTATCCATCACAACTCACTAACTTTTAGAAAGATTAGTTGTCTACCCGTGCGATGCACGGAATATATAATTTTTAAATCATAATTTTGAAAATATCTTGATTCAATCACATCAAATAAAAAACATAATTTTAATAAAACTTCAATAAAAAATGTTATTCAATTTGAAACTTTAAAAAAGACAAAAATATTCAAAATAAAAAATGATAAATGTACACTAAGTATAACGCGTCACTCAAAATTTCACACTCATTTAAATTTTTTTATATAATAATTTTTTTTTTAATTTTTTTTTAACGTTTTTCTCTAAAATTTGCTCACCTCATCACATATTTTCCTTTTAATATATTATAATTTTTTATTAACTATATTTTTTAATGTGTTGATTACATATTTTTTATTTGAAATCCAATATATTAATTAATATATTTTATTTTTCCTTGTATTTTAAACATGCCAATTTTTTTCAAAATGGTGAAATGATAAAACCTCGATTTGGTAATAATGTTTAATTTATAAACTTGTTTATTTATGATTTTGAAGTAAAAAGTAGTGGCTGAAAATTGGATAGTGAAAATACGTGTGGTTAAAAGGTTGATAGAAAATAATTAATTATTTTTGTAACATACGTATTGAAGAACCTACTCATTTATTGACATATTAGGAAGTAAAATTTCAATAATTCTATTTATTTATTTTCAAAATATATTAATTCAATTTTTTTCATTTCTAACTTAACAAATTTATAAAGCATATATTTATTTATTTTAAAATATATTAATCCAAAATTTTCATTTTCAATGTAACACATTTACATAGATATGATATGACATTTATTTATATTCAAATATATTAATCCAATTTTTTCATTTCCTATATAACACATGTTATTGAATTTGAAACTTTTTTAAAAAAAATCTAATCAAAATAAAAAATTATGCATGTACACTCACTATAGCACGTCACTCAAAGTTTGACATATAATTAAATTTTTTATATAAAGTTTCTTTTGACTTTTATTTACGTTTTTCTTTAAAAATTTACCCGCCTTATCACCTATTTTCCTTTTAATATGTTAATTTTTAATATGGTGCTTACATATATTTTATTCGAAATCCAATATATTAATTAATATATTTTATTTTTCTTTATTTTTTAAACATATAATTTTTTGTCAAAATGATGAAATGATTAAATTTTCTACCAATTTATCATTGTTGGTAAAAAGTTGAAAATAAATAATTAATTTTTTTTATAATATACTTATTGAAGAACCTACTCATTTATTGACATATTAGGAAGTAAAATTTAAATGATTTTATATAATTATTTTCAAAATATATTAATTCAAAATTTTTATTTCTAACTTAACAAATTTATATAGCATGTATTTATTTATTTATTTTCAAATATATTAATCCAAAATTTTCATTTTCAATGTAACACATTTACATAGATATGACATTTATTTATGTTCAAATATATTAATACAATTTTTTTCATTTTCTACGTAACACATTTACATAGATATCACATTTATTTATCTTCAAATATATTAATCTAATTTTTCCATTTCCTACATAACACATTTACATAGATATCACATTATTTATGTTCAAATATATTAATCTAATTTTTTTATTTTCAATGTAACACACTTATACATAGTACATTTATTACAATTCTTACTAAATATGTAATAAATAATAATAATAATAATTTTTCTTACAAAAATCTTTATCTTTTATTTATTTGTTTATTTTTTATATATAAAAGTAGAAGTGAGGAGAAATAGTCATTAAATGCAACTTTCCCTCCAAAATGACTCTCTTTCCTCACTTCTACTTTTATATATACTAGTGAATCACCCGTGCGATGCACGGGAAGAAACATCTGAATAAAGATAATTCAATGTGAAATTACATGAATCATTTAGATAAAATAAATAAATTTCACAAATAAGAAATACGATCATCATTTATTGATTTCATATGAATACAAATTTTGAAATACTTTTTTGTGGACAACATTGTTTGTTGATTTTGTTGGTCTTCCAATCTTATCACAAATCAACATCTTTCATTTAGAATGATTTTTCACTCTAGAAATCACAACATAAAATTATCCATGTGTAAACACCAGCCGTTTAAGAAGAGTCCCACATGCAAGAGTGATTATCCCTGAATCTTATTGATAGTCATGGTATAGGACACAATTAATGAAAATTGTGTTCTTTGAAATCTAATAGGTCTCCTAGAATCAGAAGGGTTCATCAACATCCTTGGAAAGAACTTGTGTCTTGCATTGCTGCCAGAAAGAATTTGACCTTCTAGAACATGGTGACCAAGTTTTGTAACTATTAACCTTGTTCCATTACACAATATATGTGTATGATCAATATTTCTCAGAAAGAGTAATGGATACTGTAAAGGCAAACAAAGAGGATGCACTTCGCTTATCCATTGCAACAGTCCATCATGTGGCGCAATAATGATATCGCTGTGTACAGGTTGTGTATTAAAATCCACCGACAATCAATCTGGCAATTTCATCGACAACAGGAAAATCATATCTCCTATCATCAATCACCCACCGACCTATAAGTATAAGTCTTACATTTGAAGTGTTTTTCTCAATCATCTTTTCTCTAACCGAATTAAACTGCCTTACTAATTTATTGTATTTGTCTAGCATATCCTTCAAACCAGATACAATCATGCAACATTGAATCCTGTGATTCACTCCTACCGGGGTACATTAAAAGATATAAATTAGATTTTAGACTATTACAACAAAATTATCTGTAAAAAATATGAATATATAAGCAATAAATACATAATATGTACCTCTCGACCCTTTTTTCTGCTTTCAATCTCATTCGTATTGTCAACAATGTATAGCTGAGTAAATTGCGGAGCCGAACCATCATCAGCCAACAGACTCCCAATCTTATGGCAATTTTGACCGTGTAATTTGAAGATGGGAGGCCCTCTACCATCATTCAGCCAATTATTTATTCCCCCATAGAAGTGAACGAAAACATCATATTATATGTCCGAATGTTCTCAACGAAATTCTTAATCATGTCGTCCCGACCATATAACAAATCTTTCAAAATAAGAGGATAATATTTCATAAGAGGAATCTTTACTTTCTCTTGCATGCAACAAAGTAGGGGTAAACAAATAAACTGCGAAACCGAACCAAACCCAACAAATGGTTTGGTTCGGTTTCAAATGTGAAATGATTTGTTTAGGTTTCAATTCTCAAAACTGCGATTTCAAACAGCCACCTCGCAAACTTTTTAAAAATTAAAAATAAATATAAAGGCAAACGTTAAGTTTTAAAGAATGCAACACGCTTTTTATTGTCAACAAATCAAAATTAAGGAGTCAAAGATTAATTTGTTCAAAATCACAACCTTTTAGAAATAATTCTTGCTCCTATATTTTATAATCATCATCCAAGACATTTTCTTAAATAAAATTTTTAATGTAAGAACTAACTACAGCTTATTTAAAAAAAATTTAAATGTTTGCTTCTATATATTTAGTTTGTTTATCAACATGAATTGATTCATAATAAAGCACTCATTAGAAGCTGAATGCTATTATTGAGCTAGTTTCAACTCAGAATTTTAGAAGAATATGTGTCTTTAAGCTCGTTTTGGAATATAATAATTCATTCGTTGGCAATCTGCAATTTCAAACTGCACCACACCGTAAAAAATGGTTTGCTTTGGTTTTGTTTAGAAAATGAAATGTTTTCGTTTGGTTTGAAAAAAATTCCAATTTGTTTTAAATAGTTTCATTTGAAATATTACTATAAACCTCCTAAACAAAACCAAACCAGGTTCACCCCTACAACAAAGTGAGAACTTTGGATTACGGCATGTTTATAATGCTTATCCACTATCTTCTCGAACCAAAATTTGTCTTTCAAAATGAATACTTAAATGTAGGATTTCCAATATCCATATACTCTGAACAATCAAATAATAGATGAAAAAGTTAATAATATAGACCATGCGTGTAAAAGATAAGATTCACTGTTTTAACCATTGACAGTGAAAAATAACACATATAAAAAACGAATTCAATAATCATAAAAAAAAATAAATAAATAAAAACTAAAATTGTGAGATTGACAAAAAAAGTGATATAAGGCTTTCTAGAATAAAAAATTAAATAATAATTAAATGTAAATTTCTATAAAAAAATACACAATAATAATTAAGGCAAATAAAATATTACAATCATTATAAAAAATTATTTATGTATTAAACGTAACTTTCTATAAAAATACACATTAATTTAATAAAACGCAATATAAAGGAACTCAGATTTTAGATGTACTAAATAACTTTAAAATAAGATTATTTATAAAAAAAAGGTATTATATGATAAAGTTTATTTAGTATTAGACGTGTAACACAATTTCGATAAAATTCTGAATTGAAAATTTTACATTGAATATGTATGACTTAACACAAATACATATTTGTAAGATTCAAAATATTAAAAGATCAAAATAATTTTATGAAAAGAAATGTTTAAATATAAATAACCAAATATAAATAAGTAAAAAAAATCTCCATAAAAATTATCTATAATTAAACCCTATTTCATCATTGGTTGGAAGTGGCAGCAGTGTGAACCCAATAAAAACTGAGTTTTCCCGCCAAAACTCAGCTGCTTTTATATATTATATAGATAAAGATTACAAATTTTGGAAACAATAATTCTACTTGTAATAACAAATCCTACTAGCTAGTGTACAAACATAAATTAATACCTATTTTACCCTTTAGCTAAAAATATAACAAATACCTTATTTCACATATTATCTTATTAAATTTAACACATAATAAATTCTAAAAATTCAATTACTTTAAAATTTTTATTACTTATTTCATAATTAAAAAATATTATGCCTGTTTATGATCCTCATATACTTCACAAAAAAAGAAAATATTTAATTAGAAGTTTACGTAATGAATATTTAGAATTAAAAAAAAATAGGAAGAAACTTAAAAATTGATCATATTGCCATAGAGAAATATAGAGAAATTAAAAGACTGGTCTTACAACATAATGAATATTTAAGATTAAAAGAAGAAAACTTCATTAGACAAGAAGATATTAGATATATGGATGAATTTGAAGAAAGATTTTTAAGAAGAATAAGAAAAAGATTATAATTCCGCAAAATAAAATTTCACGATCTGAGCCATAGTGATATTAGAGTTAGTAGTTATACTTAGAAATATATTTAGAAAAATGTCTAAAAAATTACCAATAATCGAACCTAGAGTATATAATTATAAATCTAAAGATTTACCAAATAATAGTCATTGGCCTTTAATAATTGAAACATATGAAAAATTTATACCATTTATACTATTAGGAAAAGGAGGTTTTGGAGAACATAAACAATTAAATTGGACAAATTTATTTTTACTAAATAAATTAGGAATAAGTTTAGATAAATTAACAGAACAAAACTTAGAACAAGCAAAAAATCCAGAACAAGTTCAAGAAATTATCAATAATTTACCATAGAAATAAGACAAATGATAGAAATAACTAATGATTATAAAGATATAAACAAAAATATACCCACACAAATATTAGAAGTAAAGCAATATGCAAATAACCTATCAAAACAATTAATAACCTTAGAAAACCAAATTAAGCAAATAAGTGATAAAATAAATAAAATAGGAAATATGGTAGGAGTATATGAAAACCCAATAGAAATTACAGAGCAAAAAACTAATATAGAACAAATAAATATGGTAAGAACAATTAAAGAAGAAGAAATAGGGAAAATTGATTTACATAAAAGATTAAATAATATACAACAAAATATTGAAATTGTAAACCAAAATATAACAAAAATATATGATGAAATGGAAAAAAGAAAACCTAAAAGAATAATAACTGACAAAGAATTTAAAGTCATCAATAGATTATGAATAAATATGATTACTGAACAAATAGAAAAATTTATGTAAAATCCTAAAGAAGAATGTGGAGAAGATTACATAATAGAAGAAGATTTTATAGAAAAATTTAAAAACCTTAAAATAGAAGAAATTAATATGAATGAACAACAAAGAACTTTAGTACCAATAGGGCAAAATCCACCAGAATATATACAACAACCAGGAACTAACCAAGTTAAAAAAGAAAATACAAGTAATACTAATCCACAAAATACACCAGAAATTTATATGAATCCAAAACAAAATCAAAATTTTAAAACAAATAATTTTATACCACAGCAAAAATATTACACCAAGCCAAATAAAAATTATCCTATAGAATATACACCATGGAGAAGTATGGAAACACAAATTAGTTCAGAAGGAAGATAGATAGATTTAGGATGTGTGCAATATGTAGATCATGAATTAGAATTATGGATGAAATCTATGACTATGATGGCCTATACTAGAGAATTAACAGGAAAGCAATTACAATTAATGTTAGAAAATACATTTATAGGAACCATTGCAAGATTGTGGGGAAATTTAACAGAAAATTATATAGGACAAGTTAGAGGAAATGACCAAGATAAAATAGGAACTATTTTAAGAAGATATGAAGATGCATTAAAAAGAGAATATACATTAGTAATAGACAGAGATACCAAAATTAGCTCAAAACTAAGAAATAGATATTTATTAGAAAATCTATCAATAGGTGATATGTGTTACTTTAGACAATTTGCATGTGAATTTAGAGAATATTTTGAAAATGCAGAATATAATCAGGAAACATATGGTATGGAAATTATGAACCAAATATTCTTTAAATTACCAAACCCATGGAATTTAGAATTATTTAAGGACTGGAAAAAATTAGAAATACCATTAACTAATAATAGTCTAAGAGCAAGAATGCAATTTATAGAAATGAGACAACAAGAAAAATGTATGGAAGCAAATAATATGATAAAATTCCATAAAGTAAGTAAAAAATCATTATGCTGTGATAAATTACAATATAAACCAACACAATGAGGATGTCATTGTTGAGTGCATTTTACATGCAAATTTCATATATTTTTTGTGGCACTTTTTGAGTTATTTGGACAAATATCTATTTAATTGTGCATATTTTGTGTTTAAATAGGTTCAACAATCAATTTCATGGAGAAAGCACGAGAAATGAGCTAAATGAATGAATAATTGAAGAAATTGAGGAGAAAATAGTCAAATCATTCAAAGAGTCAAAGTTTGGGGACCAAATTGTCACTTCCGAAAAGTGGTGGATCACATGTACAATTGATCGAAGGACTAAATTGCAAGTTTCCAAAGTTGACGGATGTGACGACCCGAATTCTCGACCATTCGAGTGCCACTAAAAGTGACTCATATCATATTATCGAGACTTAAATAGTAATGTAATATTATTCAAAAGAATAATTAGAATCCCATAATTTTATTTGTGAATAAAAATAGAACATAATTTTCTTACATAAAGTTCAACATAATTATCTCATCAATCTTAACCACTTTTGCCACTTCCATGTTGACCGCCTCGAACCTTCAATTATCTGAAAATGGTAAATATCGTGGAGTGAGATTTATAAAATCCCAGTAAGTATACCAAACATAAATTTTCTTTTGAAAGCATATGGATCATTTTCATCATAACATAGGATAGGATCGAAATACTCATAAACATAGGGAGACACAAGAATGTTACCGAACTTAAATGGCAAGAATTCTTATGTGTAGCGCTACTAAACTCCGGTCCCCTTAGCATAATCATAAACATATCATATGGAACCCATAACAATCTTGTGAGATTGATTTCATAGCAATGATCCAAACATTTTCATAAAAACATAAGATATACTTACTTGTCATAAAAACATACTTACTTTTCATAAAAACATAAGGTGTATTTACCTTTAATAAAAACATACTTACTTTTCATAAAAACATAAGATATACTTACTTGTCATAAAAACATACTTACTTTTCATAAAAACATAAGGTGTATTTACCTTTCATAAAAACATACTTACTTTTCATAAAAACATAAGATATACTTACTTGTCATAAAAACATACTTACTTTTCATAAAAACATAAGATATACTTACTTGTCATAAAAACATACTTACTTTTCATAAAAACATAAGGTGTATTTACCTTTCATAAAAACATACTTACTTTTCATAAAAACATAAGATATACTTACTTGTCATAAAAACATACTTACTTTTCATAAAAACATAAGGTGTATTTACCTTTCATAAAAACATACTTACTTTTCATAAAAACATAAGATATACTTACTTGTCATAAAAACATAAGGTGTATTTACCTTTCATAAAAACATACTTACTTTTCATAAAAACATAAGATATACTTACTTGTCATAAAAACATACTTACTTTTCATAAAAACATAAGGTGTATTTACCTTTCATAAAAACATACTTACTTTTCATAAAAACATAAGATATACTTACTTGTCATAAAAACATACTTACTTTTCATAAAAACATAAGGTGTATTTACCTTTCATAAAAACATACTTACTTTTCATAAAAACATAAGATATACTTACTTGTCATAAAAACATACTTACTTTTCATAAAAACATAAGGTGTATTTACCTTTCATAAAAACATACTTACTTTTCATAAAAACATAAGGTAATACCTTTCATAAAAACATACTTACTTTTCATAAAAACTTAAAGTATATTTACATTTCATAACAACATACTTAATTTTCATAAAAACATAAGATATACTTACCTTTTAAAAGATTAAAATGAAGTGTAGTAGTAAATGGACCAAAACTTTCTTGACCACCTTGAATTTCTCTTACTTGTGGATTTTGTCAAGAGATTGGAAATAAGTGTATATGTGTAGAGTTGTGTGTAAAAGAGATGGGTTTAAATAGATGTATAAAGTTGGCATATTGTAAACATAATCATTCAATTCTATTAATTTTAACACATCATTTTCTTAAAATAAAGCACCATTCATATACTTTTCCATATTTATACAAATAATATGCTCTTCATGATTATATATAATGGAGTATATAATTCATTCATATACTTTTCCATATTTATACAATTATTATGCTCTTCATGATTACATATAATGGAGTCTTATCAATCATTCATATACTTTTCCATATTTATACAAATATTATGCTCTTCATGATTATATATAATGGAGTATATAATTCATTCATATACTTTTCCATATTTATACAAATATTATGCTCTTCATGATTATATATAATGGAGTATATAATTCATTCATATACTTTTCCATATTTATACAAATATTATGCTCTTCATGATTACATATAATGGAGTATATAATTCATTCATATACTTTTCCATATTTATACAAATATTATGCTCTTCATGATTACATATAATGGAGTATATCAACCATTCCTATACTTTTCCATATTATTAAATTAAGATTCTCATAATTATTATATATAATGGAACCTCTCATGCTTACATATATTTTCTTAATTTCAATAATAAAAATAATTTTTTGTATAAATAAATATTGGGATAACATTGAATTAAGTACTTGGACTTAATATACTTTAAATCAAGAGAATGGAGATATTTTTAGAATTTCGGAATTTAATTTAAAATCGAACGATCTCGATTATTTCTTGACTTGGCTATACGAATACGTCGCGGCGTTAACTTAATAAAAATGGGTGAAATAGTAGCGACACGATTTTCTATTAAAATAATTATTAATCGCGTAAAAATTCTTGGTCGCTACAAACTTACCCCCTTTAAATTAATTTCGTCCTCGAAATTAAACTTACTTGATCTTATGATTTCTGAACACTTAATCAGAATCTCTTCTCTTCTTCTCTTAGGTAGTATCATTGCTACTATATTTAACCCACTGGACTTTGACTAAATGCATATCTTTGTTTTTCTTAAAAACATGGACTTTTCTATCAATAATAGACATATGTGTCTACTCATAAATTCTGACTCAAAAGGAAAATTCCCAATCGTATGTGATATTTCATCATGTCTTGTAGTACTCATGTAACCTGTCACTTATCATCGTATCATGTGACCTCAAATATTCGTATTAATATCTCTAAAATTTCAATAAATCTTTACTAACATATCATACCATAATAATTAGTCATTTCTTCTTATCACCAAATATCCCAAAGTAAATAAAATGGTTACCTGAATATTCCCTATGTAATATATCCAAACATATTATTCATCAATCAACATAATATCATCAGCTTATCTTTTCCCATATTTGTAACCAAAACGTTCTGCAAAATTCAAATAAATAATTAGCTCCCAAATAACTAAAATTCTTCACTTAATTGTCACAACATTTCCCGCAAGGTATTTCTTTCACTTGTACATACTTATGAATTCTGATTCGATACAGTCCTTATTTCACTTTCACGTATTCCCGTATCATCACACCATACCTTAATTACTTATTATTATACCAAAAATATCAGTACCAAGTCCAAGAAAATATTCTGTATCTCAAATCCCGTCATCATCAAATCTTCCTTTTATCAAGAAAGTAAACGGCGCATAAACCCTTGTTCCCTCTTTTCCATTATTCTATTCCGCGCTTTCTTGCTGGAATCAATATCACGCGGATTCCCTCCGATCCTTAATGCTTTTAAATAGTTCATGCTGGGAAGAGGTTAGATCCATCAAAAACATGGATATCATTCTTACAAACATTCACAAGTATTATTCCAGTCTTCCAATGAATGATCTGAGGAAAATTTATCGAATAAGACTCGAAAGATTGAGGTTGCTGATGGCTTTATAGCCCTGCCCGGAGGTTTTGGTACCTTAGAAGAAATCTTTAACATTACCTCGTGGGCTCAACTAGGTCTCCATACTAAGCCTATTGGGCTTCTGAATGTTAACAATTTCTTTGATGGTTTGTTAACCTTTCTTGATTATGCTGTGGAACAGGGATTCATCTCTCCATTTTCCAGAAGGCTCCTTATTTCTGCTCCTACTATTGATGAACTACTGGATAAGCTGCAGTCATATATCTCAATACAAGATCCAGCAGGGGTTAAGATAGATTGGTCGCAAGGAAGGGGAATCAAGCGAAAATGAAGTCCGGTTAATGTAAACTTAACTTTATGAATCTTAGAATAGGTGGGGGTAGAGTACGGAGTATTCTTACTCTCGAGACACCCCTCTAATTTCCTAGGATTTCCTTAATGTTTAAATCTTGTGTGTACCTCAAAGGTTCCAGGTGGTAGATTACGGAGTATTCTTACTCTCGAAACACACCTCTTTGAAGGTTTCTTTATTTCCTCAAAAGGTCAGAGGTGGTAGGATACGGCTACTCCGGAAACACATCTCTCAATTTGAGGAATTTCCCATGTTGCTTTCTTTTGATTTTGCGTGTTTCATGTATTTCTTTCCAATGTGACTCTTGTGTGTTCTCCTTACGAGAAAATAATAAATATCTCTGTTATCATCTACTAAATCTCGTTTGTGATGTAAATGAATTTGCATGTCTAACCTCAATTCTCTTAGTGATTGCATACCATACTATGCTCTTAATTCCAAACGATAAAATTCTAAGCAGAGTTTCCTTTGAAATTTGGACTTATTCAAACCGTAAGCATACTTCATAACTCACAATAATAAATAATTCCACATTTCATCACAACGATCTAAAAATTGACCACAATTTCATCAAACTTCAATATCATAAAAAAATATTCCAGAAAATCAATTCATAATTCCTCAACATAGAAATTTCAAATCATAGTCGTCAATATCACAATATCACTTCCTTCAATACCTTAATTGGCTCAAAAGATTACTCATACTTATATTTATAAGTCATAAATCATATTCCCAAAATTTAATCACAAGGCCAAAGTTCATAATAAATTTCTCTTCAATATAGAGGCATAATTCACTTACTCAACATAATATCCATTACTTAATTCCCAATAACCAAATCTTTAAATCTCTAACTTCATAATGCTTCTCATAAAGTCTCATTAAAATCATATCACTTATAATCTTAACATCTCATAAAAATTCATAAAATTGGCTCGCTATTTCTCATTAAATCTAAATGATAGATAATCTGAACATATTTCTAATCATTTCTGTTGACTTCTCATACTTAATGCCATGTCTAAAATCAATTATGCAAAGTCCATTTAAGGTTTATCATTTCTAAACTCGAGGACAACAATTATTTTGAAAATCATTCTTAAGTCATATTATTCCCATTATGCTCAACACCCGTTCTCTTTCTTTCTTTTCTTTCTGATTTTTTTTTTTTTTTTTTTTTTTTTTTTTCAGAATTGAAACTTGAAGAGTGGTACCAATAATCATCCACAGTTTTTCCTTGCTTTTAAGCAAAGGTAGTGATAAAGGGATAAATTATTGAACCGAAAATTGAAACTTGAAGAGGAAGTACTAATAACCATCCACAGTTTTTCCCTTGTTTTTACACAAAGGTAGTGATAAAGGGATAAATTATTGTACGAATTCATTATCAATTTTGTTTGTTTAATATATTATTCCATATATTTTGGGCAAAAGTTACAACCCAACTTAATTTCTAATTGAGTCAATCTTACTAAGCTTAATATGCACCAAAATTCATATAAATATCCTCTCTGTCTCATGATTCTACATTGAAAAGAATAAAAAAATTGAGTCTTCTATCAATTTATATCATACTCGACATGTATATTATGTGTAACACATAAAGATTCATAACATATGAAGATTTCATACTTAACATGTCTTAATAAAATCGTAAATGACTTGCAAAGCATATAACATACCTGGTTCGAGGAGTCAATACGTGGAGAGTGACATAGTAGAGTGATGAGTTAAAATATTTCATATAATCTTATTTTCCTTTAATCAACAATAATTTAATGTGGTTGTATCCAAATCAACATTTTCTTGAATCATAATTCCTAATTAATCACAGTCTTCAAAACAAATCCAATATCGATATAGTAATTATCTCCCCATCAATAATTAATAACTTAACCCAAATAAAATTTATCGTCAAATCTTATTTTTCCTTTAGTCCCCGAACTTCTAGAAATTTATCAAAGACATCAATATAAACATCATATCACTAACTAATTATATTCCATAAAATTTTCAGGACATTACAAACTCCCTTGCTTAAAATGAATTTTGTCCTTGAAATTCGCACATCAAATTTCATCATGCTTTTCAAAATCATAACCATACTTGACATGTGAAAATTCAACTTTTTTTTTATAATGAATAGTGATTTCGTTTACTGTTCATCATGAATAGCACGTCGTTTTACTGTTCACGTGAATAGTGATTTTTTTTTTTTTTTTTAAAGAAATAAAATTTCAAAAATCTACAGAATCGTTTTTAAAACTCTTTTCTCTGATACCAACTGTGACGACCCGAATTCTCGACCATTCGAGTGCCACTAAAAGTGACTCATATCATATTATCGAGACTTAAATAGTAATGTAATATTATTCAAAAGAATAATTAGAATCCCATAATTTTATTTGTGAATAAAAATAGAACATAATTTTCTTACATAAAGTTCAACATAATTATCTCATCAATCTTAACCACTTTTGCCACTTCCATGTTGACCGCCTCGAACCTTCAATTATCTGAAAATGGTAAATATCGTGGAGTGAGATTTATAAAATCCCAGTAAGTATACCAAGCATAAATTTTCTTTTGAAAGCATATGGATCATTTTCATCATAACATAGGATAGGATCGAAATACTCATAAACATAGGGAGACACAAGAATTTTACCGAACTTAAATGGCAAGAATTCTTATGTGTAGCGCTACTAAACTCCGGTCCCCTTAGCATAATCATAAACATATCATATGGAACCCATAACAATCTTGTGAGATTGATTTCATAGCAATGATCCAAACATTTTCATAAAAACATAAGATATACTTACTTGTCATAAAAACATACTTACTTTTCATAAAAACATAAGGTATATTTACCTTTCATAAAAACATACTTACTTTTCATAAAAACATAAGATATACTTACTTGTCATAAAAACATACTTACTTTTCATAAAAACATAAGGTGTATTTACCTTTCATAAAAACATACTTACTTTTCATAAAAACATAAGATATACTTACTTGTCATAAAAACATACTTACTTTTCATAAAAACATAAGATATACTTACTTGTCATAAAAACATACTTACTTTTCATAAAAACATAAGGTGTATTTACCTTTCATAAAAACATACTTACTTTTCATAAAAACATAAGATATACTTACTTGTCATAAAAACATACTTACTTTTCATAAAAACATAAGGTGTATTTACCTTTCATAAAAACATACTTACTTTTCATAAAAACATAAGATATACTTACTTGTCATAAAAACATACTTACTTTTCATAAAAACATAAGGTGTATTTACCTTTCATAAAAACATACTTACTTTTCATAAAAACATAAGGTAATACCTTTCATAAAAACATACTTACTTTTCATAAAAACTTAAAGTATATTTACATTTCATAACAACATACTTAATTTTCATAAAAACATAAGATATACTTACCTTTTAAAAGATTAAAATGAAGTGTAGTAGTAAATGGACCAAAACTTTCTTGACCACCTTGAATTTCTCTTACTTGTGGATTTTGTCAAGAGATTGGAAATAAGTGTATATGTGTAGAGTTGTGTGTAAAAGAGATGGGTTTAAATAGATGTATAAAGTTGGCATATTGTAAACATAATCATTCAATTCTATTAATTTTAACACATCATTTTCTTAAAATAAAGCACCATTCATATACTTTTCCATATTTATACAAATAATATGCTCTTCATGATTATATATAATGGAGTATATAATTCATTCATATACTTTTCCATATTTATACAATTATTATGCTCTTCATGATTACATATAATGGAGTCTTATCAATCATTCATATACTTTTCCATATTTATACAAATATTATGCTCTTCATGATTATATATAATGGAGTATATAATTCATTCATATACTTTTCCATATTTATACAAATATTATGCTCTTCATGATTATATATAATGGAGTATATAATTCATTCATATACTTTTCCATATTTATACAAATATTATGCTCTTCATGATTACATATAATGGAGTATATAATTCATTTATATACTTTTCCATATTTATACAAATATTATGCTCTTCATGATTACATATAATGGAGTATATCAACCATTCCTATACTTTTCCATATTATTAAATTAAGATTCTCATAATTATTATATATAATGGAACCTCTCATGCTTACATATATTTTCTTAATTTCAATAATAAAAATAATTTTTTGTATAAATAAATATTGGGATAACATTGAATTAAGTACTTGGACTTAATATACTTTAAATCAAGAGAATGGAGATATTTTTAGAATTTCGGAATTTAATTTAAAATCGAACGATCTCGATTATTTCTTGACTTGGCTATACGAATACGTCGCGGCGTTAACTTAATAAAAATGGGTGAAATAGTAGCGACACGATTTTCTATTAAAATAATTATTAATCGCGTAAAAATTCTTGGTCGCTACAACGGACTCAAAGGCACTTTTGAAAGGGCTCAACTGAAAGAGATCAGAAACTTTGGGGATTAAGTTGGTCTACACTGAAAGTTGGAGGAACCAATTGTTGATCATTGAAAGACGGAGCTACCAGATTAACCACGCGATCGCGTGGCTCTTACAAGTAGCGTTCGCGAGATAGGCCAAAAATTCAACCCGAGACTCACAAGGCTAACCACGCGATCGCGAGGTAGTCAACCACGCGATCGCGTGGTCAAAAAATGGAGCGATAATCTGGGCCGACCCGATGCGACCCGATTCGGCCCAAAAGCTGTTATACGCGGATCTACGCGATTTTGGGTATATTTTGAGTGATTTTGGGTATTTTTGAATCACTTTTTCCCTCTTTTGGAAGAAAAAACCTAGCTCTCTCTTTCTCTTTTATTTCATCTCTTTTTATCTTGTAATTTCTCTTGTAAGTTGTATAGTTTTGTTGATGAATATTGATTTGGGGAGAAATACCAACATTATTGTGGAAGAATAGTGATATTTTGAAGCAAGAATCTTTGGTGAAGGGAAGTGTTTTTGCTTAATCTTCATATTTCTCTATTTATTTTACTTCATAGTTGAAATGAGGTATTTAATTCTTGAATTTTATTGTTATTTCACTATGGGCTAAACTATTTTGTGTTGGGATGTTGATGAAGCTTGACCTAACTTAGTTGATTTTAATGGTATTAAGAATTTAAAATTTTTATTATCTTGTACATTTATTGTTGTATTTATTGACTAACATTTATTGTGGCCACATTATGCTTAGGTTTCATGGGATGTGCAATTATTGAGAAATTGTTGTGTATTCTAGATCAATACAATATTTGCTCTAGGTTCTTGTTTAGGATAAAGATATGCCTAAAACCCTAGATGACCCATTGAGCTATTTTTACCTAGGTTTAATGCAATTAGTGTGTTTTTAATTGATATAGAGATATAATAGATTAATTTCACTAATTAGGGTTGATTTCACTCGAGAGAAGTAATTATATAAGCTTGGAAAATCAGATCTAACAGGATTAATAAATTGCATTTCTATTTGCTTGTTGAGAATTTAATTAGGTAATGGTCAAGTGGAATCAAGAATCCCAACACTCCTTCATCATCTATTTATCACCATTTTTCTAATTATTTATTTACAATTGCAACTTTAATTCTAGTACGAGAACATTCCCAAACAAATCTTTATTGTGTGTGTTTCTTGCTAAAATTAATTATACTAGAGTGTAGTTGAAATAGACAATCCTTGTGGGATCGATAAACCGGACTCAATTAGTCCACTATCACTTGTATGAGACTCGTGCACTTGCGGTGTGTTTCTAGCGAACAGTCATCTAGAAAGAAAATATAAGAAAAAGAAATATTATAGAAAAGATAAATTTAGAAACAAATTTTAAAAATTAATAAATACAAAAAGCCATATAATAAAACATTTAAAATGTATAGAGTACCATATAAGAGATATTTAAGGTAAAAACAAAACAAAACTAAAACATACCCTAAAAATCCTAGAAAATGTAAATGTTATTCATGTGGATAAATAGGACATATATTTCCAGAATGTCCTAAGAACGATAAAAAGAAAAATATGATGTATATCTCATTAATAGAAAAAGAAAATTACAACTTATTACCTATTGAACAAGAAGAAGAATGAAAAGAAATTCCTGAAGATGAAGAAATTTATGAATTAGAAGAACGTGAAGTAATAAATACAATAATAGAATTAGAATCTTCAAAAGAAAGTGAATCTAATGAATCTTGTGAAGAAGAATATTTATTTGTAAATATGATTAGACAAATTAGTGAAGAAGGTACATCTAAAGAATATGAATACCAATTAGAAGAAAATGAAGAACAACTAAATGAAAGATTAATATTTAATCCTAAAATGTATGAAAATATCTTAAAATCAAAATTAGATGTAGAATCAAAAGAAATATTTAATTTACCATTTTGACAGAAAAACAATGAAATAATATATGTAGCAAGAAACCATAGTCATCCTATAGACATAAGAGATACTACAGAAAATACATTAATACCTATAATAAATGAAGAAATTATAAGATAAGAAATAAACCTATTGAATCCTGAACTAAAAGGAAAAATAAAGAACATATATTTAGGAGCCGTACAAATTATAGCAAAAGCCTATTTCAGAGAAGGAATAGATATACCTATAGAATTCTAAATTATGGATGATAGAATTGTAAGTTCAGTACAAGATGCTCTAATAGGAATTGTAACAGGAAACTTAATGTACCAAAAAGTAAAATGTACAATAAGACCAAATTTCAGCATAAGTATGGGAGAACAAAATAGAAATAAAGCCTTAACATTATATTACAGATTAAGAGGAATAGATATGGAATCAGGAAGTAAAACTATAAGTTTAACTATTAGAACAATATATGCTTTTACTAGTAAACATGAAGTCAAAATTAAGAATGCAACGAGAACACATATAATAGAACCCATATTTAAAAATTTATTAGAATACAAACCAGCTAAAGAAAATCTAAGAATGATAATACTAGAAGATATAGAAATAGATTTCAATCAAGTTAGAAGATTAGTAAATATGGATAAACCACAAATAGAATTTGGAAGAAGATCAATTAGCCTAAGAAGAAATACTAGTACAAGATCATTACCTGAAATAGAAAATAGAAATGATTCAGATTAACAAATAATGACAAAAATACATAGAAAAATACCAAGAATTAATCTATCTAAAAGAAATGAGACAAAACAATTTGAAGTAATGATAGAAATTAGAATAAATGGAGAATGGAAAGAGTAAAAAATATTAATAGATACTGAAGCAACTGTATCTCATATAAAAGAAAACATAATAGGAGATTTAGAACTTAAAGTAACAAATAATCCAATTCAAATACAAGATTATTTTGGAAATATTCATCCCATGGATACTTATGTAAAATTACCAATAAGAATAAATAAAAGAAATGAAATAATCATAAACATGTACGTAGAACATACAAGAAAGGTAAATACAGAATTACTATTAGGAACAGACTTCTTAGAGTAAGTAAAACCATATTACATAAAAGATGATAGAATGCTATTAACAATACAAAATGAGAATCTAGTTATACCAAGGTTATTATGAATGAAATAAAAGGAGGAAGAGATCATATTTATATACTAACCAAAATGAATTACAATGGATATCTTAGCAGAAATTATCATGGATTGTTTGATACAGGAGCATCATCCTATTTGTTTAAAGAAAATGTATTACCCCCAGAAATGTGGAGTAATAAAAAAGATAATGAAGAAAGAGTAATACTTGCAGGATTTGATGGAAGCACAAACCTAATAACTAAAGTAGTAAAGAATGTTAAAATACAAATAGGAAAATATGAATTACAAATACCTTATGTATATCAATTTGATGATATGCCAGTGAATATATTATTAGGAAATAACTTCATAAAACAATATTATCCAATAATTATTGATGAAAAAGTTATACTTTTATCTACCCCTTGTCACCATATAGTAATAGCAATAAGAATTAATGATCCTTACTATAGAGAAAAAATGCCTCATAGCAGCTCAGCGTGGTGATGATAGATAAAATAATACAAACAATACAATTTATGCCTATTAAAATAGAATAAATCTAGTACAAGAACATTTTGATCAAATAGTAATAAAAAATATTACAAAAAAAATTATTAAAATTATCAGGAGATAATCCTTTGGAAAAATGGCACATAAATAAACCTATGACAGAAATTATATTAGAAGATGACACTAAGATTATTAGTGTAAAACCAATTAAACACACACCAAAAGAATTACCTGAATTTGAAATGCACATAAAAGAAATTCATTAGAGAATCTAACAGTAAACATAGTAGTCCAGCCTTCATTGTAATAAAACATTTAGAACAAAAAAGAGGAAAATCTAGAATGGTAATTAATTATAAAAGGTTAAACATTTATACAAAAGAATTAAAATATCCAATACCAAACCAACATGTATTATTTAACCAAATTAGAGGAAAGAAATATTTCTCTAAATTTGATCTTAAATCAGTATTTTATCATATTATGTTAACTGAAGAATCTAGACATTTAACAGCTTTTACGGTACCACAAGGATTTTATGAATGGAATGTATTACCTTTTGGATTTAAAAATAGTTCAGGCGAATTCCAAAGGTACATGGATAAAATATTTAAAAATTATTATCATTTTATTACAGTATATATTGGTGATGTTCTTATTTACTCTGAAACTAGACAAGGCCACCTAAAACATCTTAATATTTTTATAGATATTGTAAGGAATAATGGAATTATATTATCAGCTACAAAAATGGAGATAACTAAAGAAAAAGTAGAATTTTTGGGATCTATAATAAGTCAAGAAGGAATAAAACTCCAAAAACATATTGGTACAAAAAAGAATGTGATTGGATTATAGAAACCGATGCATCCGAAATAGCATAGGGAGCAGTACTTAAATATATTTATCCAAATGAGGATGAGGAAAAGATTGCACAATACACTAGCGGCAGTTTTACTCAAACTCAAACTAATTATCATATAAATGAAAAAGAATTATTAGCTGTAAAATTTGCCATTAAAAAGTTTGAATTATTTATTGTTACTACAAAATTCAAAATTAGAACCGATAATAGACAAGTCAAATATTGGTTAACTAAAGAAATTGATCCAACTATTGTAAATAAAAGGTTAATTAGATGGAAAGTAGAGCTTAGCCATTATGATTTTGAAATTATTCATATTAAGGGTACTGACAATGCTATTGCAGACTATTTATCAAGGCATGGAAGACATACTTAAGAAAGTAGAAGAAATTAACTTGGCAATGTGTCAAATGAATATCAACTATTCAAATCTATTCAACCATGTGAATACTTGCATGTCGCAGATTGTACAAATTAATAGTGAACTAGCCTTTTACAAGTCAAGGGTTAATTCTCTTGAGAAAATGTACAAAGGAGGATATCAATCCTCTCCAGTGAAGAATTTATCTGTAGGACTTCCTATTGAAGAAGAAGTATCTAATGTATCAATTATTGGAAGTTCATCTTCCAAAGTTATTAGCAAAACTATTGAACAATCTAAAGAAACTTTTTTAGAAGCTGCGAAGAAATCAGCAGTCGTAACAAAGGAACTATCAGAAAAGGAGAAAGTTATGAAGAAACTAGAGACATTCTTGAAGTATGTGGAGTATCTAAACAAGAGGACAAAAGAAGGAGAATGGCTAAGGACAATTAGCCATAAAAAAATCAATAAAACAATTATTTTTCCAGGAGCAGAACTAAGAACAGTCAGGGGCTGTTTGACCAAGGACTTATTCAGTGCATGTAGCTACCCTAGCAAGGTTATGAAGGAAATATCATTATTACCTAATTCTATCAAGGCAACAGTTAAAACATATTTTTGAATTACCAAAGCTGAAAAGATCTATGTCAGGATTTACTCAGCCATTCCAGAATTTATTGATGAAGAATTTCTAAGGGCAGAACTTATTATAAAACTTGGAGTAACTAGCAAAGCTATTCTTTCAGAACCAGAAATTAAACCATTTAACAAAGATGAAAAGATACAAACTATTCCAGAAAAAAGGACATTGAGATTTAGAGTCATGTATACCGAATTAAGGGATACCCTTACACAAACTAATGTTTGGGTATATGAATTTACTGATGAAAAATTATTAATCTACAGCATTGCAAGAATTAATCAAGTTAATTGTCAATTATGGAATTTAAGAGAATATGTTGAGAATATACTTGTCAGCAATTTGGATCTTAGCAAAGGAGCCTATGAATATCTACATCAATTAATGGAGGTAGAAACGGGTCACAAGTGTAATAATTGTGGGGACCTACTCAACTACAATGAAGATGAAGCCTACCTTGTCTGAATATGAATTATTCAAGGCATGGGGGTACAGACCCATGTGAAACTTTAAAAAAGCAGTAGAAATTATTGTAACTTTAACTTTACTTTATCTACTTTAATTTTCAGCCAAGTATGTACAAGATAGGGAATATTATCTTGTTCCCCAACTTTGCTTTTACCAACTATAAAAGGAGGAGTCTCTCCTCATTGTAAGCATCCAAAAATCGTATTGGTTTTCAGCAATAAAAATCTATATTCTCTCCATCTATTGTCTTTCTTTTCATTCCTAGTTCAAATTTTTCTTTCATCAAACCAATCCAGAAATAATTAGCAGAAGGTATGAGTAACTAAACTTCACATAGATATATATATGAAGTCATAAAATAGTTAGTAACACTCATTTATTTATGAGTTCATAAGTTTATTCTTTATAAAACTTTTGTTAAAAGAGTACATCCAGAGGTAGGAAACGAAACTGGATTGTGCTGAACCTCTTTAAAGTGTTTGTTTAAGTGTTAAACAGAAAGTGTTAGAGTAAGTCTTTCGAGCATCCTTTAATGCGTAAGTCTTTCGAGCAGCAACGATCTCCTATGGAGATGTGTTTAATACTTAGATAAATAACTGAAGAGTATTTGGTCAAAAATCTTTTAAAATCAGATTTACAAAGAAGCTTGATGGACCCATAGAAAGAAAGAAGTATTATTAATTATTTATGGTGAATTATATATCGTCTTTTTTTTATTGATATTATCCAAGTACTGTTATCATAGTTTTAAATTTATCATTTCGCTTATGATATCTCTTACATGTTTTTACATATGTTGAAAATTTGTTTTTACTATTTCAAGAATTAACTATTTGAAGAGGATTTGAATTAATAACCTAAATTTAAATATTTAGTTTTATAATTTATGAATTCAGAACATTTAATAGAATTAAATCCTTCAAAAGTAAACGACTTTAAGTATTTAAGAAAAGAAACAATTAAAAATTATAAGAGAAGATTTAGGAATATTTTATAATTTATTAGACTACGCAATAAAAGAACCCTTCATTTACAGATTTTTCACAATTTACTAGAATTATAGCAAATAAAGGAAGAATAATTAGTGATCTAGAGAAAAAAAATTGAAGAATTAAATATAATTATTGAAGAAAAGAGTAACATATAATAGTATATATTACGTATTTTATGTAAATAATAAATTTATAGATATAGACATAACATTAGAAGACTAAAAGAATTATAATTAGAAGGATAACATAGTAATTGTACATTCAAAATTTGTGTCTTTTAACAGTTAGTACAACTGTTAATACATATAGCAAGGTCCTTTTGGACAACAAAAAAATTTTAGAAGAAAAAAGTAACGGGACCATGGTTCAACATGTGAGCAACAGAAATGCCATTTGTACAGACACTTTTATACAGGTGCATGTACAGATGTCTTATTGTAGTTGAAAAGATGATAGAGAAGTCGGCACAGACTTCTCTGCTACAGTATCATATCTGTACGTCTTCCTGTGTATCTGTACGAAGGGGAATCATAGCAATTAAAAAAAAAAAATTACACTCCTGAACACCCGGCGCAATTTAGCCAAGACCCCTGTGAAAAATTAACAGGGAAGCATTTGAATAATGACGAGAGCTCCAACTCCAAGAGTTCGGAAGTATACATATTACATAGAGGGACCGGACCCCCTAGGGTTTTTCGTTCTTCCAGACTCTTCTACTCACACATATATATACATACAACGTATACGTACAGCTCATATATAGAGGGAAGAGAGTTAGAGAGAAAATGGGGGGAAGGCCTAAGTGCTATTTGGATATCTCCATTGGAGGAGAACTGGAGGGGAGAATTGTGGTGGAACTATATAATGATGTAGTCCCCAAAACCGCTGAGAATTTCAGGGCTTTGTGTACTGGAGAGAAGGACATTGGGCCTAATACTGGTGTCCCTCTCCATTACAAGGTTTCATATTTCCTTTCTGTTAGTTAATAATGGACACACATATATACTTAAAATTCATGATTTATTATTATTATTTTTTGTTCATGTTAATTAAATATTTTATAGGTTTATGTAATACTGATATGGGAGCATCGTTTTCAGGTTTTAATAACGAATTATGAAAAGGGCTCAATGGTTTATTTATTTATTATTTTTTTTCTGGTAAATGTGCTTTCAAGCACTTGCTTCAATTTAGTTATGAATTCGGTTTGTGTTTTTTTATTCTATTTGATCTTCCTTGAAGGGAGAGATGAAATTGGTTTTTCAGCCTGGGTATTATAGACCTCTTTAGTAAAATGGTTAAGTTCATTGGGCTCTTGGTTGTTCGGTTGCTATCTTAGATGTGGCATTCCTGATGGTATTTCTGCATTTTCTGTAAAGTTGTCATCTTTGAAAAAAATAACAGCCTGACCTTTATCAAATGCCCTAGAGAATAGTCGAAATCTTAGAATGCTTTATTTTGATTATTTTAAAAGAAAATAATTTGGAGGATGGATTTGATGTTGATGCCCTTATTTGTTCTATGAAGTCCAAAAGACACAGCACTGTTGATACTTGGTTGCTCAATCTCAAGTTGGATTCTGTTTACCGTTATATCTTTTCATAATATCAGCAACGTTCACAGTTGCGTGCCCAAGATCAACGAACTAGAATTTATTCACAATGAGAAACTGGGATCTGTTACATGATTATTCTTTTACCACTTGTTTGGTTCATCCTAAATTGTACGGTCATATCATCCTTATTTCTTTAGAATATCTCTTCCTCTTCTAACATGTTTTACTGTGTCAGTAGCACACTCGTGAGCCTAAGTTGTCCCTTGTAATTAGTTTGTATTACATCAAACCATATCGAGCTTGGAATGTAGTTTCTCAAATGTCCTCTATTAGAACTCAAGCGTTCTAATGCCTTGCTTTCATAAGATGTCTGTCATTGGAACACTTAACTATAGGTCTTTGCAAACAATTCATGATAGTTTTATGTTCGTTATAGGGATGCCGTTTTCACCGTGTCATCAAAAGCTTTATGGTACAAGGTGGCGATATTTCTTCTGGGGATGGAACCGGAGGGGAATCCATTTATGGACTGCAATTTGAAGATGAGAATTTTGAACTGAATCATGAAAGAAAGGGCATGTTATCTATGGCCAATACAGGACCTAACACAAATGGATCCCAGTTTTTCATCACGACAACTCGCACTTCCCATCTAGATGGAAAGCACGTTGTTTTTGGGAGGGTTATCAAAGGCATGGGAGTTGTGCGATCAATGGAGCATGTCACTACTGGAAATAATGATTTCCCCACAGTCGATGTTGTAGTTTCAGATTGTGGAGAAATTCCAGAAGGGGCAGACGATGGTATCACAAACATTTTGAAAGATGGTGATTCTTATCCTGACTGGCCTGCGGATCTTGACAACAGTCCTAATGAGCTCTCTTGGTGGATTACATCTGTGGAGTTGATTAAGGGGTATGGAAATGAGTGTTTTAAGGTAGTACTTATTGACATTATTATTGGATGGTCATTAAGCATCCTGCCTTTGCTTTTTCACCCTTCTCTTTTGTGGCCCTCGTGATGATTTCCTGTCTATATTTTTTCGTAGAAAAAAGACTATAGGATGGCTCTGAGGAAGTACCTGAAGGCTTTGCGCTATTTGGATGTCTGCTGGGAAAAGGAAGGGATTGATGAAGGTGGGTGTTATATTCTCCCCCCACCCCCCCACAATGATTACTGTATTCTGAATGGATAGACAGCAGCCCAATTTTATCATAAGCTGTTGAACACTCTCTTCTCATTTTGTTTATTTCCTCAAAGCAGATAAGAGTGTTTATTTGAGAAAGATGAAGTCACAGATATTCACTAACAACTCTGTAAGTTCCATTTTTAAGTTCATTCGTTTCTTCTTTTTTATTTTTTGAGGTAGGGATTGATTATCTTTTGGTAGTAGCAAGGTTTCCCACCTCTTATGCCCTTTTTATTTCTCAGTAAAATGATGCAATTCTTCTGTAACATAGATTTTTTCAATTTTGATGAAAACTGAGGAAGTGCGATCTGAAATATTTTTATTTGATAAGAGATCTGCATGCACTATTAATTTATATGGCTGTGATTCTTTCTCTGACATTTGGTTGGTTATTAACTATTAGTTCACGCATCGGATGATTCTTTTAATTGGGCACTATTTGTCACGTCCATAATTGAAATTGTTTTCCTTCCTTGTACCAGGGAAGGAAGTCATATTTATCTTGGAAATTAAAATTTGATATCTCTAATATTTTGGGGGATTATTATGATTTTAGATTTTTTTTTATTTTTTATTTATAAATTTTGCTAAATATTAAATAAGCATCTAACATTCAACTATACCAGCAAAGTAATGGCGGTTATTGTTGGCAATGATGGGTTGTACATTTTAGCCTAAATATTGTGGCGGTTATTGTTGGCAATGATGGGTTGTACATTTTAGCCTAAATATTGTACTGAACACGTCATTTTAAATGAATCCTGTTTATTGCATCTTGGCATTTCATCTTGTAGAAGGGACCAATGATTGCATACTCATTTTTAAAGGAAATTTTCCAAGATTTTATTATTATTATTATTATTATTATTATTATTATTATTATTATTATGTACGCATGAATCTTTATTTGGTTACATATTTTTTGAAGTTTAATACCTCTGTCTTCCAGCAACAAATTTTGGTTACTAATACTCGGTGTGCTATCTTTCTTAGGCTTGTAAACTGAAACTGGGAGATTTGAAGGGAGCACTTTTCGACACAGAATATGCTCTGCGTGATGGTGAAAACAACGCTAAGGCCTTGTTTCGCCAGGGTCAGGTTGGTGGTTTCTATGAACTATCGAAGTAGGACATATAAGTTTTTGTGAAGCTATCTTTTGATATGAAATCTTCTTGAGAGCGTTTTATTTAATTGATGCTTCTATTGGTCACATATATTCCACATGCCTGATAGGCTTGATCATGTTATTGGGTGCAAAATGATATGACGAGTCAATGAACTTTAGGTACAAGATTGATTTTTATGTTGTAAGCTTTTACATCAGTTGTGATGATACCACTCAAGGTGCCTTGACAAAACTTTTGTGTTTTAGTCTCCAAGTAGTTGTGTGTGAGTTTAAAATCACAATGGGCATTTGAGGACTACAACGATTTCTTATTTGTATTTTCTTAAATCTTATGAAATAGATTAATGATGAACTGGTTGGGCTGAGAGTTCAATTAGTTAGGAGAATACTTGTAACACTTGAGAAATATCTGAGCATAGTTATCAATTATCTTTGTGAGTGTAACCGTTTATATTTAAGACACGGAGAAGATACAGATGGGTTTGTCATATTCCTTTGCGGTGGAGTATCTAGCTAAAAAATCTGCAAATGTTTGAAATTCTAATTTTCATAAGTTTGGTGTATTATGAAGTTTCAAGATACTCACGTTCTGACGCTAACACAGTTCTTGTTTCTATATTTTTCTGTTTCACTTTTTGTTCAATCCATGGATTGCCTTCATGAGATAAATCAAAGCACTCATGCTTGTGAAGTTTTTGATTAATCAGGCACACATGGCTCTCAATGATATAGATGCTGCAGTACAGAGTTTTAAAAAAGCATTTGATTTGGAGCCAAATGATGGTTGGTTACACTCTTTAGTCTTTGGTGTTGTTTTTTCCTTCATTCAAGTTCTCCATATATTTTATATACAAGACCTGTACATCTTCTGCACATCGGTTATTTCTCGTGGTGTTGAAAGAAAAAGCCCAAAAGAGGAAAAAACGGAGTTTAAACGTCATTTTGTAGTTTTCAAGGCTACTCTGTTTCATTGTGGTGAAAAAAATATATGCTTAGAACTGTCAAAGATCATTTTCTTTAATAACATGTTGATTTATGGAATTGAAATTAATGAACTGAAGAAGAAGAAGAAAAAAGTCATATCTGACTCTGCATGCATTAATGTAGGAGCAATAAAGAAAGAGCTTACTGCTGCAAGCAAGAAGGTATGTTTTTTTCTTCTCAATTCATGGGTTTGAATGATAGTTTTCTTCTGGTTTGACGTTTTCAACATGGTACAGATGACTGACTGTGCCTTCCTTTGTCCTTCTTGTGTTTTTGCGAATAGATTGCTGACCGACTTAACCAGGAGAGAAAAGCCTTTGCTAAGATGTTCACAAAATGATCGAGTAAGCACAAATGCATATAGTTTGATGAACCAAAGAAAGTTTCGCATGCTTTAATTGTAGATTCTGGTTATGGTTCTGGTTCTAGACACAGGGTGATGTGCCTTAAATGGACAAACTGGTTTGTTCTTTTGTGCCGATTATTCTAGGAAGAGTCCTTCGGTTCAGGCATTTTTTGCCTGGTAATGCTCTAATTAGTGGAATGGGTTTGAGGTTAGAGGATAAAGAGAGAACCACCTGATGGCATATACTTGGTAAGCTCAGAACTTGTCTGTGATATCTTGCAGATGGGTTAAATACACTCGTTTTCGGTAAAAACTATTATCAAAATTTCACGTTGGTCACTACATTTCTGTTTGATTCGTGGGTTTTCCATGAAAAATATCACATTCGGGAATTCAAATTCCTACTTTCGTTGTTTGATTCGAAGTTGACAATGAAATTTGAGTTTCATGGTACAATCACTTTAAGCTCGTTTTTAGTCAATTTCATGGAAAACGAATTCTTAAGAGGGTGGTAGGAAATTATTTTCCAACTTAAATGGGATTCGTTTTCCTTTCCTACCAGAGTAATCAAACATGCCAACCCTTGGTTGTCGGAAAAGATGACGTGGCAGTCTAATTATTTACTATTTAGGCTCATTTTGCTATGGTAACAATTGTTTAAGCGTAGCGATCAATTCAAATCAAAGCTGAGGGACAAAATTAAATGATCAACCTAAAATTTTGCTACAAGATAGCAACGACCGGTGTACTTAACCTACTTAAGGATGTTGACGATATTAGTTTTATTGTATGGTAAATTTGACTTATGTACAGTTCCCAATTCGATTTATCAGGTTCTCAAGAAGCAAGATGCAAAAATTAAACCAGATCCTCTTTGGAGTGACATTGGTTCTGCTTGGATACTGAGGTGGGTGTGGGTTGGATTGTGTCGATTTTTTATTCAAACCGAACTCAATCAACTATGGTCGGGTTGATTTTTCAATCCAACCAGACCAAATTACGAATTCAAACCCAACTCAATCAAATTCACCAAATTTCGGTCGGGTTGAACGGTTTGGGCTTTGGTCGAATTAGTAAAAATCTTGAAAAAGAAAAAAAAAAAAGCTCATGAATCAATCTTTAACTCAAATTAATTATGTACACTACAATAATTTCAAATATAATAAATTGAATACTTGCTAATAAAATTAAAATATGTTCAATCAATATTTAAATAAGTTAAGTTTTATTAAAAAAAATATATAGATTTTTTATTTGGGTTGGGTAGGGTTTTTCATTCAACCTGCAACTCGACTCAACAAGGCTAAAAAATTTTAAAAACTGACCCAAACCGATCGGGTCAGGTCGGTTTGGACGGATTCGATCGGTTAATGCCCATCTCTAGATATATTAGAGCATCTATTTTATAAAGTAAAGTAGAAATAATTATATATTCGAACGGCATTAACTATTTTATAATTTTTCCCCTTTGTTTGAGAATTTTGATTATGGAGGACATAAATTCCTATTCGAACCATCTACTTTCTATTATTCAATGTTTCTCTCAAATTTGTTTGGAGTTGAAGTTTTCGAAAATTATGTGTTGATTATGGTGCTAAACTGTTACATATATATATATATATATATATATATATATATATATATATATATATATATATATTGTTTGACCTCATTTTTGACAAAAATTATTTCACCAAAACTCATTTCAATCACATCCTCTAATAAAATAATTTTATAATTATACTAAATTCCTTCTACAAATATAATCTCCACTAAATAAAATAAGAATAAAACATGGTACTCCACGACAATAGATCATGAAGACTTCTTTCATCTTCATCTTCACATACACTACCTCCAATTCCTCTTCAATGCCGAAAGAAAATATGTCCGATAAATTATGAAAGAAATGGGCAAACATCCTTTTTCAAGTTTTCTTTCATGGGGAATGAATCAAAGTTGGAAAGCTTGAGACTATGAATAAAAACTTGAAGACCTGGGGAAATACATTTCCATATATGAAGTTCTCAAACAAACTTTCAACCAAGTCTCTTGCAACCTCCTTTTGATTATAGTTTAAAGATCATTTATTGTCGGTGAAATGCTACCAACTAAATAACCAATCCCAGCACAAGACTGGCAACAAAAACCAGCCATCTATTTGTTGGGTGTTGACCCAAAAATAGATTGGTCAATTAATTTTCTTGTTAAATTGGTTAACTTGAAGATCAAGTTAAAGGTAGGAAGAAAATGAAGATAATCTTTTTGGAATAAATTTCTTTTATTATTCTGATATTCTACTTCAATAAGGAAACATCTTATGACATAAGTAATCACTAGTACAGAAACTGGAAAACGCTTCGATTGTAAAATGGAATACGCGTCGGTTGTAGAGGCGACGTCTATGACCCAGGCCACTGCAGGTCCTAGCCTACAGTCACCTAGACGTGACCTGCGGTGACCTGAACATTCTCCACATGCGCATCACCAAATATATATATATATATATATATATATATATATATAATCGACATATACGTAATAAAATAAAATTAAAAACAATTATACTTACAAAATTGATAATTTGAGATACAAATATATATGTAAATGCAAGTTTGATTACGCGTCGATTTACACAAACCTATGAATGAAGTATTTTGCCCATAAGTTTTGAATCTCGATGACTTCCTCCGTTGAATAGTATTATTTAAATGCCAACAAACAATCAAAATGAATTATTAGTTATTTTTTCATAAAATATAAAGTCATAATTAAAAATTCTCATTTTCAATGACTTATACATTTTTCTAACGAAGTAAGTTGAAAGTGTTCTGTAACTATCTCATACATATTTCTTATAACGTAGTAGCCGCACTCAGAACCTCCAGGTTGCTGAGGACATTGAAATTTTCACATTGAAAACTAACAATATTAGTAATCAAACTAAATAGAATATAGAAATAATTCAAAGATTTGTAATGAAGTTTAAATCTGTGTTTTCATACCTTTATGTTTTTTCACGTTGTATTGGATTTCATCCTCAAGCCTCCAATTGTCCAATACGTTTTGAAAGTCCTAAAGTTTCAATAAATTATATCAACAAGCTACAAAATTATAATAAGACTCAAATTTCATATAGAAATTTTGGCAGAATCTCCCCTATAAATTGAACTTATCTAACCTGTAGGGAGATCCTGCTATTCAAAACTATTAACTTCTTAATAATCACAACATAAATGCATCAATTTCACTACAACTCCACAATCAATTTCACCACAACTCCACAACTATTTCATGAAAAGTTTCCTAACTTACGTGTTCAATATCGGCTTGATATCTAAGTCACGCTTAGATGCAGCAACTTAATCCAAGAAGTACATCGTATTCTTCTCAGGAGAAATAACTAGAAATATCCAGTGATTCCTACGTATTATGAACGTGTAAATACAACTTTAAATATCATCTCATTCAAATTAGGTAAAAAAATAGAGAATATCAATGGTCTTACTCTTGAAAATACGATGCTAAAATGAATTTCTTAGTTTTCAGCCTTCATGGTGTTGACCAAGTAAGTTATAACACCATTTGCATTTGTTCTTACTGAAACCGACACAATGTGTGTCGGAGATAGAAACAAGTATATATATATATATATATATATATATATATATATATATATATATATATATATATATAACATTTTTATACAAATACACACATACATGTACATATATATATACATAGACACATATACATACACACATTTGACATTTTCTCACACACACACACACACATATAAAGAGGAGGTGCGTGGTTCTTACGGGTTGGGAGGGAGGGGGTGGTGGTGGCGGAGGCGGAGGCGGAGGCGCGGTGGTGGAGGGTGTAGTGGAGGAAATTTGTGTAAATGTGAGAGTTAGATGATGAAGAAATAAAGAGATGGGAGAAGTGGGAATGGTGGTACAGTGGTGGTGGTGGTGGCGGCGGCGGCGACGGCTAGACGTACGGCGGTCTCAAAGGGGAGAGAGAGAGAGAGAGGGAGGCGTGAGAGTGAAGAAATATGAAATATTGTTCCCGGGTAAGTATAAATAGGAATGGGCGTCGGTTCTCAAAGAACCGACTCCCAAAGGGCCAGTTTAAGGCGTCGTTCACCAAGAACCGACGCCGAACCGACTTTAGGCGTCGGTTCTTGGTGAACCGACGCGAGAAACCCAACGCCATTCTTCATTGTTGAATTTCTCGCGTCGGTTTCTTTAATAGAAATGACGCGTATTCCTAAAACATATTTACAAAAATGTCACCGTCCTTTTTTACACGTCGTTCAAAAAACTGACGTGTATTTCCCTTTGTTTATGCTATTCTGTACTAGTGAACACGTTTTTGGGTTATGTTTACCTATAAATATGTGTGTTGACGAGCCAATTAATTGCACATTGACTAGAGAGTATTGTGAGGAAAAATGTAGTCTAGCATCTTGATTTTTCTTGAATTCTTTTTGGGTTGTACAAAGAAGTAGAAATTGGTAGATGTGGTAAAACTCGATTATTTTTCCTACAATACTTGGGGGGTTTGGTGAGTGCAAATTTTATATAATTGTAACAATTTATTTTATAGTGAAAAGCTCTGGCGAGGATCCGTGGACGTAGGCAAGTTGTCGAACCACGTAAATTTCTGTATTCGTATTTATTTTCTTGTTGGCTCAATTATATCTTGAACATCAAAAAATTCTGTGAGGTTAATTAGAGAGGGAATTTGTGTGTAATTCTCAACACTATTGTTGAAAAATAAAGAAATTCTCCCCTTCAAACTAGCCATCGTTAATTCAACAATTCTCCAGTCGATCTACTAATCGGGATATACATAATATTTTTAGTGGAAGACCTAAATTTAAAAAATGCTTTCTTGAATTTTTGGCTGGCATAGCTGCATATATGAATATTACTGGGGCATCTCCCCCTTCCTTCTTTACTGGTACAACTATTAGATTCATGGAATTTGGTCATTAATGGAAAAAATCAAAGATATTTTGATTTACGTTGGCTTTTACTTGGTAGATCGATATAACTTAATTTGATTGGTGAATTGGAATGCGTTGTCCAACAACAAATATAGGCTGGAAAATATGTAAATACATATAAAATTTAGGATTTTAATATTTACAGTGCACATAAGAATTAAAAATAAGAGAAACTAATATATTTGAGGCGGTTAATTCAGTCAATTTAATTGTGACCAATTTAGCAAATATGAAAAGTGTGACATGGTTAACAAAATTAGTGATATCAATATAATTACCTTATATTATAAGAAGAATACATAGGCATGTTATATCTAGTCTACAATGATTTATCATACTCTAATTGTAAATCTCATTTTGAACTCTATAAATAGAGGACCTTAATACTCAATAAGATACACACAAGTCCATTTAATTCTCCATTACATTCTCTCCTCCTCTCAAGTTTATAATACGTTATCAAAAAATTCTCTCAAAATCAAATGAATTAGTTAGAAGAAGCACAATATGCAAATATTAAAATATGTTATAATACATGTTCCTCAAGAATATTATATTAAAATTTCAGTATTTCAAAACTAATTTTGACTTATTGCTCCTGAAGAAGTAAAATGTACATACATAATACAAATTTTCACCTTGTCAAAGATCTAGTAGTGCTGCCCGAAAGAATCAAGGGCTAAAGCTTCTACTATAGCTTCCCTTCATGTGGTCGTCGACCTTCCCTAGCAGACAACAAAGACTTTTTGAACGGATCAGAGGAGTATTTCAGAGTTCATCCCTGCCATCCTTCCCTTCCCTCTAGGGGTGCTTCTTCTTATTGAAAAATATCAAGAATCCTATGAATAAATAGGTTTTCATTGATTGTATAATACTTACAGAGGGAAATAATTATTACATCAAAAAATCAATACGGGGAAAGAAAATAAACTATACTAGGAAGGCAATAAGAATATGATTACAAGAAAATATGGTAAATATAGTTACAAGGTAATGAATCTCTTTTGTTCCTTCATTCCATATTCTAACACTCCCCCTCAAGTTGGAGAATGGATATCTTGGACTCCCAACTTGCGATTTGGTGAGCACGTCCACAAGCTAATGTGTGAAACTCACATGTCTGGTTTCAATATAGCCATCTTGAATCTTATCCCGAATGTAATGGAAATCTATCTCGATGTGCCTTGTATGTTCATGAAAAACAAGATTTGCTGCTATATGTATTGCGGCTCTATTATCACAATACATCAACGCTGGTCCATGATGTTGCAAACCCAAATCTTCAAGTAAAGCACGCAACCAAGTTATTCACAGCAAGCTCCAGTCATGGAGCGATATTCGGCTTCTGCTGAAGAAAGTGAAACGGTTTTATGATGTTTTGACCTCCATGAGATCAAAGAAGAACCATAAAAAACACAAAATCCCGTCCTGATCTCGTCACTAGACAACTTGCCCAATCTGAATCACAAAATGCCCTTAATAACAAATCATTTTGTGAAGAAAAAAATAATCCTTGACCGGCGCTCCTTTTAAATATCGCACAACTTTTAACGCAGCATCCATGTGCGAGATTCGAGGCTCATGCATGTATCTACTTAATATATGTACAACATATGTAATGTCTGGCCTTGATATTGTAAGGTAAATCAACCTACCAACCAACCTTCTGTAACGTCCAGGGTCCTTCAAGGTATCTCATTTGTCTGAAAACTTTAAATCACGTTCCATTGGTGTATCAACAGGAGTTGCCCCCAATAATCCTGCATCCTGGATAATCTCCAACACATACTTACGCTAAGAAATAAAAATGCCACTTTTTGAAGTTGATACTTCAATACCAAGGAAGTATTTTAAGTTACCAAGATTTTTTAGACGAAATTGTTTATCCAAAAAAACTTTGATTTCATCAATACCTTCAGGGTCATTGTCGGTGATCAAAATATCGTCAACATAAATGAACAAGGCGATGAATAATTTTTCTTGCTGCTTAACAAATAATGAATAATTAGCTTTGGATTGCTTAAAACTTGCAGGACATATGGCGGTGGAAAATTTTTCAAACCAGTGACGACTTGCCTACTTTAAACTATATAATGACTTGTGTAATCTGAAGTACAAATGGTCCTCCCCTGTCTCTGAATACCCGGTGGCAGAGACATATATATCTCCTCATGCAAGTCTCCATGCAAAAAAGCATTAGTAACATCCAATTGGTGCAAATACCATCCTCGAGCTGCTGCTAAAGCAATGAGACAACAAACAATATTTATCTTGGAGGTAGGTGAAAAAGTATCTTGATAATCAATACCTTCCAACTGTGTGAATCCTCTTGCAACCAAATGCGCCTTATACCTTTCAACAGACCTGTTAGAACGAAACTTGATCTCATAAACCCATCGACAATCTATTGGAGTCTTTCCCTGTGGTAAAGGTGTGAGGGACCAAGTTCCATTTATTTCCAGTGCTTCCAGTTCGGATTGTATTGCGCGTCGCCATTCTGGGTGAACAATGGCTTCAACATATGATTTAGGTTCGGTGTGCTGACTGATTTGAGCAACAAAAGCATGATGAACAGAGGTATATCTGTGATAAGAAACATAATTGGACAATGGGTACCTGGTGCAATGTTTCGAACCTGGAGACAAAGCAGATGACTGGTCGAGGTGAGCAGCTGCAACATTGGAACAAATATAATCATGAGCTTGACAGAGGGACGTGTCTATCGAATGGAATGTCGAGGGGGTTCATGTGGCTCTACAGTTGGTGCGAAGAGTGAAGTGGCTTGACAGGTTGTGTGATTGTTCGGTAGGAAGAATTTCTTGTTCGGCAGACGGTGAAGGTGGTAAAGGCTGCTCTTGAATTGTGGCTCGACTATTTTCGAGTAGGTCACTATGATTATTTTTAGGATTAAAGAAATTCGATTGGTTTTCTGATGAGGAAGGGATGGGAAGTGGAACTTGGTTTGGTGTTTGCCTGGCAGAAGAATATGGATAATTCTCTTCATGGAAAACAACATCTCTACTAACAAAGATTTTCTTTGTAGATAGATCAAGTAGCTTATACCCTTTTTGACCAATGGGGTAACCAATGAAAACACACATTTTAGCACGATGATCAAATTTATTTGAGGTCTTGACGTTAGTGGCAAAAGCTAGACATCCAAATACTCTCAAATTTGAATAAGTGGGAGATTTATGATAAAGTTGTTCGAATGGAGTTTTGTAGGAGAGAACTGGTGTTGGTAAACTATTGATGAGATGCACGATAGTAAGTTCACACTCTCCCCAAAATTGGATTGGCAATTGAGCTTGAATTTTTAAAGCTCTAGCAACTTGTAAAATGTGTCGGTGTTTGCGTTCTACCACCCCATTCTGTTGAGGTGTGTAAACACAAGAGTGATGAAAAACAATACCGATGTCCTTAAAAAAATGAGCTAAGGGATAGAAATTCTTCCCCATTGTCACTTCGAAATTTTGACTTTGGACTCGAATTGTGTTTTTACATAACTAAGGAATTGTTTAATAAGTTGTTGTGCTTCATCCTTTTGTCTTGTTAAGAAAACCCAAGTAAAGTGTGTGAAGTCATCGACTAAAGTAAGGAACCTGATATAGATGCTTGTTTAAAACTACCCCATATATCACAATGAATGAGATCAAAAGCCTTTTCTGAATTAATAGAACTAACACCAAAAGGGAGAGGACTTTGCTTTGCCAAGGGGAAAACATGACAAGTCTTATTACAATGAACTGAAATATTTAAGAAATTGTTTGCTATGAAATTTATATGGGGATTTGAAAGATGTCCTAAACGAGCATGCCAGAGATCTGCAGAAGAGTAGGTTGTGTTGCAGGTTGGCAGGTTCTGGTTACTTTGGTCCTTGGCGTTTTGTGTCCCTAATGCTATTAGATAATATAGTCCACTACACTGCTCACCCAAACCAATCATCTTCTTCGAATCTAGATCCTACAAGATACACCAATGCGGAGAAAAAGTTATAGAGCAGTTTAGTTTATTAGTCAATCGACTAACAGATAACAAGTTGACGTCAAAATTAGGCACGTAAAGCACATCATTTAACTAGCATACTGAATTTAAAGACAAGGAACCCTTGGCAGCAATACAGGCCTTTTCTCCATTAGGTAGCGTGACTGATGAAAATAAAGAATTCTTATTCTCATCTACTAACAATTCTGGGTATTTTTTGATGTGGTCAGTGGCACCACTATCAACTATCCAATAAAATGAAGAGGTTTTAGACAAACGGGATTTAGAGGAGGCTGCGACATTCACTTTTGGACTGGGCCCTACACTTTTCTCATTCAAAAGTGAAACTAGTTGCTGCAGTTGAGTTTTCGTTATACCTGTTGCCACGACTCCTTCATCCCCTTTCTTTTTCTCATCTGTAACCTGATTAGCCGCTGGAGGAAAACAATTGTAGTTTGCTGCTAAATTGCCCAATCTTGGCTTTGCCTTTGGATGTCCAGGGGGTAACCAACTAATTCATAGCACTTCTCAGCCACATGTCCGACTCCCCCACAGTAACTACATTGAGGACGTTCCTTTGGAGGTCTTGATCGTCGCCTGTTTTGGGAATTGAATGGACGACCTTGATTTGTTGAATAATTCCTCACCACCATGGCAGCTGTATTGTTCAATTTAGTTGGGTTAGCAGAGGTGCCAATCATCCTTTGCTTTTCTTCCTAACAAACCAAAGTGTATGCCTGTCGAACAAAAGGTAAGGGATTCATTAATAGAATTTGACCCCGAACAACACTATAGGATTCATTCAAGCCAATCAAAAACTGCATCAACCTTTGGCGATCTTGTTGTGCACTGCATGTGCAAGTGGTTGTGTCCGTGTATGTGGACAATTCATCCCATAAGCTCTTCAGCCTTGTGTAATATACGAAAATATGAAGCTGATCTTGGTGAGAATAGCTTATTTCTCGTCGAATTTCAAAAATACGTGGAGCGTTGCTTTGAGAAAAAAGTTCTCGCAAATCTTCCCAAACTTCTCGAGCCATAGAGTGATAGATAACACTATAGGAGATTTCTGGACTAAGGGTGTTTATGATCCATGAATGCACCATATCATTACAACGAGACCATGTTGCAAAGCCTTCTGGATCCTTTTCCTGGGAAGGGGCTGTAATTTTATCATTAACGAAACCCAATTTATTTTTGACGTTCAACGCCAAGGACATGGCTCTCTTCCAAGCCAAATAATTATCTCCATTCAAAGGCTTGGAGATGAGCAGCAGCCCCGGATGATCGGAGTGCTAAGAGAAAAAGGGGGTGGATGCATCCACAGATTTGGATGCGTCGCCTAACACCTCCATGACTTCTTCGGTTTCTTTAGACATAGCGGCAGGAACAATTTAGAGTGCAGGAATTTTGATTGTTAACCAAGCTCTGATACCATGAAAAATATCAAGAATCATATGAATGAATAGGTTCTTATTGATTGCATAATACTTACAGAGGGAAATATATATTACATCAAAAAATCAATACAGGGAAAGAAAATAAACTATACTAGGAAGGCAATAAGAATATGTAAATATAATTACCAGGTAATGAATCTCTTCTGTTCCATCATTCCATATTCTAACGCTTATCCCCTTTTCTGGCGCCCCTCTGACCAAGAGACGTGACCGGATGGTGTGGGCAAACACTACATATTAACATTCTTATAGAAAACATACTCTTGAAGAATTAATGTTTCTAACTAATAATTTATTGTTGATCCTAAGTTAGCATAACATTATTAATAGTCTAGAAGAATATTCTTTGTTACTGAAGAGAATAACATGTTGGGTTCTACGTATTTTTTTGTTACTCCTGAAATAGCACAATATTATAATCAATATTCTATAATATTATTGAAAATGAAATAATCTAAATCAATAGTTAAGAAGAATATTGTATTATAATTCTTAGAAATGAACATGTTAAATCAATATTCCAAAAAAATATTGTATTATAGTTCTTGAAAAAAGGAATATTCTATATCAATATTTCAAAAGAATATTGTACCATTGTCTGAAAATGGATATTATACTAAAATTACTTTATTGTTCCTGAAGAAGTACAAAATCACACGTAACAATATTAAATAATATTGTATTATTACTTTTAAAAGAAAAGCATAATATGTGGATATTCTTCTGAAAAATGACTATTTAAACAAAACTAGCGGTTGCTCGTGTGATGCACGTGCTATGCTCTTATTTTTGTATATATATTAGCATGAACAATTTTATGAAAAAACGAAAGTTGAATGACATTGTAAACAAATACAGCAATGTACTTTTTGTTTTAGTATAAGACTTATTTATTGGCTTGTATCCACTGTAAACATTTCACATGTAATTCAAACCTAAAGTAATTAGGTAGGGAACAAAAAATATCTATAGAAATAGAAGTGTTTGTCAAGACTCAAGACACGTACAATTTTCATATGGTGCAAGTTTGATGTAAAAAACATGTCTTGATGGATTCCAAAAGGTTTATCCAACAACACTGCAAGCACTTGTTTTTTGTAGCCTTATCTATTTGATATTGGGCTTGACTAATTTCTATTTGATCTCTTTGTGCAAATGCCTCTTACACAAAATTTGACCTACCAAACCTGACTTGTGGATTTCAATGGAGTGGTTTCCAGCCAAAGCATCAAACAGAGAAAGCACAAAGCCATGGCCAGAAGAATAAGATAAAAAATATGCAAACTACCCCCAATGCTCTATTGAAAGAGAGATTGATGTGGACTAATGTGAACATCCCTAAAACTCATGTACCCATGTGAATAGAAAGGAAAACGTGTTTTATAAATTAAAGGAGAAGAAGGATACGCTTATTACTTTTTGATGAATATTCCATAATCCATGCGCATGGAGTTATAGTGTAACAACATCACCATATTTTCAGGGATGGAGCTCATGTAGAGAATGTGAAAAAGAAGAGAGAGAATTTTAGATTTAACAGTTTTTGTATGTATATTTTGTATCTAAGATTTTTTGTGTATATATAGTCTAGTGACTCTTTGTATTCAGTATCCAAAAAATTATATTGAAAATACAAATTTTACATACCTCCGTTTTTCTAAATTTCCACTCGGTATCAGAGCTAAGAAATGGCCAAATCTAACCCCCATAGATCAGTCTGCCATGTCTAATTTCAACTCCAAAATGCAAACACCAACTTTAGAAAACAACATTGCTCCCTTTAGGATGAACTTGACTCAAGCTGTATCAGTGAAATTAGGCAGAGATAATTTTCTTTTGTGGAAGAATGTGGTAATGCCTATCATAAGAGGTCATGGTCTAGAAGGTTGCTTACCGGGAACAAAGGAGTGCCCGTCTCAGCAGATCAACACACAAGTTACCACTGAAGTAGGTGTAAAAGTTGAATCAACTCCCAATTCAGAATACTCAAAATGGATCTTTGTGGTTCAACTACTGATGGGATGGTTGTATTCTTCCATGACACCAGAGATCGTGATGTGTGTAATGGGTTGTACCAGCTCAAATGAACTATGGAAAGCTATCAGTGAAAACAATGGAGTTCTAAACAAATCTAGGATCACGTTTCTTACTTCAGAATTACAGAGGGCCAGAAAAGGATCCATGACTATAGACCAGTATCTTACCATGCTTAAACAAATAGCAGACAATCTGGAAATTATTGGTAAGAAAGTTGATCATTCAGACTTAGTTACCCAGGGGCTTGCAGGAATTGATGAAGAGGATACACCCATTGTTGTGCAAGTAAACAGCAAGGAAAATGTATCCTGTCATGAGTTGTCATCAACTCTCATGACATTTGAGAGTAGACTTGAATATCTTAGCCAGGTTAGAAATAATTTTGGCTCCATTAATTTGAATCAAGGAAGAACAAACAACTCAAACTACTACGGTGGAAGAAACAACAGGGGTGGAAGAAAATAAGAAATCAAAACTTCAGAGGAAGAAATATGGGTAGAGGTAGATTTGGCATATCAAATGAGGGCATAGATCCCTATCAAATATGTGGATTAAATAATCACATAGCAACATGGTGCTTTAACATAATGAATGAAAAGTATATGGGAAAGAGACTCGCAGAGCAAAGCTCAAACCCCTCTGCCTTTATTGCAAAACCAAGCACAGTGCAGGATCATGCCTGGTATGCAGATGTAGGAGCCAGCCATTGTGTCACAATCAACAAGGACAATATAGAAGCAAAAGAATAATCGGGTAATCAAAAATTGGTTGTGGGTAATGGAAACTCTTTACTTATCTCACATATTGGAACAAAGAAGTTTGATGTTAACTCTAGAAAAACTCTAGTACTGAAGAATTTGTTGCATGTGCCTATGATTAGGAAAAATCTCATAAGTGTGTCAAAATTTACTTGTGTCAACCTCAATTCAGTTCATCCTACTAAAAAGCAATTAACACTACTCTAAGCCAACCAAAAGGAATTGTCAAAACTATTGATCTAGATGTAGAAATCTGGCATAGAAGGCTAGATCACCCTCAACTTTCTACTCTGTTGCGAGTCTTACAAGTCTGTAATAAAGCTAGAACCACTATAAATAAAATTTCATTTTATGAAGCCGGCTAATTTGGTAAATCACATGCACTTCCACACAATTTATCTTCATCTCATGCAAAAATGCCTTTGGACTTAATTCACATTGACGTTTGGGGCCCAGCTCCATTAAATCCTACTAAAAGGTTCAAATATTATGTAATTTTTGTAGATGATTGTACTAGGTACAACTGGACCCTCTAAAACATAAAACTGAAGTTTGTCATCACTTCATATCCTTTAAAAAACTTGTTGAAACCAATTTGAAAGAAAGATTAAGATCATTCAAAGTGATATGGGAGGTGAATACAAATTCTTAAACTAGATAGCAAAAGAAACAGACATTGAACTGAGATACTCTTGCCCATACACCTCAGCACAAAATGGCAAGGCAAAGAGAAAGCACAGACGCATTACTGAAACAGGTCTGACTTTACTTGCCCAAGCAATATGCCCTTATTTTTATTGGTGAGAAGCTTTTTCTACATCAACCTATCTTATAAACAGTTTACCCAGTCCAATATTACAACGCAAATCATCCTATTAAGTCCTTTTTAAACAGAAAACAAACTACCAGTCACTTAGGTGGCGTTCTGTTTGTATTTTATTTTGTATTTTCATTTTCGAAAATGTTGTGTTTTCATTTTTGTTTTCAAATTTGCTGAAAACGCGTTTGGTTTGTCATTTTTGAAAACTGTTTTTGAAAATGAAAAGCTGGAAAACACGTTCTGTTTGAAATTTTGCAGAACACTATTTAAACTATTTTTAATTAATTTGCTTGCAGAATACTACTAACTTCAACTCAAATTTCCTTTCACAATACACTAAAAATATGGTTACATGCAACACACTAATGTGAGCATTAAGAGTCTATATTAACACAGCTTGATCAGGTTCGAGACTTGAGAAAGCTCACTTATATTAAAATCCAGAAAATGCAAGTTCTTTCAAAACCACCAGAGTCCATTTATCATTGCATTTTTTGAAATATAACAACAAGAATTCTCATTTAATTTTTTTTAGTGTTGATATTGAATTTAATAAAACTTTATTTAAACTAAGTTCCAAGTTAGGATAATTCTCAAAAAAAAAAATTCTTTATTTAGACTTAGTTCCAAGCTAGGATAATTCTAAAAAAAATAATAAAAAAATTAAAAAAAATAAAAACTTTATATTAAGCTTAGTTCTAAGTTAAGATAATTCTATAAAAAAAAAAAAAATTCCCAAAACGCGTTTTTCGCGTTTTGGACATTTTTTGTCGAAATACACACAAAACGTCCAAAACGATGTTTCGGGCGTTTTCCGTTTTGTGTACAATTTTTTTTTTGTTTTCCAAAATGCGTTTTCGAAAATGGTAAAGAGAACGCGTTTTTAGCGTTTTCGAAAATAAAAACAGAAAACGACCTCAAAATAACAAAGAGAACAGGGGCTTAAAGTCTTTGGCAGTGCTTGTTATAGGTGTTTGAACTCTAATGGTAGAATCTACGAGTGATTTATTCAATTAGGATTTTGAAAGACATTTAAAGACTTTTTTTTTAATGAATTTTATTGACTCTTATGGATTTGTATAGATTTTCAAAGACTTTTTGGACATTTTTTAAAACACTTTTATGGACTTTCAAAAACTTTTGTAGATTCATTTAAAAGACTTTTACAATCTTTCAAAGACTTCTACGGACTTTTATTTCTTGATTGAAAATTTTGAACACTAATAGATTAATTTTCGTATGGTGTGAATGTGTATCATTAATAATAATTATGCCCCTGTTTGGCTCCCATTATTTGAAAAATAATGTGATTTTGAATAGTATTTTTGGAGAATGTGTGGTTAAAAAATATTTGAAAAAGTAAAAAATGGTAGGATGGACTATGATGGATGATTTAGATTGATTGTTAAGTAAATTGAGTTTTAGAAAAATGGGAGCCAAACAGACGCTATAAGTCAAGTGAATTAAAAAAAATAAGCGTGAGAGATAAGTAGTTTTAGGACAGTGAAACATTTGTGATTAAAAACATGAGGAAAAAATAAAATCACGTTTGATATCGACAAAAAAATTGTACTATGTTCATAATTTTTTTTGAATATACAAATTTTTATAAATTTTGATTGACTTTTAATTAATATTTTTTAATATACAAATCTTTCTAGAGAAAATTCTAGAACCACATTGCTTAATTATTATTTGTTTTGATATAATTTAATTATAATTTTTCTATAAAATCTTTTAAAATTTTAGTTGGATTTATTTTCATAGAAAAATTGAAAAAAAAAATGATGAAAATGAAGAGAGCCAAAATATAAAGAAAAAATATTAAAAAGAAAAAAAATATAACAAGTTGAAGAGAAGAAGAAATAATGATTTGTTTAGTCGTATGTTTCTAAAAACAACATGAAAGAATAGAGAAAAATATAGAAGAAACAAATTACAATTTAAAAGATTTATTTTTAAAAATCTTTCAAAAACTTGGAGGTTAATGAGAGAAAAATTAAGAGATTTATGGTTGTATTTTCTGTTCAGAAGTTAGTACATAGAGGATTTCGTAGAAAACTTTGAAAGTCATTGACATTTTGAATAACACAGGACTTTTATGGACTTTTAAAAGTCTTTATATAATACACCATGACTTTTATAGATTTTTAGAATGTCCATTAAAATCTATATTAAATACCTCAAGATTTTTATGTAGTCTATAAAATCTAAATTGAATACAAACTTTTCAAATTCTACATTGAATAAACCTCCTAGATTTCTAGACATGTTGTATTTGATGAAAGCTCATTTCCCTTCAAAGGGGATTTCATCAACAAGAAACAAGAACCAAAACATTTCCCTTTCACTTTCAACTAAATACCCTTTGAAATTAACTCTCAAACTCCAACAGATTCAATTGATAGAATACAACCAATAGTTGATCCTTCATACAAAATCTCTGAAGTAAACATTGAGGGTCCAAATGATGAGGTTGGAGACACTAATGAAGTAAGTTAGTCACTTGTTCAAAGAACAAAATACAATGAAAATTAGGATGAAGTATCAGAAGATCAAATTGACATCACTTCTGATTCTCAAAGTCTAGCCAATGATCATCAGATTGTAAAAGCAGCAGGTCATCACATGGTTACAAGAGCTAAGGCAGGAATATTTAAACCAAAGATCTATTCTAGTACTCTATCAGAATGTCTAAATGAAAAGGAATCAGTGTCCGTGGAAGAAGCATTGTGCAGTAAAAGTTGGAGTGAAGCTATGAAGGAGGAATATAATTTTTTGATCAAGAATCAAACTGGGTCCTTAGTACAACCAGAGCCTAAAATGAAAGTTATTGGATGTTAGTGGGTGTAAAAGCTAAAGTTTAATGATAAAGGAAACATTCAATGGCACAAAGCTAGACTAGTATCTAAGAGTTTTCTACAGACCTCCGGGATTGATTATTATGAAACCTTTAGCCCAGTGGTTAAACCTCCGAGATTGATTTCTAAAGGTTGGGAAATCAGGCAAGTTGATATAAATAATGCATTCCTCAATGGGAAACTTGAGGAAACAGTATTTATGGAACAACCTCAAGGCTTTGTTGATTAAACAAAGTTTATGCATGTAAACACAGCAAGCTCTATATGGACTAAAGCAAGCCCCTAGAGCTTGGAATGACACATTGAATGAAGCATTGCTAAACTGGAGTTTTGAATAATCCAAGGCAGACAATTTGATTTTTTACCAAGTTTCAGAAGATTATGTGGTATACATATTAGTATATGTGGATGACATTATACTAATAGGAAATTGCATGAATAAAATACAAGAACTGGTTGAAAGACATGAGAAGTTTGAAAAAAATTTCTTGGAATAGAATTCCAAAGAAATGAATTTATGTTACATATGTCACAAAAACATATGCTATAGACATATTAAGGAAGTTCAGTTTTGAAAACTTGAAACCTAGTGTAACTCCTATGGCATCAAGGAAGTTAATCAGCAGAATTGAAGGTGCAAGTCTAAAGAATCCTACATAATTTAGGAGTGCAGTTGGTGCATTGCAGTATTTGACCCACACAGGCCAGATATCTCCTTTGTTGTTAAAAGAGTAACTCAATACCTCCAACATCCTACAGATACTCATTGGAATTTACTATAGAGAATTTTCAGATACATCAGAGGCACGACAGACATGGGACTGACTATTCAAAGCGACCAAAATCTAAATATTGCGGCCTATGAGGATGCAGACTAGGCTTCATGCCTAGATGATAGAAGATCGGTAGTTAAATATTGTATCTACTTGGGTTGTAATCTAATTTCATGGAGCTCAAAGAAACAGTAGGTTGTTGCTAGGTCTAGCACCGAGGCAAACTATAGAGCCCTATCAAACACCACTACTAAAATTGTTTGGACGCAATCTCTTCTAACGAAGCTACAAATCACTCAGACAGAAACTCCACTGATATGGTGTGACAACATGGGTGCAAGCGCTCTAGCTTCCAACCCAGTATACCATGCGCAAACTAAACACATCGAGTTGGATGTGCATTTTATTCGAGATATTGTTCTTGTGAAGAAACTTCAAATTAACTACATCCTAACTATAGATCCAGTAGCAGATGTTTTGACAAAACCTCTACACAATTCCAGACACATCTACCTAAGAAACAAACTGGGAGTAAACTCTGTTACCTCTAGTTTGAAAGGGGGTATTGAAAGAGAGATAGAAGTGGACTAATGTGAACATCCTTATAACTTCGGTACCTATGTGAATAAAAAGGAAAACACGTTTTATAAATTAAAGGAAAAGAGGAATACGCTTCTTACCTGCTAATGAATCTTCTAGAATCCATGTGCATGGAGTTATAGTGCAACAAAATCATCATATTTTCAGGGATGGAGCTCACGCAGAGAATGTAAAAAAGGAGAGAATTTTATATCTAACAGTTTTGTATGTATATTTTTTATCTAAGATTTTTTGTGTATATATAGCCAAGTGACTCTTTGTATTCAGTATCCAAAAAATTATATTGAAAATACAAATTTTACATACCTCTGTTTTTCTAAATTTCCACGTCCTCCACTTCAAATTATTAACCCAATCACTATTTCCGAATATCATCTCTATGACAAAAATAATCTTTAGCCCAACATCCCATTAAACGAGACTAAAGTAAAAAATGAGACCAGCTGAGAAACTTTACAAGCAACTACAACTAATCTGGAAGAAGCAATACGAAATAGGGGAGTAACAAAAGATGGTAGAAGAAGAGCAACCATAACATGTGTAAAGACCATGAGTTGATTATGTATCCTCAACTTTTGAATATTGAATTACGATAAATACATGAAACAGCAAGTGAAATGTTGTTATATGAGAGTACTACCTAACTTCTGAACTCTTTCAGACACAAAATCAAATTTGGAATCCTATCATTCTTTAAAACTTCATCGTTCTTTAATTAAGATCCTTAGCTATCAAAGAAATCCTCTGTAGGGAAGGCACAACAGGTCAAAGCTTGTGGGATATGTGCAAACTTCGAACATCCAATAGATACTTGTCCGGTGTTGCAGAGGGAAATGGTGAACAAGTAAGTGTTGCAGAGGGTTTTCCGTTCCAAAGACAACTGTACAATCCGTACTCTAATACCTACAATCCAGGATGGAGGGATCACCCCAACCTAAGCTACGGAATTAACAAGCCCCCAGGTTTCATTTCAAACAAACCTCAAGGGCAATTTCAGCAACAAGGAACCTTCCAACAGCAGGGGCAGTATCAGCAAAAACCTCAAGGCTCAGGTATGTCTCTTAAAGACACGGTAAAAACACTAGCAACTAACACATTACAATTTCAACAGGATGCAAAGTCTAGCATTCAAAATTTGGAGAACCAGATGAGCCAAATGGCCACCGCCATGAACAGACTTGAGGCACAAACCGGAGGAAAGCTACCATCTCAACTTGAAGTGAATCTAAAGAATGTGAGTGCAATTACTCTCCGAGGTGGAAAAGAGCTAGAAGAACCGCAACTGAAACCTACCACAATCGAAGAGAAGGAAGTTGAGGGAAGGGAAGTCGGGAAGAACTACAACACCTCAAAAAGCTCGTACGTAAAAACAGATTCCACTTTAAATGTTAAATTGACTTCACCTCCTTTTCCTAGCAGGCTAGCAAAGGAGAACAAGGAAAGCAAGCGGAAATAAATCCTGGAGATGTTTAGGAAAGTGAAAGTCAACATTCCACTGTTGGATGCAATCAATCAAGTACCCCGATACGCAAAGTTCTTGAAGGAGCTATGCACCAACAAACGGAAATTGAAGGGAAATGAGAAGGTGATGATGGGAGAAAATGTCTCTGCATTATTTCAAAGGAAATTACCTCCAAAATGTAAGGATCCTGGTATGTTTACAATCCCTTGTATAATAGGTGAAACTAAATTTGAGAAGGCCTTGATAGATTTGGGAGCGTCAATTAACGTAATGCCTAGGTCCACATACGCCTCTTTAAAACTTTCCAATTTAACTGAAACGAATGTCATAATGCAATTAGCTGATCGCTCTAACGCCTATCCAGATGGGGTAGTTGAGGATGTGCTAGTGCAAGTAGGAGGGTTAGTGTTCCCGGCTGACTTTTATGTGTTAGACATGAATAATGATCACTCTCCAAACTCTAGTCCTATTTTGTTAGATAGACCATTTCTAAAGACATCTAAGACCAAGATAGATGTCAGTAGTGGCACACTCACCATGGGATTTGATGATGAAATGATTCAGTTTAATATTTATGATTCCGTGAACTACTTTGATGATGTTAATCCTGTTCATTCTGTTAATGTTATTGATTCTTCAGTACAGGAAACTTTCAAACTTAGTGGAAATGGTGAAAAGTCAGGTAAAATCTCGTGTATTACATTGCCAACTTCTGATGACATGCTTTTGCCCCTGTCTTGCAGGCTCTAATGAAAAATATGAAAAAGAAGTTGAGCTTTGGAAATCCACATAATCCCGGTTGAAGGAGGAAACAATAAGTCTAGCCAAAGACAGTAAACAAAGACGCTACTCGGGAGGCAACCCGAGAGGGGAGTTTCTTTACTCCCTCAAATTGTTATTTTTTTATTTTCATTTTTGTCATTTTTCTTATTAGTTAATTTCATTCAAAAAAAAAAAAAAAACTCCATCTCTTCCTTTGGTTCCATTCACATTCCCCTCTTTTGTTTTGTATTGTCACGCTCCACATTGAGGATAACGTGGAATTCAAGTATGGGGGGGGATGATTATCTATTATCTTTTGTTATCCCTATTTTATTCATCTTCATTCAGTTTTTTTGTTAGTTAGCTTTAATTGTGCTTAGACCCACATTTCGGTTTAATAGGAAGCAGCCCCACTTATGATTATTTTTGAACCCCACCTTCCTAAATTGCATAATCGGATAAAAAATGAGTACATAGAGATGAGTTTTCCAATAATTTCTAAATTAGTTTGAAAATGGTGACAAATTGAAAAATTTCTGCAACCTAATTGAGTCAAACCAAAATTGATATGATAAAATACCGCCCCGATTAACTTCATTCTATCCTTATCCCCTAGATTTTGAGTTCGGAATGAAGACTGAGCAATGACCTATAACTCATAATTGGATGAGAGAAGCACATATAAATCATAATTTGTAAGCTTTTGAGCCTATGAGCTAATTTTACTCTTTATATTAAGCTCTATTTTTGATGTGTGTCATGTATGGTTGGTTTTTGCTTGGATGTGCTTTCTTGTGCATACCGTTGTAGCTTCTTGACTCAAGTGCAAAATATAGTAGAGGCATTAGGTTAAACCAAATTTGACCTGTTAAAAGGGCCTACCATGATACATGTACTAATAGAAGCCCTTTTGAGCCTTAGTCTTTCCTTGAAATTTTGATGCCATGCTACAAGCCAAGAAATACCCTTTCTTTCGCATTGTCTCTGTTTTGAACCCATAGGGAAGGGATTCGCAAGCTTTTGTTGATTAAGGATCGTGTTGTAGTCTAAGTCTAAGAAGTTGCAATGATTATCTTGTATTGGACGATGGTTGTGTAATGGACTGAATTCAGGGGAATGTAATTTTATCTCAAGCCAATTGGTGACTGCGTAATGATTTGAACAAAAGAGAAAAAAGTTGCAGTCTGTACTCGGAAAAAAAAAATTGAAAGAGAAAAAGCAATGAAAAGGAAATTTAGTCATGAAAATTAGTAGTTGAAGATGTCAAACACTCAACTTGTGAAAAAAAAAAAGAGATTCAAGTGTGAACAAAGTTGGGTAGCGGGAAACAATGAAGTTCATATTAAGGGGTGAAGGAAGTAATGTCATTGTGAATTGACTTAGTTTGCGAAATTCCTTCTCGACTCAGCCTAAATATGTCATTTTATCCTACCTGACCCGAAGCCCCGTTACAACCAAATAAAGACCTTTACTTTGCACTTGTGTTATTGTTGACTCTGGTTATGACATTTGAGCAGTCTGTGGTAATAGATTCTCCATGCAGTGAGTTGAGTGAAAATTCTCACCCTTATACACTTTGTGCGAAGAGAGAAATATCTAGTGAGGGTGTTAACTCCCATTACATATGCTTATGAGTGGTTTGAATTGCTTGGTCTATATTCTGTACTTTCAAGTTGGCCAAAAAACTAACACCCATGTAGTAAATCATTGATAGAGGTTAAAAGAGAACTCACGAGAGGTGGGAGGATACAAGCCACATTGGGAAATGAATTGGGCCGGGGGTATTGATTTTTATTTCTGTTTAGAGGACATTGGATGGTGCATCTCTTGCACACACTAACACACTCCGGTTATGCAATTGAATTTTCATGATAAAAGAGAAGTGGGCTGTAACCTTGACTTTCCGATTGTAGGTCTATCTTTTTGTTTGAGTTATGTTTCTTTTCTTTCACATCATTATTCGAGGACGAACAATGGTTTAAGTGTGGGGGGATTTGATAAGTGCTTTATTAGCATGTATTTAATTCACTTATTATCTTATTTTGTTATTGGTTTGATCCTATTGAAGTATCGTTTAATGTATTTTCACTTATTGTGCTATGTAAGGTCAAAAAGAAGAAAAAGAAAGGAAACATGACTAAAGAAATACAAAAAAATCAAGAAGTGAGGTTCAAGGGCATATTCAAAGAGCTCCAAATCAATAATGGCATGTGGGAAGAAGATTAGATGCAAAAATTATGGTCAAAGAAGGTTTGGGGTGAAATTAGAAATCAAAAACCCACAAGGATTGTGATCATGAATTTTAGTCATAGATTGAAGTTCAATTTTTTCATAGAATACTTTCGAATTTGGGAAGATCTATTTCACAAAGAATTGTATATATTTGAGTTTTATTTCCAACGCAACTTGAATTACCACAATCGGACTTCGGGAGAGAAAGTTATGACCAAAACATCGAATATAGGCGCTTCTCGATAGAAATGCACTTACGGCCGTAACTTCCAAATTTCGAAAATTTTCAGTAGCTTACTTACGACCGTAATAAGGAAATTTATGGCCGTAACTTTCTCGAGAAGAAATTTCCTTATTTGATTCAAGGTCTATCTTTGGTATATCTTTGTGGTAAAGTTAGGGCACGATTTTGGGGATATTAAAGGACCAAAATCACCACAAAAAGGAGGCTGGACATTGAGGAAAATTGAGAGAAAAATATAGAGTATTCTTGGGAGATTTTCAAGCGCAAGAATATCAACAACAATGGAATTCATGAAGCAACTTGAAGAATCTACCACAACAATGCTAGGATAAATTCCATATCTTGTTCAAAGGGGAAGTTGTGTTAACTTGATTATGTTATTTTCTTTTCCTACAAATTAGTAGCGTGAATTTATTCCTTTATTTCAATTGTTGGATTATTATGTTTTGAATGATCAATTGAGTTTATTTGATTAATAGTTTAATTTGGCCAATTGGATTATTGATCTTTGGATTCATGAATATGCTATGTGTAGATTCTTGATCCGTAATTTTCATTGAATCTTTACTTTAGTAGCAAATAAATCTCGCTCAGGTTTAGTAATAATTCAACTTGGATTGATTATTTCGAGCTTGTGAAATTAACGATCCAATTCAATCTATTCTTCTAGATTTTCATACTAGTCGTGTATTAAATCCTAAGAGCTTGTTTAGGATTGTCCGTGGCTAGAATTGGTTTGAAGAACTTGTTTTGAATCAATACACATAAGGAAGAATTTAGATAATCAGAGCTTGTTGATTATTTATGATTGATAATTGAATTAGGGATAGAAACACGTTACAAGGAAAATTATAACATTAATTAAGGGCACAACCGAACCCGAGAACAAGATTTCTTCTCATATTATTTCTTTAGTCATATTTAATTATTTATTTTATGCATAGTTTTCATTCAAGCAATTCAAACAACAAACCCCCCATTCCATTCTAATTGATCGAACAACTAAAATTAGTTTCCATTCCTCGTGGGATCGACCCTTACTCTCACTACTACATTATTAATTAATATTTGGCGAGTAAGGAATTATTTATTGTTTTGGTGTATTGCGACACGCATCATGTGACCAATTGTGACTTCGTGTAACCAACTGTGACTTTGGAAGTGGGGTGGGGTTTTGTAACTTAATTTGTAATTGTGACTTTGTGTGACCAGCTGTGACTTGACAAGAAGGGTGGGTGGGATCAATTTTGCAACTAAATTTTTAATTGTGACCGAATTTTGACTTTGTATGATCAATTGTGATTTTGCTTGTGGGATGGAGTTATGTTGGGTGGTGTGGGGTTGTGGTGAAATTTACGATTAAATTTGTAATTGTGATTTTCTGACTGAAACATGATTTGTATGACCAATTGTGACATTGCGGATGATATCGAGTGGAGTTGAAAACATCGGGAGAAAAAAATCATTTTTTGGGTGGGGTGAGTGAGATTAGTTGGTTAGGTGGGTGGGTGACGGGTAGGGGCGGGGTGGGTGGTGTGTGGGAAACTAAAAGAAAAAAATCATTTTTGAGTGGGGTGGGGTAGGGTCTTGGTGGGGTGTGAAAAAGTAGAAGAAAAAAAATTTGGATTGGGTCAGTTTGTTGGGTAGGTGGCGGGGTAGGGGATGGCTGTGGAGAATTAGAAGAAAAAATAATCATTTTTGGGTTGGGTGGAGTAGGTGGGTGACAGGTGTAGGGTCGGGACGGAGTGTGGAAAAGTAGGGGAAAAAAATCATTTTTTTTGATGTGGTGGGTAGTGGTGGGGCTGGTGGGTGACGAGCATAGGGTCGAGACGGGACGGGATGTGGAAAAGTAGAAAAAAAATCATTTTAAGGTTGGGTCAGTTGGTTGGTTGGTTGGTTGGGTGGCGGGGTAGGGCCGGGAGCGAGGTGTGTGGGGGTGTGGAAAATTGAAGAAAAAAATTCATTTTTGGGAGGTGGGTAGGAATGAGATGGGTGGGTATGGTGGAGGTGTGAAAAAGTAGAAGAAAAAAAATCATTTTTGGGTGGTTGACGGGTAGGGTCAGAGGCGAGGCGGGGTGGGGTGCGAAAAATTAGAAGAAAAAATCATTTGGGTGGGGTGGGTGGTGGGGGTAGGGTCTAGGTGGGGTGGGTGGCAAGGTAGGGTGGGAAATATCAAAAGATAAAAAAAGCCTCATTTTTGTCGGTGGGGTAGGGTGGTGTCGAGGTGGAGGTGGGTGGGGTGGGGGTGGAGGTGGAGGTGGAGTTGGAGATGGGTGTGGGGTGGGTGGGGTGGGTGGAAAAGTAGAAAAAAAAATCTTTTTTGGAGTGTAGTGGGGTGGGGGCTGGGTGTTCGGGGGTCTGTAACTGGGGTGAGATCAATTTGTTACTTTGCGAGGAGGTTGGATAGAGTCGAGTGGGGTGCGGTGGCGTGGAGAAGTATAGGAAAACATCGAGAGTAAAAAAAGCTTATTTTTTGGCGTGTGGTAGATTATGAGTGGAAGGGTGGGGGTGGGGTCGGAGTTGTGGCTTGTGGTGAGGGTGGGGTGGGTTGGGTTGGGTGCGTGGTAGGGTGGTGTCAGGGGAGGGAGTGAGTGTGGAAAAGTAAAAGGGAAAAAGTCATTTGGGGGGGGGGGGGATGTCGGGATGGGGTGGGTGGGGTGAGTGCGGGGGTCAGGTGGGGTCGGGTTGTGGTGGAGTAGAGTGGTTGTGGATTATGTATTGTTTGTATTTTATTATTTAATATTATATAAGTTTTAATTTAATATATAAATTATAATTATTATAATATTATATTAATTAATTAACTAATTAACACCTGATTTTTTTTAAAAAAACATTAAATTTGTTATGTTTAAAAAGTGAAAATTTTAGTTGTGTAGTTATATACTTTTCCCTTCAATCTACTTCGACACCACTAAATAAAAAGACCATGCACGCAATGGCAGACCCAATGCCAAACCATCTGCCAACACTGGACTTTGGGCCAGTCATTAAATTTTTATTTTTTTTTGCTTTTTTGGAGTAATTCTGCTTGATATTTTTTTGTCATCCCTTTAAACTTTGAAGTCCATTTAGACCCGTGTTCTAAAATGCGGGAATAAACTCCGCCTAGGCGCGCATTAGCTCAATGCGTGAGGAAAACGCATCACATTACCTATATGCGCGGAATAATGCTTTTTATTGAACATAAATCGAAAAAATCGGTGATTAATGGTTATGAACCAATAATAAACTGTTACTTTTCCAATCTAATCAGTTAGAAATCAATTGAACCTGTACTATTTAAATAAAGAAATAATAAAAAAAACTATATTCAGAGACTGCATGTAAATAGATGCAATCCCTTTGTAAACTTAATTCAATTTACCACTGAACAGTTCCTTCATAAGGCTAATAGGTGTTCCCATTTCACATCAACATCCTATGTGAGATGGGAAGTGATAGACTTTTTCTTTTTTATTTTCTTTTTAAATTTCTTTGCTTTTTTTGTTTAATTGTTTTTACTTACATTATTTGTTTGACTTTTCTTTCTAAACTATTATTTAAATATTATTTTTCTTATTTTATAAGTATTAAAATATTTTGACATTTTGAAACAAATAGTATAATATAAATAAAATTATCAACCATAAATCTCTATGCTTTTGAGTTAGTAATTCTAAAGTTAAAGAAAATTATTTATATATTTTATATTATTTGTGTATTTAGTTTTTATGTAATAAAATCTAATTTTCATATAAAAATTTATTTAATATCTTAAAATTAATTAAAATATTATTAAAAATATAAAACGCATTATGAAGATTATTCTTTGCATTGACACGCCTAAACTTGTGATTCTTGATTCTCGACCTCGATGCATCGCAGCGCATTATGCATTTTAGAACCTTGATTTAGACTATGTTTGATTGCTTTATATTTCCCTAGAAAATGTCACTTCAAGGAAAATCATTTCCAACTTTTGTGTTATTGAAAATTTTGGCTTAAAAAATAATTTTCTTGGTACAACTAGTACTTGAAGTACAAGTTAGGTCATTTACTTGGAAAAAAATTTCTCACTATTTTGCTAAGAAAACATTTTCTCATTTACATTAAAAATATTTTCTTTTCTAGTTTTTTAAATCAAACACATCCTTAATCCAAAAGAACAATTGAAATGAACTAAATAATTGACCCAATTTTAATTGTTCTAAATTTGTAATTTAAACTCAAGGTTTCAAAAGTGAAATGTGAAAGTTGAAATTCAAAACCGTGATTACACTGCCTCTGTTGCCTCCCGCCTGAGGCTTTGGCTCTATCCATTCAAAAAAAAAAAAAAAAAAAAATTGTATATATATAATTAATTGTTATAAAAATAATAAAATAATAAAAAAATAAAAATAAAAAAAATAAATTATATAAATCAATAGACTTGTGTGTATTTTATTAAAAATAAAAGTCCCATATTTCTTTTTTAGGAAGAGTTAGGACTGCAACGGACAATCAAGGACAGACCCAAAGATAGCACACTGCAGGCATCTGCTTGCACTGACTTCTGGGTCCACCCCGAATACAATCGTCAACTAATAAAGCTGAATTAATATAATTGACATTCACTAATAAATATATAATTTGCAACAATAATTATGTTTACCCAAGTATTTTAAATTTATAAATAGAAGATATTACATTTATATACAGTTGAATTGACAAACGTTTTTTTTTTTTTTTTGAAAGTGACGTTTTTTTTTTTTTGGAAACATGGTTTAGTTCATCAAATTTACCATGTTTGCTGATGGGCATAATTTTATTTTATTTTTTATTTTTCTTTACAAAAAATAAATAAATACCTCTACTAGTGGAGGTATTCGCTAAATTTGCAAATTGGCTGCGAGTATATTTATTGTTTATTTGCAACGGTAGATATGGATCTTTTTCCACTCCTTGTATGTCTTATAAATAACCATCGTGTCATTTCTTTATCGAAGCATCTGCGATCCCTTTGAGCAAATGAGATTATCAAATCTCACAAAATATTTCGACGCAATACCAAATTGGACTAAATTGTACGACGAGTTTCTTTAATACTATTCAATATTGTACAATCCACTCTACCAAACAAGTCATATAACCATGAGTTTCAACAAGTATGAAGATTTCTAGCATAGCGTGTTGGATGAGATTGTGCAGCATGAACACCCATATTCATTCTATAAATAAACATGGCATTAATCAAACGAAGAGATCAACAAACATATGCATCTTTATTTGCAAAATCATATAGATCTGCCAGGTTTCTATTTTTTTTTTTTTTTTTTTTTTTCAGAAGCAAAAGAATAAAGAAGACAGTTCCCATCGGGATTTCTGGCCTGTGTTTCTTTCAATTTCATCGAGCAATTATTACTTTCCTATCGAACAATCACAAATAGAGAGAGAGACTATTTCGAGTCGCAGAGTATTAAACGAAAAATAAGGACATGATATCATGCAATCGCAGAAGTATCGTGTCGTGTTAACTTATATTTCCATATCTTTTAACACAAGGAACCTTGAAGCAATCAGCAGAGTTAAAGCTTACAGTTCAAGTGCTATGGCTGAAGGCTGTTCGATCTCGTGCAATTTTTGATCTGGTCGTGGCTCTTTAAGCTTTTATCGAGCCTTCGAGTGGATGGGCCGTGCAACAATTTGACGAACCCGAGGAAGCTTAGTTTTCCATCAGCGTGTCTTATCCAGTCATGGAGAACAGCATGGACTGGCACTGAAGGACTAAGTCCAAGTTCCTGAAGTTTAAGATAAATTTTAATCTATAATTTGTTGTTTCTAATAGTTAAGCTCTTAGATACATAAAAACTAACCAACAATGCTACAAACACCCCACGCTTGACCCCAATTGTGATAACACACTCACATGCGTTGTGGAGACTGCTTATTAATGGTGACTGGACCCACACCCTATGTAAGTGTGTCATCACATTTGGGGAGTGTGGGGGTGCAAATAAACTAATTCTAAACTAAAATACTAAAAATTCTATGAATCAGAAAACTCGACTTACTGATGCAAGTTCCTCGACGAGAATAGTCCTGTTTCCATCCTTCTCAAAATTCTCATATGCAGAACGAGCGTGTTGCTCCCATCGGTCGAGCGCCTCCAATTGATGAACACTTAAAGCAGCTGCACAAAATTCTTCAAAATACATCCTTCTATATTGAAGCACATTTAGCTGTCACAAATAAATAGTGTTAGTCCGTGGATTTCGAGTTTCGACCCTGTTAAAAAAAAAAAAAAAAAGCAAGCTGATCCATATTTACTGTCTCAAGGAAATTGGGAATGTGATACTCCTTCATGATGTCTGTAGCATTTTTCATCAGTGCCTGCTTAGAAAAATGTAATGGGAAAACTTTATTTCAACTGAGTCGGGAGAAAGCGATTACTGGTTTAGAGGGCGAGGAAATCAAAATAAACTAACCATTTTAATGTTTTCTAAAGCTATGCCGCCACTTTCGTTTGGCCCCAACAATGCATATTGCTCCTTAAGATAAAAGAGTTCGTCCGCCGTCAATGTCTTAGATAAAGCCTGCTCGGAGATGCTCATAAGATTACATTACAGTTCAGGAAATCACAAAACTAAAACAGCATTAACTTCTAAGGTAGTAAAAGGAAATGTACTATGTACATTGTTAAATATCATGTCATGAAAAATCTAAAATTTGCAAACCTATGAAACAATAAAAAGAACAATAAAATTTAAAAAAATAATAAAAATAAAAAAATAAAAAAAATAAAATAAATAAAAAGCTCTACAAGGTGTGTGTATATGTAAAGGATTCGCAACATAATTGTTTATATGATCACATGCAGAGGCCGAACATAACTTGTTCAATTATATACACACCCTTAAGGCAGCCTTACGCAAAGAAGACGATCGCATATACGCTTTCATTAGTCTGAATACAAGAATATCGAGCCGCACTTTCACATTATTGTAATTTCGGATCCATGGATGACCTGCAAACAGAAAGAAAATAAAAGATATAAAAGAAAATGATGAAAACAAGCTGGTGATCAACCATTTGAACCATTACCTGGTGACCCAATGCTGTAGCTGGGGCCTGGTCAGGTTTCAAAACTATGATAGCAAGAGTGAGAGAGGAACTCACATAGAGCCTGAGCAGCTGTCATGCGTTTTCGAGGGTCTTTGTACAATAAGCGTTTGATAAAATCCTTAGCCTCCGACGATAATGAAGGCCAAGGGGCTTCCTCAAAGCTTGGATCAGCTTTCAAGACTGCCCTAAATATGCCGGATTCTGTTCGAGCCCAAAATGGGCGACTGCCGCATAACAGAATATAAGCTATTACACCTATACTCCACACATCCGCCTCTGTACTGTATGATCTATGTAAAACCTCAGGTGCGACGTAATACGCACTTCCAACAATGTCATTAAGCATTTCATCTGCATATGATTGTTAACATTGAATCTTATCCAATCCTTAAAAGATTATGTAAAAATCTAGACTTCCAGGACTCTAGCTATAGAAGACTAACCTGGTCTAATAAAATCTGATAAGCCAAAGTCGATAAGTTTCAACTCAGAATTTTTGTCTTTGGAGGTGAACAGAAAATTCTGAATACAGAGGATTATAAGTTTGAGAATGACTACATAAACAAAGCACGAAATCATAATCGTAAAGTTGTCATCCACGAAAGCGGACCATCTATGGACGTTAAATGCATCGAAAGCCTAGAAATTATCACCACGAACGAGAAGGGGGAAAAGATTATATTCGCTGCTAAATCCACGTTCTATAAAGATACATGGAGAGATATTTTGTTACCTCCGGTTTAATATCTCGGTGCACCACACCCTGGAAATGACAAAATGCTACAACACTTAGAATCTGTACCATAACAGCCTTTGCATCATCTTCTGAGTATTTCCCACCTCTAATAAAGCAAAAATAAATGTATATTATGTAGAAAAAATACTGATCATGGTTATGAATACAAAACAAATGAATGGTATAAAAAAATGACCTTGCAAGTATTCTATCTAGAAGCTCTCCTCCTTGGCACAGCCTGAAAATCACCAATATGGTAATTAACTTCCATGCAGTGGCAATCTTTTGATGATATACAGTATTCTCTTTTTTTCACTATTAGACACTCAATTTGATTGGGTAAATTAAATTCTTTTAAGCCATATTTTCCTATCAATTAATTTATATATTTAATTGAAAAAGATTTAAATTAGTATTGAACTGGAGTTTCTCACCACATAAACTTTTTCTCAAAATTCAATTAAATTGTTGAAAAATCCTTCCAAAAAAAGTTCTTAAACTGCCTTAATCCACACCCATTCATTCAACTATAGAGAAGGTAATAATCCATTCTTACTCCATTACTACATAGACATTATCATTATCTTCAAAAGCATCATAGAATTGTACAAGATTGCTATGTCCTGTAAGGGCACCCAATACTTTAACCTCCCTTCTTACATCCTCAATAGCAATTGCTGTAGTCATCTGGTAAAAAAACAAGGAAAAACATGAAAACAGCACAAGAAAAAAATAAATTTTAGCAGCAATAATTCGAATAAATAAATGTCTTTCTTCTCAAATAGCTTAGGCCTTTAGGTGAGATGGTTCAACAATCACCCTCATCTATTCCTGTCCTCTGTTCATTAAAGAAGAAAGAACAGAGTAAATTTCCTCCTCAAACGTTAATGGAATTTAAACTTCGATCGGATGCAGGGAAGCCCAGATATTTATTCCCTTCGTTCAAACAATCCCATTTCCATGGGTAAAAAATAAAATGTAATCAAAAGACTCAATATATCGTAATTCTTTCTTCCTCAGGATCAGCTAGGCAGATACGATAAGCATACGTTGAATTCTCAGTTGAGCAGGATTTATAACGAAAGAATTGTACAGACAGTATTATTAATCACACATACCTTTGCCTTGGGAATAATCTTGACAGCAATTTTTTGGCCTTTAAGCTTCCCCTTCGTGGCAATGGCAGAACAAGTATACCCAAAATGTCCTCGTCCCACTTCTTCCTTAACCTCGTACCTACTCGTAAACTGCGTAGAAAACCCAAAATTTTTATTCAACTCCGCCGTCTCGTAACCCTCCTCCGCCTCCATTACCCCTTTATCGCTCGGCTTCTCTGCCTTGTCGCCGCCATGCCTCCTCAGTAACATCGCCTTCAGGTGCTTCGCCGGCGACGACGGTTGAAATGGTATGTTAAACATCTTCCGCTGCGGTGTCCCCGCAGCCGGAGATGATTTCTTGGAAGAGAAGTAACGGGCTGGACTCGGGCTGTAGAATGAGAAGAACGGAGACTTCTTCCCGGCGTCTTCGACGCCATCTTCTCTCACCGGAGTTGCGAGATTAATAGTGGGTTCCGGGATTTGTGGTGGTTCGATTGTCTCTCTTTTGGCATAAGGATTGGGTTTTTGATGAGGCTTTGAGGAGCAGGTTCCCATTGTGATCCTGCAAAGTGCAACCCCTTTGATGGTCGGAGAAGAAAAGCTTTTTAGAGTTGTGATGGAGAAAAAGAATTCATGCAGTCGAGCTAAAATTATAGCAAAAATTATGGAGAACTGAATACAGAGAAATAGACAGCAATTACGAGAGAAGACTGCGAAACTTTCCGCAGGATTTCATGAATGGCGGTGAATGGTTATATTGCAAGGAAGATAGATTACGATAGTATGCTGTATGCAAAACCGGCCCCACCACTTATTATTTATACATTGCCTAATTTTTGGAAAAAAGTTTTATAGGTGGGAAAAATACGTCTGCAAGAAATTTCCTGCTTCTTAAAAGTATAAGCCAGGTTTTATAGCACTATCTTTTTAGATTTGAATATAATTTAAAGTCAACATTTAGGAAAGAGTCCTCAATATTGGATTCTAATGATTTTAGAATTTTATAAAATTACACGTATGCTCATCTTATAATTTTATAGAATCCGTCAAAATTCAATGTCCTCAATATAGAATTTAATTGATTCCAAAAGATTTAGGTGTTCTAAAAAACTTATGAATTTCGGTGAATTTCTTTTATTAATGGAATCGAATGAGTTGTTATGTATTTGCCTTTATAAATATGAATGTAAAATTTTTCAATAAATTCGACCATGACCTCTCGAGTTTCCATGAAATTCATGCTTTGTTGTACAAACTGTGGCCAAATCCCCCACCTGCCACCCCACCCTCCAAAATCAAAAAAACTCAGTAGCCACCGACCACAACCTTCATCCACTCATAACTGCTGCCACCAACCACCACCTCATCCACCAGAAAATAACTATTGCCACTGCCCACTGCAAGCACCCACAAATTTTTTGGAAGACAACACAAAATTCTTCAAATCAATTTCAAGAGTTTCAATAGGAAATTCAACAATGGAATTCTAAAATCCATAATTTTATATTTTGGACACATTTTGGAAGGAAAGGTTTGTCATGCTGGCTATTCAGGGGCATTAGTTAACTCCCAAGGCAAATGATTCTCATTTGATACATTTTCGTAGTGGTCCAAATGGATTGGTCCAAAGCAACAACTAGATACGTGAAATTCCACCAAAATCTACTGAAATCCAATAAAATCCGTGGAATTGAATTTCATTAGAATATGAGGAATTCTATAGAATTCTATTAAAACCCATAAAATTCATAAGAATCCATGAATCTAAAAAATCCCACAAAATTTCAAATTGGGTAATCTTAATCATACTTTTTGTGGGGTTCACCACTTTTCAATCACACATCTCATCAATTTTTATCAAAATCTACTAAAAATCTGATTTTAATCAATACCAAACTGGAGCAAATTATTATTTTTTTTTTTTTAAAAGACGTGATATTTTTGAAATAAAATATATAGTTGAAAAGTGATTTTGGGAACGGTCTCGCTACATGTACTGAAGGAAACAATACAGATGACTTACAGATAATTTTTGAAATTACTTATATACCCTTGCACTTTTTAAATGACCATAATTTCTTCCAACCCACAAAGTTGCAGAGTACCGAAATCATCCCCAAATCTATAAGTTCGTCTTCAATGATAAATCGCTCCAGACTTCGATTGGTTTTCTGACGGCCATTCCAGAGTCATTCTTGGTGGGCTCAACAATCGTAGTTGCAATATGTTCAAAAATTTGTAAAGAAAACTTATTCCTTTCTAGTTACTTCTTATTGTCTTCGATTAGGACTTGTGAAATTTTGCTAACAACGATCGGCAACAAGGACATACATTTCTTCGAGGTAATACATGAATTATGGATTATGAACATTTTTTTTTTTTATTTCAACAAAATAAATTTCAGTACTGCCATGGACCTCGATTTGAACTATCAATTCACTGTCTATGAAATGAAGTTTTGGTTGATAAAATTTTTATGTGAATTAATTGTAAAAATTAGTTTGTATATAAATTTTTATTTCGAAACATCTGTTTATCCGAATTGTGTTTCCAGCTTGATTTTTTTGTCAATACCATTATTTTCATAGACTTCTAATTGTGTTGCTTGAAGAAATTGAGGAACTCAATGGCTAGGAGAAATGTTGGGGTTTGTTGGGGATGCAGGTTGCGAGGCCTTTACATGTGGGATTACAATTGGTTGCCCCAATTGCAGAATTGGCATAGTGAAGCGGCTCGAGGTTGTGAATGACCTTCCAAGTAAAGGGAAGTGTTCCATTCGAAAACGCTTCATAGTTTAACCGTGATCTTTTTTATGTTTCATTTTGTAAGATGAATGTTTTGGTTTTGACGTCTAATGAACATGGCAATGACTATAGTATTCTAAGCTAATAACTTAACTAGCTTTTGAAGTTTGTAGTAGTATGATTTGGTTTTTTTTTTTTTTTTTATGCACTCAATTTGTATTAGATTGTTTTGGTTTTGATGTGTAATGACCATGGGAATGACAGTGTAGTATTCTAAGCTATACCTCTGTATTTGCATCGTGAATTTGTGGAAATCCAATTAAATTATATAGTGGACAACGGTTGGATTGAACATTGGTCTGATAATGTAGTAAACAAATCCCAGAATGCATACGGAAAGTGTACATGATGCATGAATGCTTGTTTGGATTCCATAAAAATTTCTCACATTTCTACATCATTCTTTGTCAAAACAAAAGGTTGAATTCCCAAACAAAATAAAATTTGCACGATCTAGATTTCACTAGCCCAATTAGGATTCTTTCTCCACTTTGCTCCTCATAGCTCGTTCATATTGTTCGACGAATTGATTCCGATGTTTTAGAATGAACATAACCGTCGAGAAATGTGTCCATGCTCTCACTCCTCTTAGTAGTTGACATCCTAGCCCAGAAACTTGTGTTCAGGTAACATGGAACCCATCGACCTCTATTCTCATAAATACCAGACAACCAATCGTTCATATGCAACTCATAGTTGTCAATCATTGCAAGCTAACCTTCTTCAAACTCTTATGGACTGTGTGAATCATAAACAGGACCAGTAACAGTAGACATAATTTTACCTCTGTCAACATGATAGCTAAATTTCTCCGAAAACTTCTTCAATATGTGCCACAAGCACCACCTATGCTTCGTATTCGGGAAAACTACTTCGATTGCGTTTTGCATGGCCCGATCTTGATCATTAATGATCCCAATAGGAGCATGATTATTCATACACATGAGCCATGACTGAAAGAGCCAAATGGATGTCCCTGTGTCCTCATTCGAAAGCAACTCACATCCAAGCAATGTAGACTCTCCATGGTGATTGACTCCAACAAATGGTGCGAAAGGCATGTCATATTTATTGGTCAAATATGTTGTGTAGAAAGTGACAAAATCACCAAACTTCTTATACGTCTGCCTATATCTATTATCTTCCCAGAACACATTCTTCAAATGACTTTCATCGTCTAAATCAATGCTAAAGTAGAAACCAGGATACTTCGATTGCATATTTGAAAAGTAAGCTTGGATGGCTGTGGTTTCTCCATCCCCAAATTTCAGTCGTCTAAATTTTTCAACATAGTTTCTACAATCCTTTTCAATGCACTTCAAGTTTTCATAACCACTAGCCTCAACAATTGTCGAGTTAAAACTTTTATGTAATGGAATCCCGACAATGTCATTTACTTCAAGTACCCGTTTCACGTTACAACTAATTTGTAGGTTACATCTATACAAACAAGACTTGGATGGACTTGTTTCATGGTTGTGCTCAAGATGGAATGTGTTAATCCTCCATTTTCCACAACTCTCAGCTGATGTCGTGATTCTAGCCTTACACCCATTTTGGATGGTTGGTTGAGGCTTCAAACATTTGCTAGGTTTAATACATCTACCCCCTTCTCGACTACAAGTGAATGTAACATATCTAATATTACCATCACTATCCTTCTTTGAGTTGCACTTTCTAACTGGAAAACCAACATTGTAAGCATATCTTTTATAAAAATTGAGCACCGCTACTACATCATCAAACATCATGCCAACCTTCGACATCTCAACATCACTTTGACTAACCACACACTCATCCTTTTCCACAAAATTGTCGTGTTGTATCTCATCACCTGAAGAATCCAACAACGTTAAGTTTCTAAATAAATCAACATTCACGTTTGGGTAATTTAATGAAAATGACTTCAAAATGAAATCTAACAATTTACTAAAATCCCAAAATTTTAATTAAGTTTCTAGTTTAATAAAAATTAAACCCAATGGTACGTTCAAACAAGATTACAACATTAAAATAGATTTATTTCGATTGGGGACGGAATTTACAAATTACAAATTACACTTTGATCAAAATCAAACCCAAAAATTTCTTGAAGTACAAAAACTAAGTACTGTAAAGAAACTTAAAATCCTAGAACAACCTTCAGACATGGTCCGTGATGGGGAGCAGTTGATCGAGTTGTGATGCTTCTACAATACCTAAATGTGAGCTCACTTACAATAATATTCGTTGCCAGAAAGAAGAAGGAAACCTGTTGAGTTGTGAGCTTTTTTTCTCACCCACTTCACTAAAAAGGTGTTTTTTAGCTTCTTGCTTTCCTTATCATGTGAGAAGCTGTGGGTCTCAGCTTTTTTTTTTTAATTAAGTCGATGTCGATGCCACATCAGCGTCTGTAAGTGTGTTGGTAAAACTAGCATTTTCCTTTTGAGAAATGTGTGGTAAAATGTGGTTTGATTATATTGTTTAGAAAAAGTTTGTCAAACATAGGCATAAATATAGAATTTAAGTCCTTGCTTGGTGGGTGTTGAAATTAGATTTTCAGTAAATTTTAATAGAAACTGATGAAACATGTTTGATAGTCTACCAGCCGCAGTCACCTCCAGAACCACAATCTATGAGTCGCAGTTGTAGCCACAATCGCCTCCAAATCTATAACTAACCACCTCCTCCATAACACCATTCATCACCATCTCCTCCTCTGCACCACTACCACCATCACCGTCGTCGCCTAGGTACTACCACTGTATCTAAACGGTTACACATAAATTCACACACTATACCTCATCACCACCACGGTCACCTCCAGATCTATAATCCATCAGGCACAGCCACCTCCATATACACAACCCGCTACCTCCTTCTCGTCATTGTCACAGTTTTCAACCCAGAATCACCACAAAGAAATCACAAGAACTTGAAGTTAAAACACAAAGAACTTCAAAACTTTATTAATCAAAGAATAGAAACATAAATTCAAAAGTTTATACAATATCAAACAAAAAATCTTAAAGTATACAGACTCAAAAAGTCGCACCAATATACCACAAAGAACTACTAAGAGATTACAGATCAACACTGTAAAATACCACAAAGTAAACCTCTGATATTACACGAAGAATTAGAGAAGATCAACTCAAGATGCGAGAGAAAGAGTGTTGAGTGCATATTTCATATATTTTTAGTAATACTTTTTGAGTAATTTGGACAAATACCTACTTAATTGTGCATATTTTGTGGTTAAATAGGTTTAACTATCAACTTCATGGAGAAAGCACAAGAAAGAAGCTAAATGGATGAATACTTGAAGAAATTGAGGAGAAAAGAGTCAAATCCATCAAAGAATCAAAGTTAGAGGACCAAGTTGCAACCACGCGATCGCGTGGTCATGCGCAAGTCGCGTTCGCGAAGTCAGGCATAAACTCAACCCGAGAGTTTTTCACCTAAACCACGCGATCGCGAGGTACTCTACCACGCGATCGCATGGTCAAAATATTGACAGATAATCTGGGCCGACCCGGTGCGACCCGGTTCGGCCCAAATGCTGTTGTACGCGGATCTAGTGATTTTTGGGGGTATTTTGAGGGATTTTGGCCAATTTTGAATCATTCTCTTCTTTGGCAAGTCAAGAAAAACCCTAGCTCTCTTTTTCTCTCTTTTGTTCTTCATTTTCATTCATTTTCCTCTTGTAATTTCTCTTGATTTTGTATAGTATAGTTGATGAATATTGATTAAGGGGAGAAATATCAACATTATTGTGGAAGAATAGTGATATTTTGAAGCAAGAATCATTGGTGAAGGGAAGTGTTTTTGCTTAATCTTCATATTTCTCTATTTATTTTATTTCATAGTTGGAATGATGTATTTAATTCTTGAATTTTATTGTTATTTCATTATGGGCTAAACTATTTTGTGTTGGGATGTTGATGAAGCTTGACCTAGCTTAGTTGATTTTAATGCTTGTATTAAGAATTTAAGCTTTTTATTATCTTGTGCATTTATTGTTGTATTTATTGACAAGCATAAATGTGGCCACAATAAATGCTAGTCAATAAATACAACAATAAATGCGCAAGATAATAAAAAGCTTAAATTCTTAATACAAGCATTAAAATCAACTAAGCTAGGTCAAGCTTCATCAACATCCCAACACAAAATAGTTTAGCCCATAGTGAAATAACAATAAAATTCAAGAATTAAATACATCATTCCAACTATGAAATAAAATAAATAGAGAAATATGAAGATTAAACAAAAACACTTCCCTTCACCAATGATTCTTACTTCAAAATATCACTATTCTTCCACAATAATGTTGATATTTCTCCCCTTAATCAATATTCATCAACTATACTATACAAAATCAAGAGAAATTACAAGAGGAAAATGAAGAACAAAAGAGAGAAAAAGAGAGCTAGGGTTTTTCTCGACTTGCCAAAGAAGCGAATGATTCAAAATTGGCCAAAATCCCTCAAAATACCCCCAAAAATCACTAGATCCGCGTACAACAGCATTTGGGCCGAACCGGGTCGCACCGGGTCGGCCCAGATTATCTGTCAATATTTTGACCACGCGATCGCGTGGTTGCAGCTTGGTCCTCTAACTTTGACTCTTTGATGGATTTGACTCTTTTCTCCTCAATTTCTTCAAGTATTCATCCATTTAGCTTCTTTCTTGTGCTTTCTCCATGAAGTTGATAGTTAAACCTATTTTACCACAAAATATGCACAATTAAGTAGGTATTTGTCCAAATTACTCAAAAAGTATTACTAAAAATATATGAAATATGCATGTAAAATGCACTCAACAAATACCCCCAAACTTGAACTCTTGCTTGTCCCGAGCAAGAATATTCACATGCATTTACAAAAATGACATAATGATCAACAATGCTAGATAGCTCGCAATCATCGATGAGTGTGAAATTGCATAATTAATTCACAATTATGTTCCCAAATAATGCTACAAAAATGAGTTTGTCTTATCCATGCGTGTGTGTATAGCCACTGTCAATCGTCAATAAGATTCAAGAATGTTGATGAGTAAAGAGGTTTCAAGTCAAAACTATCCCACCATTAGTGGTCAATTCTTTCCTTTCCCACCAGTGGCATTCATCCCCCAATGAATAATTTTCTTTCCACTCCCGGGATGCAGTTCTAAAGGGTACTTCTCAAATCACTCTCTCTTTTTCCACTAAAGCATGGGTGTGTTTTACCTACAATCTCGACAACCTAGAAATGCAGTGACTCTCCACTAATGAGTGCTTCGACATTCAAGTTTATACCAAGCAATTCAAACCCACTATTTATCTAAGCCCTTATGCAAGTACAAATGCATGATTTCTAATAACTAACATGATGTTTGCTCGTGACTTCCCCACTCCCTTAAGCTTTCTAATTGACCCATGTAGCGAGCTTTAGGTCGGCAGCTCCCCGATTTTTTAGATCAAAGGGTATCAGGTTTCAAAATACCCCTACAGACTTATTAACTCGAGTCAAAAAGGCTACGAAGTGGGGGTAGACTTATTAAGCGAATGCAATGATAATGTGTTTTTTTTTTTTCAAGTGTGTGTGTGAGTACCTTACTCATTAAGCTTTCTAATTGACCCATGTAGCGAGCTTTCGGCCGGTGACTCCCATGTTTCAAACTTAAGGCACCAAGTTTCAAAATACTCCTACGGGCTTAATAACTCGAGTCAAAAAGGTTTCAAGATAGGGCAATGCAATGCAAAAATTAAAATGGGCTTAGAACTTTAGCATATGGTCATTATTTGGCTTATACTTGGCGAAAGATACTCCACACAAAAATTTACTTCCACATGCATGGAATCACCACACGTCTAGTCCGTCTCCTTTACCGGGTCGACCACCCCAAAACTTGTCTTACATTAGGGTCAAGAATTTTAGAGCATTAAGAAATATTTGATAGGTTGATACAAATAAACAATACAAGCTCACAACCTAGTTCATCTACTCCATTAACCTCTTCGCCCTTCAACAATTCTCAAACTCACCGACAATTGAACATGACTATTGTGCTCAATGTACATATGATCTTACATGGATAAGCATTTAAAGAAAGTAGAACAAGTAGCATATTTGGTCATAACTCATGAATTAACAACGATTTCAAACATCAAAGTCTTATAAGCCGGCAAGGCTATCTAGCATGTCAATATTCTCAACAAAATAAACAATTTCAAACATCAAGACATCAAGGGCCGGCAAGGCAATGTAAAATGTTCATAAAGCAACATGATCCCAACAATTACAGCCTGTCACGCGGGTGACCCGGGTTCGATCCCCGGCAACGGCGCCAAAAACTTGTTCACTAGAAACACACCGCAAGTGCACGAGTCGCATACAAGTGATAGTGGACTAATTGAGTTCGGTTTATCGATCCCACAAGGATTGTCTATTTCAACTACACTCTAGTATAATTAATTTTAACAAGAAACACACACAATAAAGGTTTGTTTTGGGAAAGTTCTCGTACTAGAATTAAATTTGCGATTGTAAATAAATAACTAGAAAAATGGTGATGAATAGGTGATAAAGGAGTGTTGGGATTCTTGATTCCACTTGACCATTACCTAATTGAATTACCAACAAGCAAATAGAAATGCAATTCATTAATCATGTTAGACCCGATTTTCCAAGCTTAGCCAATTACCTCTCTCGAGTGAAATCAACCCTAATTAGTGGCATTAACCTACTATATCTCTATGTCGATTAAGAATACACCAATTGTATTAAACCTTTGTGAAAATAGCTCAATGGGTCATCTAGAGTTTTAGGTATATCTCTATCCTAAACAAGAACCTAGAAAGAGAAACTCTCAAAGAACCACACAAAACCATAAAGAGAGAGAGAGAGAGAGAGAGAGAGAGAGAGAGAGAGAATTTGAGAGAATAATCTCTAAGAAGCCAAAATGCTAGGCCAAGTGAAGAGAGACATCCTTATAAACAAATGGACGGTGATGGTAAAGCCAGTAGATCCAACGGTTGAGATATGTGTAGATTGTTATACTGGTTGGGACAATAACCTAGTTCTTTGAATTAGGTTGAATCAATTGCGAAAGGGACCAGGAACAAAATTTGGTTCAGGTTTTAATTCATTCCGCTGGGCTTCTACATGTATGGGCCTCAACTTCTGGTCTACTTTCATCAGTTTTTGGGCTGCATCTTCTCATCAATTGCTGCCACAATCACCACCTCAATTGAATCAGTAGCACATGCGAGAACACAAAAAGCAGCATCAAAATTCAACCAACTTTAAAAATGACAAAGCATCAATATATAAGAGTGAAATTCCTTATACGCTTACCTTGGGGCCTGTTTCAGGCCATACAAAGATTTTTTAAGTAAACATAAAAATCAGTTTTACCTTTCCTTTCAAAACCTTGAGGCTGATGCACATAAATTATTTCATCTAAAGAGCTATTTAGAAAAAAAGTCTTAACATCCATTTGTTCAAGTTCTAAATCAAGTTGTGCAACTAAAGCAAACAGAATTCTGATAGAAGTATACTTAACAACGAGTGAGAAGATTTCATTGTAATCAATCCCTTCCTTTTGTGAAAAACCTTTTGCAACAATTCTAGCTTTGTACCTAGGTTTTATATCCTTAGACTCACCTTCTTTTATTTTAAAAATCCTTTTGCAATCAATTATCCTTTTATTTTCAGGCCTATTCACTAAGGTCCAAGTCCCATTTTTAATAAGAGAATCAATTTCCTCTTGCATTGCTACAATCCAAAGTTTAGAATCAGTTGTAGAAATGGCTTCTTCAAAAGATTCACGTTTAGACTACATAGGTTCAGAATAAGTAAATGCAGAAACAAAATCATGATCTTCATATCTAGATGGAGGTCTAATTTCTCTCCTAGTTCTGTCCCTAGTAAGCTGGTAATCACTAAGATTGAAATCAATTTCAGTTTCAGGAAAAGGATTATGTACTGGAACAGAAATAGAAAACTCAGGTTCAGAGATATTGTTTGGAGAATGTAGGGGTTTCTCCAATTGAAACTGAGTATTAGGCTTATCACTTTCTTCACACAGATGATCAGCACTTAGCTCAAAACAGAGGAAATCCTTTTCACTAAAAGAATCTTTTAAGATTTCATCTTTGCAGGGAAAAGTATTTTCATTAAAAATCACTAACTTACTAATAATGACCCTATACCCTCTCTGTTATTTTACCCATAGTCTATAACCCTTGACACCTTCACCATATCCAAGGAAAAAACATTTTAAACATCTGTCATCAAGTTTAGTTTCAGTTTGATGTGAGTAAGTTGCACATCCAAAAATTTTGAGTTTTAAAAAATCAGGAAGTGTATTGTTCCAAATATGATCAGGCATTTTAAAATCAATAGCACTACAAGGAAATAAAATGATTAGATATGAAGCATTTTTGAGTCTTTGACTGCTTCACCCCAAAAAATTTTGGTAAGTTTAAATCAAGCAGCCGATACCTAGTTCTTTCTAACAATGTCCTATTCATCCTCTCAACAACCACATTTTTGCAGTGGACTGTATTTAACAGTTCTATGTCTAAGGATACCTAAGTTTCTACAGGAAGTATCAAAGTCTAGATTACAAAACTCTAGACCATTATCAGTCCTAATCACCTTAACCTTTCTCTCTTTCAAATTTTGAATTAAAGTAATCCAGTTTTTAAATACCCACACAGTAGTATCCTTAGACTTTAACAGATGAACCCAAGTTTCCTTAGAATAGTCATCAACTATAAGTAGGAAATATTTAAAACCAGAACAGAATTAACTGGGGCAGGACCCCACAGATTAGCATGCAAATATTCAAGTGCATTATTTGACTTATGAATTCCTTAACCAAAAAAACTTCTTTTCTGTTTTCCCAAAACACATTTTTCACAGAAATTAAGGCCCTGTTCTCTTTACTATTTTGAGGTTGTTTTCTGTTTTTATTTTCGAAAACGCTAAAAATCCGTTCTCTTTACCATTTTCGAAAACGCATTTTGGAAAATAAAAAAAAATTTGTACACAAAACGCAAAACACCCAAAATCTCGTTTTGGACGTTTTGTGTGTATTTCGACAAAAATGCCCAAAACGGGGAAAACGCATTTTGGGAATTTTTTTTTTAAAAAAGAATTATCTTAACTTGGAACTAAGCTTAATATAAAGTTTTTTATTTTTTTTTTATTTATTATTTTTTTTTAGAATTATCCTAACTTGGAACTAAGTCTAAATAAAGAATTTTTTTTTTTTTTTTTGGAGAATTATCCTAACTTGGAATTAAGCTTAAATAAAGTTTTATTGAATTCAATATCAACATTACAAAAAAAAATTGAAGTAAGAATTCTTGTTGTTATATTTCAAAAAATGCACTGATAAATGGACTCTGATGGTTTTGAAAGAACTTGCATTTTCTGAATTTTAATAGAACTAGAGCTTTCTCAAATCCCGAACCTGACCAAGCTGTGTTAATATAGACTCTTAATGCTCACATTAGTGTGTTGCATGTAACCATATTTTCAGTATATTGTGAAAGGAAATTTGAGTTTGAGTCAGTAGTATTCTGCAAGCAAATTAATTAAAAATAGTTTAAGTAGTATTCTGCAAAATTTCAAACAGAACGTGTTTTCCAACTTTTCATTTTCAAAAACAGTTTTCAGAAATGACAAACCAAACGCATTTTCAGCAAATTTGAAAACAAAAATGAAAACAGGAAACACAAAACATTTTCAAAAATGAAAATACAAAATAAAATACAAACAGAACGCTACCTAAGTTTTTGTAAAACATCTTTACAAAAAAAACACATTTTTTTTCAAGTAATTTCAAACACCTTTCATCTAAATGTCCAAGTCTTTTATGCCACAAATCATTTTTATCAATTTCAGAAATTGTATTAAAGGACTTAGTACAAATAGGATAATATTTTAAAACATATATTCCATTTGCTTTGGGGTACAGAAAAGTGAAGAGTTACCCTTAAAAATAGTTAGATAACCTTTATGCAATCTAATATCATGTAATTCAGAATCAAGAATGCCCAAAGATATCAAATTTCTTTTTAAATCAGGCACATACCTTGTTTGATTTAAAAAAAGTGTTCTATTGTTTTCAAGTTTTAATAGAACTTTACCAATACCTTTTATATCACAAGTCAAATTATTTCCAAGCTTAAATGATCCAAAAGAATCATCGCAGAAATTAGAAAATAAATCCCTTTTAGGACACATATGGAATGTACAATCAGAATCAAGAATTCACTCATTCTTAGTATCATATTCAATTGTAACTTAAAAAACTCCATTGTTATTCTGTTTTGCAGCATCTATTTGATTACTAGTGGCAGTTTCAAGCTGCTTTTTAAAACAATCTTTAATATGATGTCTAGGTTTACCACAGTAGTAACATGTTATAGGTATAAAAGAATTATCTTGTTCTTTGTAGTTGTTGTCCTTAGCCTTATTAAAAATTCCTTTGTTTTGATAGTTTACCCTAGTAGGCTTACTATTCACATTATTCCAGTTCCTGTTATTTTTAGGAACATTCCAACTTTTATTGAAATTGTTCACAGGCCTACTATCCCTAAAGGAGTTCCTTTTCTTAAAAGTTCCTATCACATTGTAGGCTTCCTTATGATCATTTTTCATTTTCAGCTCCTTATTCTTTAGGGAAGTGTGAACTATTTTAGAAGTTAATTTATACTAACCATATTCTAAGTCATTTCTATGGTCTTTATACCCGTCCCGCATGACGTTTAAAAGGTAGACTACTTTCTGGTCATCAGATAATTTCTCATCACAATTCACTAAGCTTTGTGTGATCTTATTAAACCTACTCATGTTCTCATCTACTTCTTTGGAATGATCAAACTTAAAGCTAAACTATTGTTTCCAAAGAAAACACTTATATTAAGTAAAGAAACAGTGTGGTAAACTTCCTCTAATTTTTCCCAGAGTTCTTGTGCAGTTTTAGTCTCACCTACTTGTCCAATGACATTATCAAATATATGAAGAAATAAAGTACTCCAGGCGATTTCATCCATTTCAGTTTGCCTATTCTCAGATAATGTAACAGGCCAAGATGCATCAATAGCTTTAGCACATTTCATTTGAAGAATTAAGACTTTCACTTTCTAGCTCTAGAGACTAAAGTCTCCCTTGCTATTCCCGATTTCAACATCAACTTTAATAGTAGCAATTGTAGAAATGACTAGGAATTTTCAAAAATTTAGTGATCAGAAGCCTAATTTCTTCAAAGATTACTTATAAACAAGGTAGAGGAACACATAACAGATTTCACAAAGTATTTTAAGTAATCAGAGGCAACTCACTAAGTCAAGAAAGATATGAAATATCATATAGATTTAAGATTAGACACTAAGCAGTATAGTAATCAAGATGATCACAATGTACAAAGAAACAATTACACTAAGAAATAATCACTAAGTATCTGAACACTAAAAAATAATGTTCTTCCAGTATACCCCTCAACCTAATTTGGGTCAACCCTAGACTCCCTCAGATTCTCAGATTTTCAAGAAATCCTAGACAAAGGAAAGTAAAGGGGTCCAACAGAAGGCTTCAAAAACGGAGAGATTTTGGAAAGAACAAGAAATTTGAAAAAAAGAATAAAACTTAAAATATGAAGTAAGTAAAGATATCACCTCTTTGCAAGATTAAGGTTACTGTAGATTTTTCACAAAGACTCAATACCACAAAGTTTCAGTTGCCTGCACGAAGTTCAGCCACCAAGATGATGTATGATCAATTTAGAACTCTCAGTATATCAGAAGGATTATACTGAGTTCTAGGATCATTTTGATCTTGACTCAAAACAAAAGATCCAGACACTAAAAAAATAGAAAACCCCAATTCAAAAAGTTAGGGTTACTAAAAGTTTTCTGCGTAAAAACACCATGAAGTTTTTAGTGAGAAAATTTTGAAAATTTTCAGATCTGAAGTTTTTCACTAAGATTTTAAAAGGATCTAAAAACATTTCAACTTCGAATTTTGAGATCTTAAGAATCATAAGAAATTTCTTTAAAACCACCTAGAAATTAGAAAAATCCTAAAAAAAGTTTATTAAGAAACCATACAGAACTTTCAGAGAAACAACAGATCTGACCCCAAAAACTCTGGATCTAAAAGATCTGAGTTGTAAATCAGGATTTCACACAAACTCTAAGGTGGCGTTCTGTTTGTATTTTATTTTGTATTTTCATTTTCGAAAATATTTTGTATTTCCTGTTTTTATTTTTGTTTTCAAATTTGCTGAAAATGCGTTTGGTTTGTCATTTCTGAAAACTGTTTTTGAAAATGAAAAACTGAAAAACATGTTATGTTTGAAATTTTGCAGAATATTACTTAACTATTTTTAATTAATTTGCTTGTAGAATACTACTGGCTCAAAATTAAATTTCCTTGCACAATACACTGAAAACATGACTACATGCAACACACTAATGTGAGTATTAAAATTCTATATTAATATAGCTTGGTCAAATTCAGGATTTGAGGAAGCTCTAGTTCTATTAAAATCTAGAAAATACAAGTTCTTTCAAAACCACCAGAGTTCATTTATCAATGTATTTTTTGAAATGTAACAAGAATTTTTTTTTTTGTAATGTTAATATTGAATTCAATAAAATTTTATTGAAGCTTAATTCAAAGGATAATTCTCCAAAAAAAAAAAATTATTTAGTCTTAGTTCCAAGTTAGGATAATTCTGAAAAAAAAATTATATTAAGCTTAGTTTTAAGTTAAGATAATTCTTAAAAAAAAAAAAAAAAAACCCCCAAAACGCGTTTTCCACGTTTTGAACATTTTTTTATTGAAATATTGCGTTTTGTGTATAAAGTTTTTTTTTTTTTTTTTCCAAAATGCGTTTTCGAAAATGGTAAAGAGAACGCGTTTTTAATATTTTTGAAAATAAAAACAGAAAACGATCTAAAAACAGCAAAGAGAACATGGCCTTAAGGCTCTGATATCACTGTTACGGTTTTCAACCCAGAATCACCACAAAGAAATCACAAGAACTTGAAGTTAAAACACAAATAACGTCAAAACTTTATTAATCAAAGAATATAAACAGAAACTCAAAAGTTTATACAACATCAAACGAAGAATCAGAAAGTATACAGACTCAAAAAACTCGCACCAATATACCACAAAGAACCACTAAGAGATTACATATCAACAGTGTAAAATACCACAAAGTAAATCTCTTATATTACACGAAGACGTGTAATATCATAGAAGATCAACTCAAGATGCGAGAGAAAGAGAAACTCTCAGAGAACCACACAAAACCACAAAGAGAGAGAGAGAGAGAGAGAGAGAGAGAGAGAGAGAGAGAGAGAGAGAGAGAGAGAGAATAATCTCGAAGAAGCCAGAATGTCATTCCAAGTGATGAGACATGTCTTTATCATCAAATGGATGGTGATGATAAAGCTAGCAGATCCAACGACTGAGATAGGTATGGGTTGTTGTACCGGTTGGGCTAATGACCCGATTCTTTGAGTTAGGTTGAATCAATTGCGAAATGGATCAGGAACAAAATTTGGTTCAGGATTTAATTCATCCTGCCTGTATGGGCCTCAACTTCTGGTCTGCTTTCTTCAGTTTTTGGGCTGCATCATCTGGTCAAATTGCTTCCACACGCACCACCACTCATCGCCACCTTCTCCTCCTCACCACCACACATATCACCATCGCTGTCAACACAACTCTACAACCCCAAACGCTCACACACAGATCCACAAATCGCAACCCACAACCAACACACAATCACTACATTGACTCTAACCCAACAAAAAAAAATAAAAATAAAAAATGGGTGTGTAGCACCTCCTAACTGATCACCAAATAGACTAGTGCAACATTATCAAAAGGATTTCAATTTGTCTGACGTCGAGCTCGTCGCCACCACGTCAGGATGGGGGTTGAAGGGATTGTCAAAATAATTTTAAGGTTTCAGGGTTTTAGGTGGAATATGGATAAATTAATTTAGTATTTAAAAAGTTAATTACGATCTTATTTTTGAACAAAAAAAATATGTAACCTTAATTTTTGAATTGGGAAGTTGAAAACATTATGTGGGTGTAATTTCCACTTTATAGATTTAGCAATTTTTGATGGGATTAAAACATCAAAATTAATGAATTGGATAATTGCATCTGAGGTCCCAAGTCTTTCAAACATTTGTAGATTTTACCTTAACTTTTTTTTATTGCAACCGTCATACCAAACTTTTATAACCGTTGCTGTTGACCACAAAATCCGGCTGGACCTTGGACCAACACATCTCAGCTCCTCCCTCTTGAACACGTGGATCTCCTGCGCACTGTGACAAACAATCAGTTTGCAAAGGGGGCCGAGGTGGCTCCCGTTTGCACTCCGATGCCTAAGTCAGTGCCCATGTTAAGCAAATATAATTTGAGTGCGGGAAATTTAAGTGCGTAAAAGAGAAAAAAGGGAGTGAGAGAAGTATATTGTTAAGAGTGAGAAATTGCTAACCCTTAACTTGGAGATAATTGTGCTTCATTTATAGAGGAATTTCTTGTCTCGGATCACGACACTTGGCGTACTTTACACTTGTCATCACCCTAGTTCATGGATGTGACAACCTTGCTTTTCAACCGTAATCATTGCTACATTTCGTAGGGGATGGGCGCCTGTCACGTCTTGGTAAAGGCGGTGTCCCATCACTGACTCCATCTCTCTTCTGGTCACCGCCATAAAGCGCCCCGGCTGAGCATAAAGCACATCGGCTAGGCGTTAATCAGGTCGGATAAAGAGGTTTTCTTGGCGTACCACCTCGAAATTCATCCCAAAGTGATATTTTAGGCCTTAGCTGTGGGTTAAGGTCCGTTGGGCCACTATTGGGCCTTCGCTGGTTGATCATTGTACCTTTCTTTGGGCCCGGATGCAACACTAGTCCCTCAAATCCGAAAGGATCATTCATGGTCGTGTAGGATTTGCCATAATTTCCCAGCATTTAACTTTTTAGGGAGTCAATAATGATATTCCTTATGTAAGGTTCTGATCCATATTATATTCGATCTTATGCCTCGGATTTTCCCTCCTAAATGGGAGCCGGGACCGTACTAACGCGCTTCTTAGGCAGCGCATTGAATTCAGTGGGGGCGATTGGTACCTATTTCCAAGAAATATATATATATATAATGGGAGGGGAGTAGTATCTCGCTGTGCGTGGTATTCACTGTGGTAGCTGAACGGTTTTGTCCCTCCCTTTGACGGCTGGCGCTTTGATTAGCCAATTCTCCAAGAAGCATAGGTTAACCACATTAATCATACGGCTCACAAAGATCAAGGAATCTAGATTGTTGGGATCCCTATAAATCCTTCTTCATTTCATTATTTTCCCCTTTTACCACTTTCTAAGAGTCTTTTGCAGCAATACCCTGGCGAAAGCTTGCTCCGTTTCTCTCTTTCCTACAAGTTTCAAGTCTTCTCCTCAAGGGCTTTCTACCCAGCGTCCGCCTTTACTGTTCCACAGTTTCTTTACCGGCGAGTTCTCCATTCCCAGTGCACAATTTCACGCATTCGTCACCTGAAGGTAAACCTCTTGGTCTCTGTATATGCGAAACTTTTCTATTTTTAGTTTCTCATTGTGGGTTTGAAAATTTTGTTTTTGCACCTTGTTTTTCTTTTGTTGAGTCTGACCCACCTTTAAAACAAAAGAAAAAATGGAAAGAGTTGGGGGAATGGGTTCACAGGAAATGTTAGCAATGGCGGTTCCTGTCAGAGGCTTCTGCCCCATCTCTTTATCGATTTCTAGTTTCCGCTTCTTTAGGGAGCATGTTAAGAGGAGAAATAGGAAAAACAGTGGCATAATCTATTTGAGTGATTCTGACAGCGAAGAAGATAAACATCAGACTTACACGGCTCATCTGTCATCCGAAGAAGAGGCATCTTTGGCAGAGCTTCGGAGCAAACGAGACAAGGATCTGAGGAGAGAAGAGGCGGCTAGCTCTTCTTCTGGTCACCAGGACCTTGGCTTAATCGTTAGAGCACCGTTTAGGGCTCATAGGGAAGGATTGGGTTTGTCTGTAGAGGAGGTTGCCCAAGTGGAGGGTTGGGTCGACCAGATCAACAAAGCTTCAGGCTATCACGTTGACCCTGATCCAAACCTAGAGTCATGGGAGAGCAGCGAGGTTGCCACTGAAATCCGAAGGATTGACTTGGCTGGGGCTCCAACAAAATTCAGAATTCCAGAAGGGGTTCAATTGGTGCACCCCTCATCTTCTTGCTGACCTTGCAGCCCTCCTCCAGGTCAAGCTGCCATATGCTACGATGTTCTTTCCTGCGGGATGAGGCTACCCCTTCACCCCTTCTTCAGGGCACTGCTTAGGAGTTATAACCTGTGTCCCTACCAGCTGGCTCCTAACTTCTGGACACGGGTAGTGGGCACTTGGCTGGTGTGGCAAGAGGTCAACCCTGACCATCCCATCCCACTGTACATCATTCATACCCTCTACACCTTGAAGAAATCAGTTATAAGGGAGAGAGATGTGAGGTCGGACGTCAAGGATTGGTACTACTTGTCTCCTAGGGGGTCGTATCCTCCAGTTATTACTGGTCACCCAACCTTAATAAAGAACTGGAGGAACCAGTGGTTCTGGGTTGCTGGGGAGTGGCAGAGCTCTCCTGTGGACCCTTATCCAGAAATTTCTGTTCCCCGAACTCTTTCCATTCCTAGTGAGTCTTGCGTTTGCTTTAGTGTCCTTGAGTGTCATGTGTCATTTGTTTTTATTTTCCATTCACCTTCCTTTCCTGGCTTTTAACATGTTTTCGATTTGTGACAGGGGACATCTTTGCACGCCTACTCCCTGACGCGGATTTAGCGGCCGTTAGGCGTCTGTTTGCTTACAAGGGCACCTTTCAAGGGGTTATTCAACAAAACAAACTATTCGTCAAACACGGTCTTATGCGAGCCATGGGTGAGTTCGCTTTGTTATAGCTTTTATATATCATGCTTTTTCTGTTCGTAGCCTCATTCCCTCTTTTTTTCTTGCTAGGTTCTAAGGATTTTCCAAAGATTTCTCTGAAAGGTCTCATGGCTACGAAGATTCCTCCTACACTTCGCTATGGCAGTGAAGTGGAAAGGAAACAAAAGGCGGTATTGGCCAACTTGCAAGTCGGGGTGGCAAAGGAGGTCTTCGAGGCGTCAACGGCCCAACTTCAGGGCCCTCTTCCAGCCCTAATGCCACCGCTTACTCTGCTGCCTGTGGCCCCTCAGAAGCCTAACACAAAGAAGGAGGCCGACCCTAAGGGAGTCCTTCCAAAGGGGAAAGGAAAGAGGTCTGACAGGGGCGGGTCTAACAGAGATAGGGAGGCTAAGGATGCTTCAGTGCCGCCTCCTCCGTCCGAGAACATATCTGAACATGCCCCTGAGGAGGAGCCCGCCCCTCTGAAGAGACTCAGAAGAGGTAGGGGCAAGGAATCAACCTCTGCACCTCCGCCTCCCATGATAGAAGTCCTGGAGGATGAGCCTTCTGTTCCCATTCCAGGCTTGGCCTACGAAGTGACACCAGAGGGGGCGGAAGAGCTCAAGTATATCAAAACTAGCATCCTCCCCAGAGATGTCACTTTCAGCCCTTCGTTGTTCGATTCCCCCAGTTCGCCACCAGCTAGGGCAGCCTTAATTACGTAGCAGTTTTGGACAGAGGGTTGGGCCACCTTTTCCTCCAGTGCTACTCCATCTCGGAAGCTGCTCGCTGCCAAAGCTATGAACACCAGAGCTCTGGCCCTCATTGACGAGGTAGAGTCCTCCATGGAGGTAGCTCAACGGGACAAAAGGGATGCTGAGACTGCTCTCCGCCACGCTGATAATATGCTCAAGGAAATTAACGACCTCAAGGCCCTGTTGTCCAAAGCCCGTAAATCTTCTTCAGAAGAGAGGTCTAATGCGAAGCGCCTCCAAGAGGACAATGACAAACTGAAGCATGATCTCCGGTCTTCTGAATCAGACGTGGCGTTCTGTGCAAAAAACTAGATGATTCCAACCGAGCGCAGTCAATCACCTCTAAAGCTCTGGCCGCCGCCAATGCAACCAAGTTGAAGCTGGAGTCTGAGGTGGTAGCAATTAGTGAAAAGCGGGGGAGGGAGCTGGAGGCTAGGAAGAAGGCTGAGGAGGATTATACTTCCCTGGAGAAACATATTGACTCCAGAATTGCTGAGGCCTTGGAGCGTACCATTGCAGCTAGGGTGAAGGAGGTTCTGGGTGAAGAAGTTTCGAAGGCAGTTCAGAATTTCAAAGATACTTTCGAAGATACCCCAGAATATGAGGCGATGCAGAGGGTCTTCGGGAACTTGAGGGCCAGGATGGCCTTGGGGGACGTGAAGGAAGCTTTTCCGACATTGGACCTGTCCTCCATTGAGGCTTTTTACTCCGAGCCTTAAGGTGTTTCTGTGGATCCTCTGGACGCATCTGAAAAAGGCTCCTTGGAAGATGTCCCTCCTCCACAATAATCCTCTTCTGCATTTGTTAGTTTAGTTTGTTTCTGTTTTCTTCTTCTCGTTTTTTTTTTTGTAAGTGCCCCAGCACCTGATATTGTAAATGTAACCTTCATTTGATTTGTACATGCCTCATTTTCATGAATGGAATAGTTTATTCATATTTGCTTCTAATTGTTTAAGCATGAGTATTTCCAAGTGCGGATACTCCTAACCTTCATTTGATTTGTACATGCCTCATTTTCATGAATGGAATAGTTTATTCATATTTGCTTCTAACTGTTTAAGCATGAGTATTTCCAAGTGCGGATACTCCGTAATTGCTTTATGATAAGTGGGAAATTGTAAATGTCTGTAAATGTCTAAAATGTCTATAATGTCTAGTCCCTCAGATTTAACCAGCTTAATGCGTTCACGTTTGCTGGTTAGGTCTGATTTTGACCAACTTTTGAGCGATAACTTATGTTAATGTTACAGTGTAAATACGCCGGAGTCCCTCGTTTTTAACAAAGTTCATGCCTGGCGGAGGCGTGTGGTTTTTGCAACCAATACAACATAAGAATTTTTTACGTTTGTCTTTTACGCGTATTCACACAGCATTCAGTATACACATGTCTTGCAAACGTTTGTCCAAATATATGTGTAAAAGTATCACTTCGCACAAGAGAGCGCTCCGTATATATGGGCTAATTTAACGCACCAAGGATTTTGGTTTATACGACAATATTTGGTTAAATTTGAATGATTCCAAACGTATTGCGCGGTGAATGACAGTCAATGAGTACAGTACCTTAGATCTGAGTGGTTCGAAGCATTTGTGTTTACCAGTGAGATTTGATTGTGACAAACATTTGCACGCGTCCAAGTTATACTTTTTAAGATTTGTATACACAATTTTTGTATGAACTCCCTTTGGTCGTACTAAAACTCACATTCCTTACACGGTGATCGTAGTTTAACCTGATGAGAGTCCCTTGTTCTTAACAATTGCTACTATCGCGAAGCAATTGTTACCAGCTCCTCTAGGCATAGGACCAATAATGTCAACCCCCCATTTTGCAAAAGGCCAAGGGCTGGTTACCACAGTTAGCTTGTGATGTGGCTGATGTGGTATGGTTGCGTGTCTTTGGCATTTATCGCACTTGCGAACGAAGTCATGGGAATCCTTTCGCATAGTAGGCCAAAAATATCCCTGTTTGAGGGCTTTCCGGGCTAGCGACAATGCCCCGACATGGTTGCCACATATGCCCTCGTGGATTTCTCTCATTACATATCGACCTTCCTCAGGCCCCACACATCTTAGTAACAGAGAGGTGTACCTTCGTTTATAAAGTATATTATCCAAGAGCAGGAAATTTGCAGCATATTTTTGTAATTTCCGAGCTGCCTCTGGCTCGTTTGGCACTGTCTGGTGCTTCAAATATGCGACCAGGGGGTTCATCAAGGACCCCTCTTCTTCAATCGCCAAAATCTCCAGTCCTGGCTCAATAGACGAAGTCAACATGCGCTCAACTGGAATTAAATTGTGTGATTCTGAATCGCTGCTGCTTGCTAATTTGGACAACGCATCAGCGTTGGAATTTTCTGTTCTGGGGATGTGTTGCAACTCCATTTTTCTGAAGTGCACAGCCAAATCTCTTACTTTCTTCAAGTAAGCGACCATAGAAGGTTCTTTGGCAAAAAATTTCCCGTTGAATTGGCTCACAACAAGCTGCGAATCGCTATTGGCCACTACGGATTTAACCTTAAAGGCTTTTGCAAGTCTTAACCCGGCTAATAACGCCTCGTATTCGGCAACATTGTTTGAGGCTTTGAATTCGAAGCGGATTGCGCTGTGTAATTTAAACCCCTTTGGGCTTACTAACAAAATCCCTGCGCTGGATCTCCCATCAGCCGAGGACCCATCAACGAACAATTTCCACTCTTGGCTGTCACCCGTGTTATCTACCATTTCAACCTCAGGGGGATGTGTGAATTCAACTACAAAGTCCGCCAGCGCTTGGCCCTTTACAGCGGTCCGAGGCGTATAATGTAGGTCGAACTGACTGATTTCTATTGCCCATTTCAGTATCCTTCCAGATGCGTCTGGTTTTTGCAACACTTGTCTCATGGGAAAGTTGGTGAGCACGCGTATTGAGTGTGCTTGAAAGTAGGGACGAAGTTTGCGAGAGGCTGTGAGTAATGAGAGGGCGAGTTTCTCCATGTCTGGGTATCGTGTCTCCGCATCTAACATGGCTTTGCTCACATAATACACTGGGAACTGATTCCCATCCTCTTCTTTGATCAACACTGAGCCGACAGCCTCTTTGGATACATCCAAATACAAGTAGAGAGGCTCGTCGGCCTTTGGCTTTGATAGTAATGGGGGCCGTCCCAAAGATGTTTTAAGGTCGGCGAAAGCCTGTTCACATTCCGATGTCCAGTGGAATTGCTTTCCCCCTTTGAGGACATTAAAAAATGGCGAGCATTTGCCAGTAGATTTGGAGACGAATCGATTCAAGGCCGCTATTCTCCCCGTTAAGCTTTGCACTTCTTTTGGACTACGAGGCGATTGCATGTTCAACAAAGCGTTGATTTTGTCGGGATTAGCTTCGATTCCTCTCTTATTCACCATGAATCCAAGAAACTTCCCAGACGCTACCCCAAATGCACACTTCGCTGGATTGAGCTTCATTCGATATTTCCTCAACACCTCGAAGGTCTCTGATAAATGGCGGATATGATCCGCGGCGACCATGCTCTTGACCAACATGTCATCGACATACACCTCCATGGTGTTTCCCAATTGTTCTGAAAACATGCGATTCACCAGCCTTTGATAGGTAGCTCCCGCATTTTTCAAGCCGAATGGCATTGCTTTGTAGCAATAGAGTCCTCTATCTGCTATAAACGAAGTATGCTCCTCGTCCAATTCACACATGGGGATTTGATTGTACCCGGAGTAGGCATCCATGAAGCTCAGCAGTTCATGCCCTGCTGTTGAGTCAACCAACTGATCGATCCGGGGCAGTGGGAAACTGTCTTTTGGACATGCCTGGTTCAAGTTTGAAAAATCAATACATACCCTCAATTCCCCATTGTGTTTTGGTACCAACACAGGGTTTGATACCCACTTCAGATAGCGGGATTCTCTAATGAAGCCATTTTTCAACAGCTTCGTGACCTTGTCTTTCAAGGCCTCATAATTGTCTGAACTCATGGGTCTTCTCTTCTGCCTATGCCCAGGGCTTCGAGGGTCAATCTGGAGTCTGTAGCAGGCCTCTTTAGGATCAATCCCAACCATGTCACCATGCTTCCACGCGAATACATAGAAATTTTTAAGTAAGAAATTCTTCAATTGATCTTTGTATTCAATTGGTGAATCCAACCCAATCTGCAATTCCTTGATTGGGTCATGTGGGTCTACGCCGAAGCATTCTAGCCTTTCTGCCGAGGTAGAGCAATTGTCTCCTACAATTCTTGGGTCCAGATCTTCCAAGTCTTCTTCTAGTGTCATCGTGATGTCCTTATTTTCAAAGAGCTCTCCACCCAATCTTTCAGGGTCTGGAGCAGCCTCGGCCATGGCTACATCGCTAATCATGTTCAAGCTTCGATCTTGAAACTTTTGGGTTGCGTTCGTGTAACAGGCCCGTGACTCAATTTGGCTTCCCCTTACAATTGCAACGCCATGCTCCGTGGGGAATTTCATGCAAATGTATTTCGTATGCGTTGCAGCCCCCAAGTCAATGAGACCTTGTCTCCCAATTGAGCCATGATAGGAGGATATTTTGTCCACAACCAAAGATTCCATGGGGATTCTGGAAATAGTTGGTGCTTGCCCCCACCTCAGTTATTAGGGTTATGGACCCTCTGGGGGTTATGCTGTCTCCCGTGAATCCATATATTGGATCCGGGACCGGAATAAGGGGAGTGATGATCCCTATTTTATCGAACGTTACCCCGTAAATCACATTTACCGAGGCACCATCATCAACCATCATCCGTGATAACCCATTCCGAGCCACCACTACCCTGATAACCAATGCGTCGTTGTGGGGGAAATGCACTCCAATGGCATCGTCTTGGGTGAATGTGATTGGCTCTGTCTGAGGCATCCCTAAAGGATGTGAATGGATATGGTAATTCACGTTGGCGAGTTGTTTGGCCTCTCTGATGTACCTCTTTTGGGAGTTGTTTGTGCTCCCACCTGGGTGGGGGCCTCCCAGTATTGTGTCGATTTCACGAATGGGGAGGTCGGCCACAGGCACAGGTGGTTCCCGTGTATCTTTAGCATGCGCCGACGCGGTATCATGACCCTTATTCCTGTCTCTTTGACGATTGTCAATTCTTTCCTTAGTTGAGTTCTTCCACGGAGCTCTCCTATCAGCTCTGTTGAACTTCTGACCACCAGTCTTTTGAGTTCTCCCTGTGTCGGGGGGATAGTCACCTCCCCTTCTCCCTTGCGCCTTTTGGTCAACTAACATGTGGATTTCCCTGCAATCCTCCGTTGCGTGACCGTAATATCTGTGATAGGCGCAGTAAGCCCCAATCATGGACTGCTTTCCACTTCGGCCACTTTCCACTCTCCCTTGAGCCGTGGGAGGATTTTGAGAAGGAGTGTTAGAGTGCAAGTGAGGGATAGATTCCGTGATTTCTGCGGTAAAGCTAGATCCTGTCCCGGGAAATGGGCGAGGCACGCCACCTCGGTTACCGCCGACCCTATCCTTGTTTCCTCCTTTCTTGAGGTCTGCTTCATTGGAATATCCAAGGTTATATCTTCCTTGGGGATGATTATCTCTGGCCCTAGCCATTTTCTCCGATACAATCTCCTCCTTTATCAGGTCTACCAGGGTATTGTAATCCCTTGGTTTCCTGCTCCGGACATCCCTCCAGAACATGCTGGTCATATCTAGCCCTCCTTTTAAAGCGGAAAACATCTCTGCTTCTGTGATATTTTCGCAGATATGCATCTCTTCGGTAAACCTAGCTAGGTAAATTTTCAGAGACTCGTCCCTTCCTTGCCTCAGATCCTGAAGGCGTTGGAGCAGGAGTTGGCCAGGCCTAGAGGAAACAAAGTCATTTTTAAAAGCCATCTTCATATCTCTCCAACTGTGAATGCTGCCAGGAGGGAGTTTTTTATACCATTGTATGGCACTTCCCTCAAGAGTTAAAGCAAAGGCTTTACATTTCAATGCCGGAGTGGCTCCGGCTATTTCCATGCTGGCGCGGTAATTTAACAGGTGATCATCAGGATCACCTCGGCCAGAGTATTTTGCTATTTCTGGCATCTCAAAGTCATGAGGTACGGGGCACCTACGGAGGCCCTCTGTGAAGGGACTTACTTCCTCTTCGTCATCCAACTCGTAAGAGGGCAGTTCACTGTTTTCATCGTGACCGGAATACATTGGATCATGGTATTGGTCATAGAGCGGCGGAGCATACTCTTGCCTTTGCGGTGGCAAAACATGGCCGTAGTTTGGCCTTTCGTAAGTGGGCAACTCTTTGCGAGATTTTGTCCGAACTGCCTCGGCTCTTTTTTCCTGCCTATTCCTAGGCTCATGTGCTGATGCCAATCTTTCTGCTCCCCCATCATGTTGGTTTCTATACATTTGACCCTGCGACACGGCTTCTTCAACGCGTCGCTCCCGCCTATTTCTAAGCTCTGCGGCATTGTGCCGACCTGGGTCCGTTTGCCCCCGTCGCTGGCCCCTAAATAGCCCTCCTATTCGGCTGAAGACACTGCCGGATTTTTCGGGAGAAGCCTCCCTGCGTCTAGCTGGGCGTGGGCTTTGTTCATCACGTGCTTCATGCTTCGGGCCTTCCTCGTAGATGGGCTCGGATTCCACCTCGGCATATGCCTGTGGATCTTGGTAATAATACGAGGCAGTGGCCGCCTCGGATGTTGAATAATGTGGCAGTGGGTATTGCTGAGGCATCACGGGTTCATTCATAACATACCCTCTGGCCATAAAGGCATTCATTGCAGCGGTCTGTTCTATCTGCTGTTTCTGCATTTCTAACATTTGGCCCGCCATGCGTGTCATATCTCGCATCATGCGGCGATTACGGTGTCGACGAGGTGGGTTAGGTTGTGCCACTTCCTCATCGGCGTTTTCATGAAGTCCTTGAGGAATCTCGCCCCCTCTGTGTTGGCCACTTCTTCCCCTACGGGGGTTAACATCACCATCACTTTCGTTCATGTTTTAGGGAAATTCCTTAATCTTATCTTGTCTTTCAAAGATGAGTGGACTTTCGTTTCAAAAATCCCCACCTTTTTCAAGGTTACTAAACTTATATCTCAAAGTTATACGTCTTTTCAAGGTGAATAAACTTATGTTTCAAAGTTTTTAAGGTTAACGGACTTGTCTTTAAAAGCTTTTACCTTTTTCAAGGCCGACCAGCTTATCTTTCAAAGCTCTTACCTTTTTCAAGACCAACCAGCTTATCTTTCAAAGCTCTTACCTTTTTCAAGGTCAACCAGCTTACCTTTCAAAGCTCTTACCTTTTTCAAGGCCAACCAGCTTACCTTTCAAAGCTCTTACCTTTTTCAAGGCCAATCAGCTTATCTTTCAAAGCTCTTTGCAGTTATCCGCTCCTTCGTAAATGGTTCTTCGTCCTTTTTCAGGATTACCTTTCTATGTATGGCTTTTTACCATGTGTTTTCGTTGTTAGCAGTATGGTTTCCCACAGACGACGCCAAAATGTTGACCACAAAATCCGGCTGGACCTTGGACCAACACGTCTCAGCTCCTCCCTCTTGAACACGTGGATCTCCTGCGCACTGTGACAAACAATCAGTTTGCAAAGGGGGTCGAGGTGGCTCTCGTTTGCACTCCGATGCCTAAGTCAGTGCCCATGTCAAGCAAATATAATTTGAGTGCGGAAAATATAAGTGCGTAAAAGAGAAAAAAGGGAGTGAGAGAAGTATATTGTTAAGAGTGAGAAATTGCTAACCCTTAACTTGGAGATAATTGTGCTTCATTTATAGAGGAACTTCTTGTCTCGGATCACGACACGTGGCGTACTTTATACTTGTCATCACCCTAGTTCATGGATGTGACAACTTTGCTTTTCAACCGTAATCATTGCTACATTTCGTAGGGGATGGGTGTCTGTCACGCCTTGGTAAAGGCGGTGTTGTTAACCCAAGAGTAAACTAACCAAGAGGGGGGTGAATTGGTTTATAAAACTTTTTCGATAAATAATCTCAAACTTAAAAACCAATGGGTACAAGTATGAGCACTTAGTATTACAAGTAACTAAACTATCAATGTAGTGTGCTATATATGTGTAAACTTAATTGATAAAGCAAGTATAGCACTTAGATATAGTGTTGCACAATATAAATTGATAGAATATAGTAAGTGCAATGTAAGTAAGTAAAAGGGATAAGAGAATGCAAACGCGATTTATGGAGGTTCAATCAACCAACGTGATCTACGTATCCCATTACCGAGCTCTCCGTCACGAGTAAGGCCAAATCCACTATATTGATAACTTACAACAAGGAGTATCGAATCCTTAGGTGACTTTACAACAAGGAGCACCTATCCTTTACAATCAAGTTTTCACAAGGCTCTCGAAACCAACAATCGAGTTTTCACAAGGCTCTCGAAACCACAAGATATAATGAATTGAATTTACAATTGAAATAACTCTCTTGACAAATGATATACTCAAATTAAGTACCGAGAGAGTTAGGCTAACACTTCAATAGATAGCAATGAATTAAGCTCGAGTGTTAGAGAAAAACTTTGATGCAAATGATAATGAAAAGTTCAATGCAATCAAACAAAATTTTTCAAATGATCTCTTGTTAAAATATTGAATCAAATTAAGTACCAAGAGATGCCACACTTGAATAATTAACAATGAGTTAAGCTCAAAGTGTTTAGGCAATGGAACTTTGATGAATCAAATGATAATGAAAGATGTAGCACCAATAATCAAAGTTCCTTAATTGAAATTTCTCTCTTTTAAAAGATTAAAACAAGTTTAGAACAAAGAGAGACTTACACTTCAATTCCAATATAGTGTGAAGATGTTGAAGAAGTTTAAACAATATAAAACCAAGAATCTTCACAAAACTTTCTTCCAAAAACTTTGACGAATTTGATAAAACAAAGTTTAGATCAATTAAAGTTTTAAAATAAAAATAGATGAATATAAACCAAGTAAGAACAATGAATTTTCACAAGAAAGTTTGTATAAAATCTTTTCTATGTTGTTCAAATTGAATGTAAATGAGATGGCTATTTATAGATCAAGAATTTGAGCTGCAGCCAGTTTCGGTCGACCGGTTCACACTTTCGGTCGACCGAAAGTTTAAAAAAATTAGCCGTTACATTTTAGCCGTTGAACTTTCGGTTGAGCAGATGTTTCGGTCGACCAGAGTTTCGGTCGATCAAATACATTTTCGGTCGACCGAAAATGGAAAAATTTGAGTTTTTATTTTTATATCAAAAAGTTTATTTTTCCAAAAACAATTTCATGTTATGATTTGAAAAATCATTTTTATGCAAGTGACGAATTTTCATGTAAGTTTCTTGATGCATAAAAATCATTTTCGAGCTCGTTAAATTTCATCGCTAAAGATTGAGAGTGTTATACCTTTACATATGTTAAATCAACTCTTGAACTTGAACTCTAATCTTGTATGCTTGAATTCTTGATCTTCATGTCATGCTTTTCAACTTCAATTTTGATCTTTGAATATCTTCAATTCTTTCATGATCTTCTTTGCGTCTCATGTGCTTGATCACATAGTTTTGATTTATATCTTTGAGAGACGATTTGAACATAGAGTGCTTTGAATATTTATCATTACATGAAACACTTGAAGTACGCTAGTTAATAACACAATATATTCTTGTTTGTTATGATCAAAACAATAAGGTTAAGTTAACCATAGGTCAACAGGTGTCCCATCACTGACTCCATCTCTCTTCTGGTCATCGCCATAAAGCGCCCCGGCTGAGCATAAAGCACATCGGCTAGGCGTTAATCAGGTCGGCTAAAGAGGTTTGCTTGGCGTACCACCTCGACATTCATCTCAAAGTGATATTTTAGGCCTTGGTTAAGGTCCGTTGGGCCACTATTGAACCTTCGCTGGTTGATCATTGTACCTTTCTTTGGGCCCGGATGCAACAGTTGCAGTGAAGAGCTAAATAGATGGAAGTTAGTTGACCAAAAAAATGAGTTTGGCCATATTTTTAATCAATTCAAAAAGGGTAAAATTGTAACTTCATAATTTTCACATAAAATAAGTTAAATTAGGAAACTCGTCATCACCCCACCCCACCCCACCCCACCCCACCCATCTTCGAACCAAATTAGAACTAGAAGCTTCCCTTACAACAAATCGACCAAGAGGGGATCGTAGAAAGTCTACTAACCGCTATTGTAATTTAATTATTATGAGCCATATTTTTCAGATTTTGGTGCGAATTAAGGTAAAAATGCACAGTGTTGTTATACATTTGTATTTTCCTAGATATTTATATAATTGTGATATAAAATACTTTAAGGTCTTTGGGTCGATTTTATGTAAATCCTTCGGGATAAACCATTTGGTTAAATATGTAAATCTTACGAAATATGAGAATTCTAAAGAAATTTCTTGAACTATTTGATATAACCAGCTGTTCTAAATTTAAAAATGTATGTTATGTTATGTTATGTTGATTTATATTAATATCTTGTTAAATAAAAAATTTACATGTATTTTTACTCAGTATTTTTAAAATACTAACTCTTACAATATATTCAGATTAGAACGGGTCATATTAGACACGTGAAAGATTGAAAAAGTTCATGCTTATGGGTTGTCAGGTAAGTTTTTAGGAATGGTTTATGGCTAAAATTATTTTAAGAAAAATTTCATGCTTAATTAGACATGTTATAGTAGTTTGACATTTGAGCCTCATTGACATCTCATGTTATATTTGAGGTTTAAAACATGTACTTTATGATGTGTGAAAAATTTTCATTAAATTTTTTTAATTAAATTATTGTTTTACCTCACTAGCGTTTAGTTCCGCTCAACTTAGATAATTTCAATTTTGGTAATACCTCAAGTCTTTTAAAAAAATTAAAATTTAGGACGTTACAACTTTACTCTCTGAAAAACAAGAAAATCATTTTTTATTTCATTTCATTTCCCGATTATACATAAACAAGGAAAGTTCATTTCCACTGTTTACCGAACTGTTGCAAAAAAAATATTATTCATAAGGCATCATTTCAATAGATCTATTAGACTTATTCAACATATAAGTGATGTGTGATTTGGAGATTAGATAGAATCAAGTATATAACCAAAACCACTTATATGAAGGAAAATTAAAACCCTCTTTAGGAAGGCCCAAGCTATCGCTTGGACATATAAGTGTGCGATGGCATGGGTGGATTCTTGATTGGCAGAATCAAAATCAATACTACCAAACGATCTCTTGGATCCGTTATATTCAGATTTTTGTGTCTTTTGATTGAATTCTGGCACCTTTTTTATATGCTTTGACATTCGTTCGTGTTGTTTAGTTAAAAATCTATAAATAGAGATAGATTTCTTGTTGATTGATTTAAAATTAACACAAATATACTTGCGCTCTCCCAAATTGAAGTATCAAACTTAGTTTCTACAAAAGTCACTACTAAAAATCGAATATTCAGGCATGGACATTCGGCAACGAAATCAGTTCCTTGGTAATCAACCACGAATTATCTGTTTATAAAAGTGATTGCTTTTTATCAACATAAATTAATAACTAATATTCCATTTGTAATGTGAATAGTTTTACCAACTGAAAATTTGTGCCTAGTAATGTTCATTTTCTCTACCAACGATTATCAGCAATGACCATTCAGTTGATAAAGATTTCACCAACTAAAAGTCACCAATTGAATTATTCCATTGGTAATCAGTAAAGGACTTTCTGATTGTAATTTTAATAGCATTTTAGCAACCAAAATTTCCTGCCTAATATTATTGCCTTAGGAACGATCTTTCCATTAGTATAGATAATATCATTTTACCGACGAAAATTTCGTATCTCGTGTTGAGTGAATGTACTACCAATGATAATTAGCGTGTGACATGTAGTTGAAATAGATGATTTTATTTTACCAACACAACTTCCATACCTCCTAATGTTATGTTTATTTTTATCAACAGTAATAGCCACTGCAGAACTTTTGCATGGTATTTCAATTTTCATCGAGAATATCATTTTTTAATCATTTTCGATAATTAATAATAACTTTTGACAGTTAAGTATTTTTAATGTTTTTCATTGAACTAATATATAACATTTGAAATAAAAATATCAACAAGAATGCAATTGCTCCACTAGTTTGGTTGCACTTTCACAGCCCTAAAATCACGAGTTCAAATTCAAATGTAACAATCCTCATTTACATAAAAAAATACACATTGAATAGTTACTTGTGCGGCCAAGATCAGCTGAGTTATTGTGTTTAACGTGTCCGATCAAGTATATCATTTTTTATTTTTTAATTAAATTCTGTATTTTGTGATTACATGTATAGTCATTACCAACGGAAATCCAGTTGGTAAAAGTCTACGACATTACAAATAAAATTTGGGTGGTAAAATTTGCTTCATTACAAACAAAATTTCAATTGGTAAAATGGCGCATCATTACCAATAGAATTTTTGTAACTAAAGCAATATATGTATTGTCAACCGATATTTTGTTGATAACTCTCAGTCACCCTCAAAATAGCAACAAAAAGTCACTTGAAACTTTTCGTAGGTCTAACCTATTAGGAATTAATTTTGGAGCTAACAACGGAAAACCCGTGCCTAGAAACCCTTTTTTTTAGTAGTGAGTGTTCTTAGTTTCAATTCAAGTTCTAATTGCTTGGTTTGAACTTGAATATATAAGGTATAATTACTCCTACAAATTATTTGCTTGTATTGCCTTCAATTCTGTAGATTAAGGTATTTCAATCTCATGCAAGAGGTTTATCAGTTGTGTTAAAGTTTTTCAGAATTATATATATGAAGTGGAAAGGATCAATGTAATCTAATTCTTCAGAACTTGTTTTATTGCAATATTTTTGAAGTATTAATGCCATAGATTATGTTTTTTTTTTTTTTTTTTTTAAATTCGTAAATTAAAGAAGAACTAATCTACTTGTAAAATGTAGATAACAACGATGTTGATAACCTTCTCGCATGAGTTTAGCGGAGCCACTCGTGTGAGGTTGTCAACCTCCTTAATACAAATAGGACAATGTTACTTGGACAACAATAATGGACAACATGGTGGATAACACACTCACATGGGGTGGGGTCACCCCATGTGAGTGTGTTGTTCACAAATTTGTTTAACTATGTTGTTCAAGTATCATTTTTCATACAAAAAATATTGTACAAGTAGCAAGATTTAAGAAGGAAAATCATTTTACATCAATAAATCTACATAATTAAATATTTAAATGTTCTAAATTAGTTTGTCTTCTCAAACAAAATCACTTGTAAAATTATGTTGCATGATAACCCAATAATCCCTTATATATAAAAGGGAACAAAAGGGGCATCAACAATGTTAATTTCGTCCCAATTTCGGGCAACTAGCTGCCCGAATTAAATTTTTTTTTTAAAACATTCAATAACGGCCAAATTGAACGAAACGCACATACAACACATTTTTCATTATTTAACAAACTCAAAACATTCAATAATGATTAATTGTACGCAACATGTATCTATATTTACACCATGCACGCAACGTTGCTCAACTTATTAGTAGGTAGATAAGGGGAATACTATATCCATGTTTGGTACCAATTTTTAATCTTATATTTATTTTCAATCACATATTTAATGAGATTCACAACTTTTGAATCACATTACACAAATTTATTAAAAATATGATTTTTAGCATAATCAAATAGGGATTGTATATTATCTCTTTGAGTTACCAAATGACAATTACTAGGGTATTATGGTGAGTCGGTGACCAAAAAAAAAATGATCTAATAATCATATGTGTAGAGCAGAAGAACTTGCCAAATTCCGCCACTGTTTGGTTTAGATAAAATTAAATTTTGAAAAAGTTGATGAAATTTTTAAAGTTGAAAAGTTGTGAGTACCATGCATTATATAATTAAATTAACTGTTGACTTTGACTGAAATTATGATAAGATGTTTTAATTATATCAAATCAAACATGGGCTATGATTGTAGAGTTGATAAAATAATGTCTCACGTCCGATCTATTTTACAATTTGGTAGCATGCAGAAATTTGATTTCTAATGCTGCAAGAACACATTCTTGTGTCAAACAAAGATTTTTTATATACAAAAGAAGCATAAAAACAATGCCATTGACAGCCTAAGATACGGTTTGGGTTTGCTTTTATGTAGATTTTGATTAAAAAAAGGAAAATTTATTATTAAATTTAATTAGTAAGTTTAACTTAACTTTTTATCAAATTTTTAGTTAAACCAAACGAAACTCAATATATATATATATATATATATATATATATATATATATATATATATATATATTGAAAAACTAAATCTAAGCCTCTGTTTGGAATTTGTTCTAAAAACGATTTGTAAATTATAATGTGATAACATTCTGTTGTTCAACTTTTTCAAAAAATAAAAAAAGGTGGATAAACATTTTTTATCAGTCAAAATTGTCGACTTTTCAAAATAATGATTCAGTCCTTATTTGATCTAAATTTTTATCAAAGTTAAATTCAACAATTAATTACAAATATATATTTTATGGTTCTCACAATATTTTATCAACATATCTTATCAACTTTTATCAAAATTTATTAAAAATCTGTTTTTAATCTCCATCAAACAGAATATTAGCATTAATAAACACTCAATGTACGAAAGATATAATTGACAATTACTATTGAATAAGCTGTTAAAATACAATATCCTACAAAAATAATATAATGAACAACAAAAAAAATATTACCTGCATACAGAAATTGTAGATAATTTATAATTTTCTTTTTTCTTATAAGATTTTTAACTTGGTTTAATATCCTAGTATGAATAGCATAAAAAATATTACCTGCATACAGAAATTGTAGATAATTTATAATTTTCTTTTTCAAAATAATATAATGAACAATAAAAAAATATTACTTGCATACGTAAATTGTAAATAATTTATAATGTTCTTTCTCCCTATAAGATTTTTTACTTGGTCTAATATCCTAGTATGAATAGCATAAATTTTTTTAGCACACAATGAAATAAAAGAGACAAGTAATGAACAACAAAAAAATATTACCTTCATACAGAAATTATAGATAATTTATAATTTTCTTTCTTTCTATAAGATTTTTTACTTGGTCTAATATCCTAGTATGAATAGCATAAATTTTTTTAGCACATAATGAAATAAAAGAGAAAAGTAATCTGCATGCATAAATTGTGCATTCATATATAATGAAAAATACAGAGAAAAGTAAAACATAAATTGTGCATTCATATATAAATAAAAAAGTAATACTGAGATGGTGCAATGTTAATATACTGATGAAGATCGTGTGAAAGAACAAGCGTTGGCACATTTGGAGCACTTGGATGGTCGGTTTTCAAATAAATAGCCATAACTTTTGCATACGGTATCCGTTTTGGATTAATAAATACTTTTCGGAAAGGTCTCGATAATTCCCATTGAACTCACCACTTTGCTATGATGTATAATGGATTTTTGAGGTCAAAATGGCAGTTGAAGTGTCCTATTTCAATATTTTTCATTATTTATTTATTTCATTTGTAGGCCCAACCCATTAAAGGACTGTTGACCATTTAGGTTATTTGTTTTCCCTTATTTAAGACACTAAAACGCATTGTAGGGTTTGGTTGCTTATGAAATAAGAATGAGGCGATTCATTTTCTTTGTTGTAATCCGTATTCTTGTGATATTATTTTGTGTGGTAGATTCATTCTACATCATGTACCATTTTTTTTTTTTAAATGGAATCAATGGTTCCTTTTCAGATATCCATTGGTATTCAGTTTTGATTATCCATGAAATCGGACTAAATCACGTATCACCCTAATTTTAACATCTACAATTTTACAATCTATGATAGGATCTTTATATGCTAATTTTTTATATCCCATTCTGTCTAATCTGATCAGTTCAAAATATAGTTCAAAATATTTATGAATAAGTTTCAAGAGAGGCATTCTTACACATCAAGAATGGAGTTCATGGTGTAGTAGCTTATAATCAAATCCTGGTTGGCATTTTCTTTCACGTGTTTATTAAGGCTTAAGCATTTGCACCCTAGCACATTTTTAAATATGTAATTTCAGAAAGTATGGAACAAACGAGTAGCAACTGGGTAGAACGATTCATTGACTCGCACCCTGGACTCATCTAGGCTTGATTCATGGACTGCTCGACGAGTCCAAGTGCTAGTTGAGCGAGCGGTTCGAGTTCTGTTTTATAAACGTTATTTTATGATCACATTCAAATTTCAAATATGACTTTGGGGTCCCAAACAATCATATTGACTTTTTTTTTTTTTATAAATATTCACCCTTTTAATTCATTTTTTCACACCAATTTTCTACAGTTTATCATTTCATAATACAATTTAAATTTCTCAATTCTCATCTCAACTCTTTGTTATTCAATATCACTAACACGAACACAAGTTGCACAATTAGTTTATATATCTGATCACTTCAAGATCGAGTCTTTATACATTTATATTTATATTTCTATTTCTATTTCTACTTTAAAAAAAAAAAAAATTTGCTAACGGATCACAATAACCATGTTGAGCTATGTTTGGTGGTAACACACCATGACACTACAATGTGCGTCTCTTACTTTCGATAACGAATTTGTGATTTTAATAACATCTCAACTCATGATTTGGGGGGTCAAAGATTTGCGCGGGAGTAATATCCCAATTGATTTTGATGAAGAAAAAGAACTCGGAATAGTGGGTATAAGAAGTAGGGATATATATATAAGAAAAAAAAAAAAAATAAAAAATTGTCACATGTTGAGAACACTTCAAATGGTATCCATGGATCGTCTAGTAGATGGAAAGCAATAACCCAAAGTATACACATGATTAAGAAGATGATTCACAAGATTATGATTGGGAACTTGCATTTAAACTTATAATTATATTATTTCCTTTAACTTCCGTAAAGTTTCTAGATATAATTTAAGGGTACAAAATTATTATATACAAAGTTTTATATGCATTAAATTCTTCTGTACATATTCTAATTTAGATAGTACATTGAAATGTATGAACGGTCTGCACTAAAATTGAGTACGAATGTTACGGTCCCTTTTGGTCCGGTTGTGGGCGAGGAGGGTTTCGAACCTTCAACACCATGAGCCACGGGCTCTACGCACCCCCTTCTCTATAGCTCATTTTGAACCAAAACAATGATTATTTAATTTATTCGTAGTGGTTAGGGATGAAACAATTCATTTAGGTTCTAGTGTATCTCCTCCGTACAATCGAGTGACATGCAATACAGATACAAGTGGAATATCTGTAGAATTAGCTAGACATTTTACTCGTCATGTATATATGCTTAAAACCATATAACCAGCTCCTACAAATGCATTAGAATTAATTGTTTGGAGATGTCATGAACGTCAGTATTCAATTATTTGTCATAGCACGTGATCTAATAACACTTTCGATTAGCATTGTACATGACAAGATTTCTAACTTTTACCAACGGAATAATCCGTTGGTGGGTATTAGGTTTTACCAACGGAAACAATCCGTTGGAAAAACCGTTGGTGTAACCTTGATGATAAATAACTTGCAACGGAAATATTTATCCATTGGTAATTACCAATGGATACAGATCCGTTGGTAAATACCAACGGATTCAGAGCCGTTGGTAATTTCCAACGGAAAGACTTATCCGTTGGAAAATACCAATGGACAAATGATCATTGGTATTTCCAATGGCATTAACCGGTGGAAACATCAACCGGTTATCATTTCAATGTGAAATAACTACCACCGAAATTTTCAACGGTATAATAATCTGTTGGAAGTTACCACGGAATCATTTGTTGGAAACTTCCAACGGAAATACAATCCGTTGGAATCACCAACGGATTTTTCGTTGGAAATTTCTAACGGATTATAAATTCCGTTGGAAATCTATGGTTTTATTTATTTATTTATTTTTGTTTTTTTTTAAATAATTAATCGTAAATTTGTATTTGCCCTGTAATGATGCTTTCATTGCCCCTGAATTTTGAAGGTAAATTAAAAAAATAAATAAATAAATAAATAAAATCATGAACAGCAACAATCAATAGAGCACTAAAATTAGACATACATAATTCAATAATTTTCAACATCTAGCAAATATTTTACTACTTCAATGAAAAGTTCTTGATAAAGTCTACAAAATGAAGGTATTAGTTATATTATTCGTCACTTTATCAAGGCAACGAGAACATAACAGGATACAAAAATATACAAAATCTAATGATGCATACATTCAAAAATCAATCACTTTAGATGCCTTTTGCCATTAAGCTCCTTGCAAGGCTTCCCAAATTTACACCACCATAATCGCTATGAACCTAAATAATCATGAAAATATATTTTATTGTTAAGACATTCGTAGCTCAAAAAAATAAAATAAATAAATAAAATAAAATGAATATATTAGCAATAAATTTAGAACTTTTATTATCAGTATAAGTAGTTTTAAGGCCTTAATAGGACGTCATTACTTCAACACATCATAATCAAAAAAGTATCTAAATGGGCACATGCACCTGCACAGTAGCAAATTATTGTTTAAAAATTGAAGATAGGGGAAAATATAACATTCTAGCTAACATTATGATTAGAATGTGAAAGCTATTTCTTTACATATATATAACAATGTTAATTTCATTTATAAACCCATACCTTTTGGAAGTATATAGCAAAATGAAAGATCATTTGGAAGTTCAAAAGATCAATTGTTTGTATATCTAAATCACATTGGTTATTCTTAAATATGTCCACAGCCATGTAAAATAATTGCAAATTTCAAATGTCATCACTACTCACAGCACAAGTTGATACAATCAGGAAACCCCAAATTTGACCCAACCAATTGCATTAATTGATTCCAAATAAGACGTTGTTACTTTTATCTCCTTTCTTCCATCCTTGCTTCGAATTCTTGCATTTCTCGATGACGATGTTCTTTTATCTTCTTTTTATCTCGGCGTCTACCCTCTTGCTCTTGCTCTAACTGTTGAAAAATGGAGCTAAATGTGGAAAATAAAGCCAACTTTGTTGAAATTGGCAAGCCACCATTAATAGTCCATGTTCACACCTATTTGGTAAGACACCATTAGCCTACAATCCTTATATGTTCACACCTATTTTATTCCTTCCATTGTTGATTCTTTGTCCAAACTTTCCCTATAAATAGAGGGCAAAACCTCAATGAAAAAAAACACCACCACAACAAAGAGTGATCTTGTGTAGAGAGCAACACAAGAGAGGCATTTCACAAAATAGGGAGAAAAGTGAGTTGGAGAGAATAGCCTTTGCATAGGCAGATAAAAATACAGTGTAGTATTTTTGTACTCCTCATTTTTCGAGTTAGTGAAATATATTGGTGTGGGTCCGTGGACGTAGGCAAATTGCTGAACCACGTAAATCTTTGTGTTTCGTATTTGCATTTTATTTTTGCGTATTTATATTTTCTCAGTCCAATTTATTTGTGTCACATCGATCCTGGGCGGGATTAGTTGCGTCCTAATTCCCAACAATTGGTATCAGAGCTTTGGCTCATTGAGATCTTTTGAAATTCTTAGTATGCTCTGTGGTTGCAGCTTTGACTGATCTTCCACATCAGAAAAGATTTCTTTAGACTGTTTTGTGATCGAATGGGAGCAATGTCGACAGATGAGAAAATATCCAAAATTGACAAATTTGATGGTTCAAATTTTGGATTTTGGAAAATGCAAATGGAGGACTATCTGTACCAGAAGGATCTATACAAGCCACTAAAAGAAAAGCCAGAAGATATAAGCCAGGGGGATTGGGAGTTGCTTGATCGAAAAGCACTCGGCACAATCAGGCTGACGTTGTCAAAGTCAGTGGCTTTCAACATAAAAAATGAGAAGACGACAGAGTCTCTCATGGCAGCCCTTTCTAGCATGTACGAACAACCATCTGCAGCAAATAAAGTCCACTTAATTAAAAAACTGTTCAATATGAAGATGGCCGAAGGCGGAAGATTTGGGGAGCACCTAAATGAATTCAATGAAGTGACGGACCAGCTAAACACAGTCGAAATCACTTTTAGTGATGAAGTTCGAGCTCTGTTAATTCTTGGGCAGTTGCCAGACAGCTGGAATGGTACAGTCACAGCAATTAGTGGCTCTGCCGGAAAGTCAAAATTGAAGTTCGATGATGTCGTAAGCATGATCTTAACGGAGGAGATCAGACGACAGTCAGAAGGTGTCTCAACTTCAGGATCGGCGTTGAACGTGGAAAGCAGAGGCAGGAGTTCCAACAGAGGAAATGGGCGGGGTAACGGCAAATTCAGAAGTGGCAGATCGAGGTCCAGAAATCCAAACAATTCCAACAAGACAAAGGTTGTGGAATGTTGGAAGTGTGGCAAGACCGGTCATTACAAAAATCAGTGCACAGCACCTCCAAAAGAAAAGGAGGACAGGACAGAAGTCAATGTTGTGGAAGAGGAAGCAGACGATGCTTTGATATGCTCTTTGGAGAGAAAAACGGAATACTGGGTGATTGATTCCGGAGCATCTTTTCATGCTACCTCAAACAAGGAGTTTTTTGTAAACTATACGCGGGGTGATTTTGGTAGAGTCTATCTCGGTAATGATCAACCGTGTGACGTGGTCGGAAAAGGTGATGTACAGATCAAGATAAATGGATCTGTGTGGAAGCTGAAGGACGTGAGACATATTCCAGAATTGAGGAAGAACTTGATCTCCGTCAAGCAATTGTCGGGAGAAGGACATGTCACCACCTTCTCTGGTGATAACTGGAAGATCACCAAGGGCGCCATGATTATCGCTCGAGGCAAGGATACTGGCACCCTCTACACAACGGCGGATGCTTGTGTGACAATTGCAGTTGCTGAAAGCAAGGAGGGCTCAAACTTGTGGTACCAGAGACTTGGGCATATGAGTCAGAAGGGACTCAAGTATATGCATGCAAAGGGGAAACTACCAGAGCTTCAGTCTACTGATATAGACTTATGCGAGAGTTGCATCTTTGGGAAGCAGACCAGGGTGAGTTTCAACACTAGTGGTAGAACTCGGAAGCGAGAGAAGCTTGAGTTAGTCCACACAGACGTTTGGGGACCAACCGCAGTTTCATCTATTGGCGGAAAGTCATACTTTGTGACTTTCATTGATGACCACTCGAGAAAAGTGTGGGTTTATTTCTTGAGACACAAGTCCGAAGTATTCGATGTGTTCAAGAAGTGGAAAGCCATGGTGGAAAATGAAACAGGATTGCGAGTAAAGAAGCTGAGGTCCGACAACGGAGGAGAATATACGGATATGGCGTTCAAGAAGTTCTGTTACCAGAATGGCATCAAAATGGAGAGGACGTTGCCAGGGACTCCACAGCAAAATGGAGTTGCAGAACGTATGAACCGGACATTAACAGAGAGAGCCAGAAGCATGAGGTTACATGCAGGCTTGCCCAAACAGTTTTGGGTAGAAGCAGTCAACACAGCGGCGTACTTGATCAATCGAGGACCCTCGGTACCGTTGGAGTACAGGATACCGGAGGAAGTATGGAGCGGAAAAGAAATAAAACTTTCCCACGTGAAAGTTTTTGGATGTGTCGCATATGCACATATTAGTGACCAGGCAAGGGGCAAGTTAGACCCCAAATCACTAAAGTGCACATTCATTGGATATGGCGGAGATGAGTTCGGCTACCGCTTATGGGATGACCAGAACAGAAAGGTCATCAGAAGCAGGGATGTCATATTCAACGAGAAGGTTATGTACAAGGACAGAAATACAGTGCAGTCCGATGACACAGTACATGATGATCCAACATATGTTGAGTTGGATGCTCCAGAAAGTAGTATGTCGCAGCAGACAGAGGAGGATCTGCAGTTACAGGAGCCTGTTCTAGAGACTGATGCATCACAGTCTCCAGTCCCTGTTCTTAGAAGGTCAACCAGACCTCATGTTCCAAATAGAAAGTACATGAGTTACATGTTACTTACTGATGCAGGTGAACCTGAATGCTATCATGAGGCATGTCAGGTCGGTGATTCTGGCAAGTGGGAGCTTGCAATGAAAGATGAGATAAAGTCTCTCATCTCTAACCAGACGTGGGAACTAGCCGAGTTACCTACAGGGAAGAGAGCTCTACACAATAAGTGGGTGTACAGAATCAAGGAGGAACATGATGGATCAAAGAGATACAAGGCGAGGTTGGTGGTCAAAGGTTTCCAGCAGAAAGAAGGAATTGACTACACGGAAATATTTTCGCCAGTTGTGAAGCTGACAACAATCAGATCAGTCTTGAGTATTGTTGCAGCAGAGGGTTTGCACTTGGAGCAGTTAGATGTAAAAACTGCTTTCCTCCATGGTGACCTTGAGGAGGAAATATATATGCAGCAGCCAGAAGGCTTCTCAGTCAAAGGAAAGGAGAAGCTCGTTTGCAAATTGAAGAAGAGCCTGTATGGCTTAAAGCAAGCCCCGAGACAGTGGTACAAGAAGTTCGACGGATTTATGCAGAAAAATGGTTACTTCAAATGTAATGCTGACCATTGTTGCTACTTCAGGAGATTCGAGTCCAGTTATATAATTTTGCTACTTTATGTCGATGATATGTTAGTAGCAGGCTCAGATATGGACGAAATCAAGAAGTTAAAGATGCAGCTGTCAGCAGAATTCGAAATGAAGGACTTGGGTGCAGCGAAGCAGATTCTCGGAATGAGGATTTTCAGAGATAAGCAGAAGGGTATCTTGCAGTTATCTCAGGCCAAGTACATTAGTCAAGTCCTGCAGAGATTTAACATGTGCAGTGCGAAGGCTATCAGCACGCCACTAGCTAATCACTTCCGTCTATCTAGTGATCAGAGTCCTAAGACAGAGGACGAGATAAACTTCATGGCTAAAATACCATATGCCTCAGCCATTGGAAGTTTGATGTATGCCATGGTTTGTACCAGACCAGATATTGCTCATGCAGTGGGAGTTGTGAGCAGGTTTATGGCAAATCCAGGAAAGCAGCATTGGGAAGCAGTAAAGTGGATATTAAGATTTCTACGGGGAACTACTGATAGATGCTTATGCTTTGGACGAGGCGAGGTGGCTCTACAAGGTTTTGTAGATGCAGATTTTGCTGGCGAGGTAGATCGCAGGAGAAGTACTACTGGTTATGTTTTCACAGTAGGTACTACTGCAGTTAGCTGGATTTCGCAGATACAGAAGATTGTTGCTCTATCCACTACAGAAGCAGAGTACGTGGCAGTAACCGAGGCTAGCAAAGAAATGATCTGGTTACAGGGTTTGTTGGCAGAATTGGGATTCAGTCAGGAGAAGAATGTTTTGCACAGTGATAGTCAGAGTGCGATACATCTGGCAAAGAATTCAGCATTTCATTCTAGAACCAAGCACATTGGACTCCGTTATCACTTCATCAGGTCTCTTCTAGAGGATGAAGTATTAACACTAGAGAAGATCCAGGGTAGCAAGAACCCAGCCGACATGATGACCAAGACAGTAACAAAGGAAAAATTGGAGCTGTGCTCAGCTTCAATTGGTCTTCTGAAGTGAAGACAAAGGAAATGACTCACACCATATTTCACAAGGAGTTGCAAGAAGGAGATATCTCAGGGGAAGCCACATTTGTCCCCAAGTGGGAGATTGTTGAAAAATGGAGCTAAATGTGAAAAATAAAGCCAACTTTGTTGAAATTGGCAAGCCACCATTAATAGTCCATGTTCACACCTATTTGGTAAGACACCATTAGCCTACAATCCTTATATGTTCACACCTATTTTATTCCTTCCATTGTTGATTCTTTGTCCAAACTTTCCCTATAAATAGAGGGCAAAACCTCAATGAAAAAAAACACCACCACAACAAAGAGTGATCTTGTGTAGAGAGCAACACAAGAGAGGCATTTCACAAAATAGGGAGAAAAGTGAGTTGGAGAGAATAGCCTTTGCATAGGCAGATAAAAATACAGTGTAGTATTTTTGTACTCCTCATTTTTCGAGTTAGTGAAATATATTGGTGTGGGTCCGTGGACGTAGGCAAATTGCTGAACCACGTAAATCTTTGTGTTTCGTATTTGCATTTTATTTTTGCGTATTTATATTTTCTCAGTCCAATTTATTTGTGTCACATCGATCCTGGGCGGGATTAGTTGCGTCCTAATTCCCAACACTAACTGCTTTCGTAGTGCATCCAATTTCCCTCCATTTGAATGTAGTAACCAAGCCTGCTTTTAGTGCAAGTAACCGGATTTGTTCAGTTAATTTCATATCGCGACTAAAAAAAAAAGACATTAAAAGTTTATAAATATAATGTATATAAAAGATTGATAAAACATTGATTATATATTGAGTCCAAAATTAATATGCTCAAATTGCATTTGATTAGATAATAACAAGTTTAATGACATTTCAGTTTGTTATAATTTGTTATTTTCCTAATAATATTTAATGATATTTAATTTCGTAACATGTTGTTTGTGTACAATTATATTTTTGATTACTCGAAAATTAAGTAATCAGTCGAAGTTCCAAAAAGGAAGAGAATGTTTAAAATTCGAAAATAGGAGGGGGATCGTGGCCGAGCTCGGCTCGACCCTTAAACTCTCGTAGGCAAGGATCGACCCAGCTCGACTCGAGCCAGCACCATCTCTAATGGCGAGTCACACCAGCGTATTGAGCTCTCTTTATCTACTCGTAAATATTATTAGTTGTTGGGTTTGGTTATTGCCAGCAGTAATTGCAAAAAATGGTGACAACTACCTAACTTTGAACTTTTCAGATTCTTTTGTGGAAATAATCTAATCTAATAAATATAAGAAATAAGGGAATCCAGTTTTTCTTTTATGGCTCTAATTTGATCTGAAATATGAGCCGCACAATAAGATCATTGGATCAAGTTTTTTGGAACAAATATATTTTTAATTAAAAACATTACGCAACACTCAAGACCTAATCCACCATTACCGTCTGGATAATAAGGTCTAAGGATAATAAAATTCAAGGAAAAGAAAAAGAAAAAGAAAATTTCAAATTATTATTGAAAATTATTTCTATTTGGCCTTCTATACCATTACCGTCTGGATAGTAAGGATACAAAATTAGGTGAAAAGAAAAGAAAAAGAAAAAGAAAAATAAAATTTAAAATTATTATTGAAAATTATTTCTATTTGGCCTTCTATAACTTTTTGGTAACTTTTTTATAAATAAATTTAAAAATAGTACGTACATTTTTTTGAATCATTTTTTAAGTTAATATTTTACTTTGGTTTATAAACAAAAAACTTTTATCAAAATTAATCAAAATAAAAGCATATAACCATTCAGCGGCTAAAGAAACAATTTTTTATTTTTTTTTTTGGTTTTTTTTTTTCTAAGTAAAACGTGTGATTGAAAATTGGAGAAAAAAATATGTGTGATTAAAAAGTAATTTAAGAAATTATATAATTTATAAATTAATTTATAAACATAATTCATTGTTGTTACCGAAAATATAAAGTTTTTCTTTAACAGAAACAGAAAATTATATATGAGGTAGGGGCCTCCGGATCCAATTGATGACACACGGATGGCTTTCTCCTATAATTTTTAACGCCTACTTGAATTGACCTCAAATTTCATTAATTAAGTGTTTGAAAATGATAAGATTCCTTTGTGTCATTATTAAAAAAAAAAGGTTAAACCCCAACCCCAACCTTAGGGGTCTCCACCTGTCCTACTCTGAACCTTGGTGAAGGATGTAAATCGCAAGTTATGCCTCCCAGAATGTAGGGTGATGACTTACCTTTTAACTTAATAAGGGTCAGATTCGAATTTCTGACCAAGCGAGACTGGTCTTTAAACCATCATCCCTTTCACCGCTGGGAGATGTGTCTTGAGGGATCCTTTGTGTCATTATTACTCATATGAAAAAGTGGGTTGATGAATTGACACAAGCATTTATGTTGATATTTTTCTCGAGATAGTGGAGTTGTTTCACCAAATCATGAACTTTCTTTTAGCCTCTGTTTGATTGAGAAACCTTTTTAAACATATTTTTAAATAATACATTTTCTCAAATCACTTTCTAAGTTTTAATCATATATATTTTCTCTTTCTACTTTTCAATTATATATTTTATTTCGAAAATATCACATTCTTTGTTTTTAAACAACAAATTTTTAAAAAACAAGAATCTGTGTGGCACTACTTTGAAAAGTCAAAACTTTCTGTTTGTTAAAATTTTTTTGTTTAAAAACATGTTTTTTTTATGTTTTCTAGGTAAAAAGTGTGGTTAAAAAGTGGAGAGAGAAAATATATGTGGTTAAAAAGTGATTTGGGGAATTGTGTGATAAAAAACATGTTTAAAAACTATTTTGCCAAACACAACCTTAAATTAAGAAATTTTTAAATATATTTTAATCATTTTGTGAAATTGATTTTTCTAGGTAGGAGAACTTTTATAAGAAGATAACATAATAACTTAGATTAAGGTAATAAATTCGATAATTGGACAAGAGATATAGATTACTTTTGTTATTATCGCGGTTATGTGTGAATTTTTGTTTTTTTGCATCTAGATGAGGAATATTCGGATCTTCTGTAGAGATATAGGGTTGACTTATTCAGATAAAATTGATTTAAACTCGAGGGTCAAATCACAATATAAATTAGTGAATTCGATCGAATGCATATTTAGGAAATAAAATTGGAATTTGAGTTAATTTAATTGGTTATGTGAAATCGTAAATTCTAACTACTTTACAACCATTTTTAAAAACAAACAATCTCGCAATTTTAATTCTTTAGTTGATTTTCTTAGTTTAGTTTAAAACAACAAACAAATTCATCTGTTCAAATAAGGATAAGAATTAATAATTTCGGTACTTAATAGCAGTCATCGTGAGAACGATATACCGGACTTGTTTGTCAACTTTATTACTTTTCACGATCTGTATACTTGCAAGTATATTTTGCATCGCAAAATAAAGTGAACAACAGGCTGCGGCAGAAAAGGCATCTTTGGATCTTGAGATTTAGAAGGATAAATCCACTTTGGATGATCTCTCTGCTGAAGTGGTGATTGCTAAATCTTTGTTGATAAGTCTAAAAGCTGAATTGAGAGAGTTTCATGTTAAAATAAATGATCGTGAGATGAGGTTGGCAGCCTATAAGTGCAATACTTTGCAAGAGGTTGAGCGAACTAAGGCATTGATGACTCGCTATTCAGAAATTTTGGTGGACGATCCAAAATCGTTCATGGAAGAGTATGCCATCATTGATACAAATTTGTTCTATTATTGGTTAAGGCTTATAGAGACCAATTGCATTCTATTTTGGAAAGCTTAGGATAGGACAATGTCATCCCATAATTTGCACATTTGTAAAAGAGGTAGAATTGGACGATGACATCCTGAATTGTAAGCTTATTGAACATGATTCAACGTATTTCTCGTCTATTTATGAAATCACTTGATTTAGTATACCAATAAGTGCTTTTACGCTTCCAGCATCTGAATGAAAGCCCAATTCATGAATATGTGAATCCTCTGAAACATGACGCAGAGAGGGAGAGAAAAGAGGAGAAGAGGTACAGTATGGAAGGAGGAAATAGAATAAAAAAAATATTAGAGGGAGATGGACATAAAATCTCAACATTTGTTGACGGTTGAAATATGAATATTCCAAGTCAGCAAGAAAAATAGGTGATTGTAGATCATGTAAAACAAGATCGTGTGTGAAAGAGGTGGGTCATAAGTCATGATTGATGACCTGGATCCCAGTTCAGATGGAAGACCTGGATCCCACGTATGGTTTCTTATATATGTATTATTGGCCTTGAATAGCCAAAAATTGGATCCTTTTATGAGTCATCATCTCCTATATTTATAGGGAAAAAGAGGTGAACTCGCATATTACAATACCTGACTACTTGACATTGGACATAACTAAACTACTTGAACTCTTACATAGTACAAAGTCATTGACTTTTATCTATTCTAACTACTTTCATGTCTGAATAACCATTTTAACTTCCATGTAAGAAAGTAATTATGGCCTCGTTTAATCTTCATAAGTCAACGTTTGACCGACACCTCCAGGTCGGAATGATAGTTTGGGCCTCAACCTTTTCATTGCAAGAGGTGATAAAGTATCGTCCAACCGGCAGATCCAGGTCAGACACACACGGATTCCGTTGATTTGATCTGACACCTCCAGGATGGTCACGTCTTCAAACGTCGTTTTCTCGTTATCTTGGTCGAATTGCCCATCAACAATTGCCCCTGGGAGTGGAGTTGAAAGAAATTTAGGTCCACTTCTACCATCAATATCCTTGTTATAGACCTGGTTTGATGAAAAATGGTCATGATGACATTTCCACGTGTCAGTGGCCCATTGTGGCCAGCTCTGTCCATGTCAGGGAAGTACAATCAGCAGTCCCTTAATGTCTGTTGAAGGGCTCGAGGCCCCTCTTCGAATCTTGTACCGATGATTAATGCTGACCTTTATATAAGAGAGAGTTTACCATTTCTTTCCTCATTCTGCCTTAGCTTTCTGTAGAAACTCTGCAATCTCTTACCCGACGTGAGGTTCTATTCGGATGTAGCATTCCATCTTATGGTCTAAGCTTCAAGTTTGCTATATCATCCAGGTATTCTCCATAACTTGAGTTAGACATGAGTAATTCTGATAGTGAAGCCACTAGGGTTGAGTCTTGGGGGAGGGGGAAATAAGAATTCGAGTCCGGACTTAAGTACCCACTCTGGCGAATTGAACTCCGGTGAGTCAAACTTAGGAGGAAAATTCAGGCAAGGTATATTCCTAGGGTGTACAGCTACTTAGGTCAGTGAATCCCCTTTCAATTTCTCGTTCCATTTATCTGAAATCAGGTTCTAGTAGGGCGGGTTTGTCTAGTTCGAGTACAACGTTTTGGCATGCTAGTTATTATCCATCCAATGTGTCTGAGAGCGATCTGGATGACTGGCGCTATAGATTTAGGATTCCAGAATTAGTTCTATTTTTCCTTCCTAAGAGTGACGAATGAGCAGACGAGCCTCTAGAGGTCTGTGCAGCTGCCAATAGGATGATGCTAGAGGCATGCCTTAGGTTCCCTTTACCTCACGGTGTGCCTGATTATCTTAGGTACTGGGATTTAGCTCCTTCCCAGATTACTCCTAACGAGTGGAGGGTTATTATTGGTTTCCTCATTATTTGGAATAAGTTAGGATTTCCTCCACCTCATGCACGCGAGTTCGACTCGCTTTACCAATTTCGAGTTAACTGGAAAGATTCGGGCTGGTATTATGTAATGGTCCGACCTCAAACTGGAGGGAATTTAGTGGAGGAACTCCTTGATTCCATCAAGGGTTGGGGTGATCAGTGGTTCTACAGAGGAGGCGAATGGCAGACTTTGGATAGGACTGACGTGCTCGATTATGCTATTCCAACCCATTATAAGCCTTATTGTATGTTTCAGTCCTTATTTGCTTATCCAACACTGCTTTTCCTAATATAAATTAATTTCCTTTTTTTCAAGTCCTTCTAATCCATCGAGGTTTATAGATTTCGAACTTCAACTACAGAGTGCGTGTGACTTGGCTAAACAAGACCGGGATTTCAGGGAATTGATCACTCCGGAAAACTTATTCTGAGTCGGCCTCACTACGGTGCACCCATCTGCTGTCTTTTTTCCTCCCCCAAATCGTAAGTATTTTCTCGTTCGTCTTTTCAAATTCCATTTAGTTCGTAATTTTGAGTCAACTAATAAGCTTGTTTCACCATATAGCACCGACCAAGCCAAAACGGAAGGCCATGCCTCCATTTGAACAATCAGCTTTTGTGGGGAACAAGAGGAGGAGACCTACCACTGGACGGAAAAAGTTGCCTCCTAGCCTCTTACATGTCCCATCCTTGGGTGAATTCAATGAAGCTCCCCTATTCGATCTTAGTCCATCCAGGTCTGCTCCTGATAAGGGCAAAGTGGTGGAAAAGATTCTGCCAACTCGCTCATCTCATTCCGATCATCAGGCCACTCTAAAACGTACGATCTTTCCAGGTCATGAAGCCCAATCAGATCCCTTAATTGCTTCAGACCACCCTGTCAATTATGCCGAGACGGTGAAGGATCCCACTGACTTCACATATTTCAGCAAACATCGTGCCCCACCTGCAAAAATGGAAAATTTAAAGGGGAAAATTCCCAAAGCTTTGAGGGATGTCCGATCTAGCCGATATCCGGGCTCTGATGCCCTCAAGATCCTCCCCAACAGCATACACAACTCCTTTGATATGATCGTACGGAGTTGGGACAAAAAGAAGGAATCCATGGTGTCCAACATGGATTTGATGACTACTGCTCATGCCACATCGGCCTTTTTCGGGGATAGCCAAAAACTACATGTCCCATGTTAGGGATAAAGCTAGTGAACAAATGGAGCTATATGACGAACTGATCCATCAGAGCATAATGGTGAAGGATCATAATAAACCACTGGAGCTGGAGCGAGAACAAATGGTTGGGATAAGGAAAGGGCTTGAAGTCCAATGTGAAGGTTTAACTCAGATCAATGGCCTCTTAACGCCCGAGCTATAGAAGGCCATACTTGAGATTGCTGAATTGAGGGCCAACTCCGAAGGAACATTTCTGGGTCAATTTCATCATGTACTATCTGAGAATGGCAAACATTTCTGCCAAGTGTTGGATGTGATTCGAGGATCTGATGCTCTTCACAAGCATGTCATCTACATATACTTCCATGGTCTTACCAATTTTCCTAGTGAACATTGAGTTGGCCAATCTTTGGTATGTTGCCCCTGCATTTTTTAGACTAAACGATATCATCTTATAACAATACAGGCCCCTATCTGTTATGAATGAAGTGTGTTCTTCATCTGGTCCATACATGGGAATCTGATTGTATCCTAAGTAAGCGTCCAAGAAGCTCAACAATTCATGTCCTGCGGTTGCATCCACCATTTGATCTATGCGTAGGAGTGGGAAGCTGTCTTTGGGACATACCTTGTTTAAGTCAGTGAAATCTATGCATAACCTCCAAGTTTTGTTGTTCTTATGCACGAGTACTGGATTGGCTAACCCACTCTGGATATCTTGCCTCAAGTCTGAATCTGTTCACCAACAACTTCATGATCTCGTTCGCGAGAGCTTTATATCTCTCTCCATTTAATGGTCCGTGTTTTTGCCTTTTTTTGTTTTGCTCCACGATCAATATTGAGCTTGTGATAGGCCAAGTTTGCAAGTATTCCCTCCATGTCCGCATGGATCCATCCAAAAACATCTTTGTTCTTTCTAAAAAAATATAGAAGTTCAGACCTTATCAGCTCCTTGAGGTCTTTCCCGACTTCAGTTGTAACTCGAGCTTGTCTGGATCTAGGCTTATCAATGTGAGGTCTTCTACTAGCCCGGTCCTTGTTTCATTCTGGTCCAAGTGTGGGTCTAATGTTTAGATTTCTTGAATGAGACCTTCCATTTTGACACCTTTTTCTTGGTGCACCTGACTGGGGAAAAAACTCAAATTACATTCTCGTGTCATCCTCTGGTCTCCCTTTACTATGCCTACTTCGCGAGAGGTAGGGAACTTCATCACATAATGGTATATGGCATTATGATTGGATGGTATGTATGTTATGACAAAATCTGATATTACTCACCTGGTGCATGGGGAATCCCCCGCTTCAACCATCAGTGCAATTTTACCTGTGGGCGTGACATAGTTCTCGGTGAAGCCTTGTAATTTTGTGGAGTATGGGCAAAGATGTCATTCTTCCAGACCTATTGAATGCAGGTCTTTCAGTACAAGATATTTACAACACTTGCATTGTCTATCAGAGTACGATGGATTTTCACCCTTGAGACGAGCATGGTTATGATCAGAGTGTTTGCGTGTGACTGGAGGACTTCCTCTGCATCTCCTTCGTCAAAACCGAAAGACTCATCCTCTTTCACAAGAATTGGAGTTCTTGCTGATAGGACCTGGTAGATATTCCTAGCGTTCTTGATGCGTTGACGCCTTTATCTCTTCTAACCTTCCTGACTTTGACTTCTGCTTATCAGCATACGGATTTCAGCAGGAGGTATGCCTTCGATTTCTGCTTGGTCCTTCTTTTCTTGATTCACTCTGGGTTCTCCTACATATTCTTTTAAGTGACCTCTATTAATCAGCTTTTCAAGTTCCATCTTCAAGTCCTTGCAATGGTTTGTATCATGCCCAGTTATATCTGTGGTATCTACAATATCTTGACTAATTGAGTTCGGATGAACCTTTCCTCAACGATCTAGGCCTTGGTAAAAGATTCTTATCTTTTATGTTCATGAATACAGTTTCAAGTCTGGCATTCAAGAGATCAATCGATGAGGGGGTTGCTTGATGAGGTCGAAAATGTCCAGGTCCTCAAAAGTCATACCTCTTTTTTCGGGTTGATCTTGTCATTCTTCACGGGTTCCTTCTGCTTTCCTTTCAACTTTTCTTAGTCTTTCACTACTCACCAATCTTCTACTCTACTGGACTTCACATCTTCATCTCTTATTGCCCTATCTACTCTTGTCAGGAATTCTTGAAAAGTTTTTTATCCTTCCTCGTGTACTGTCCACCAGAAGCTGGGTTCCGACCATAGACCTGACATTACTGTCATTAGGAGCGCATCATCTGACACCTTGTCTGTGTCCATAATTTTCCAATTGAATCGGTCTAAATAGCTCTTCAGTGACTCTGTTCTCCCTTACTTGTTGGTAACAAGTTGCTCTTTTGGGGTGGTCCTGGTTTTTGCAGCCATGAAGTGGTACCAGGAGTGCCCCAAGAATCCTCATATCAAGTCCTCCTGATATCAAGTCCTCCTGGGGACGCGTCCATTTTAAGTGGAACAAACTCATTTCATAGTGGACAATCCGTGTGTTGACGGAACCTCTTGGCTGTATTAAACCGTCAACAACATTTAAACAAAATTTCAACATTTATTGTAGAAGATATCTAGATAATATCTAGAAAGGACATCCTCTTAGACATCATTTTTATAATAAATGCTACCCCATAGGTTTTGTTCCCTCCATATCATTGCCACGTTCAACTAGACATCCAAAGTAGAAGGTAGCATTGTAGATTCTTTAAAAGTATCTCCAATACTAGACATCTTCAAAAATATTGTGTGGAGAGAGAGAGAGAGAGAGAGAGAGAGAGAGAGTATGGAAGGTGGAAATACTATATAAAATAAAAAATATAGGAGAGAGATTGACATAAATCTCAATATTTATTGTAGAAATTGTCTAAAGGATGTCTAGAAATGGACATCCTCTTAGAGCATCTCTAATGCAAAATCTATCTTGAATGTCTAGTTGATGTGACCATAATGTGGAGGGGACAAAAAACTTATGTTGCAGCATTTATTATAGAAGGATGTCTAAGAT